>VWZG01008820.1:93625-144043 GCA_013396735.1 Grallaria varia | reverse complement strand
CTGTGCCCCCCTTGCTGCCCCCTGTGCCTCCCTTGCTGTCCTCTCTGTCCCCCTGCTGCCCCCTGTGCCCCCCTTGCTGCCCCCGCTGCCCCCTCTGCCCTGCACGTGGCTGACAGGGGCACAAAGGGTGTTCCTGCTCCCTGGGGAAATAGAGGCTTTACCCCATTTTTTTGGCAGGGTGGGATTTTTGGCTCCTTTTGTAGCAGAAGCCGTGAAGGGGAGGAATTCCTTGCAAATTAATGTCATTCTTGCTGGTGAGAGTCCCCCGGGTTGCAGAGGTGGTTGCTGGTAGGCTTTGTGTCCCCCTGTTTCCATAGGAGATTCCTTCCAGCAGGGCAGGTGCCCCATGGACAGCGAGCTGTTGCCCCGCACAGAATCACAGGCACGTTGTGATTTTGCAGTTGTGATGTTGTCAGTCCCTCGTGCCGGGATAGTCCTGTTGCTTTCAAATATCAACAACACCGTGTAACCTGAATCAGGGCAAAGCTTAAGAGCCATTAAGATTTTTATTTAGCTTCCAAGTGAAAACTCGGCTGAAAGTTTTACGTGATCCAACACCCTGCCCACCTTCCTGGCCCCCCCTGAGCATGGCTTGGACTTTCCAGTCTGACAACAGCTTCTTATCTCAGTTCTTGTCACTGGAATGTTTTATTGATGATGCCACCAGTGGCATTTAAAATATAATGGACCAAAATCATCAGCTCTGTAAGTCGATGCCTCTCCACTGAGTGCCAAGAGTGGGTATGGTCTGTTAAGCAACAATTTAAGGTTAGTTTTCTCTAATTATCCCACATTTTTTACTTTTCTGTGCTTTTCTCTCTGCAGAAGGCTGAAGGCCATGACAATGTTTGCCACAAGAACCAGCTATACCAGATAGAAAAATACAAGGCAAATAAAGACTCCTATGAGGTAAAGCTCATCAAAGATTGTTAAAGTGCTTTGACAATGTGTTGAATTTGAGGATCCTGGGTGACTGTGATTAAGGTGATGGGTTTGTGGACCTGTGGAGAAAAAAAACCACCTGTTGTCATGCCTGTGCAGGACAAATAATTCCCTCAATTTCTTTTCAGAGGAATAAAGAGAAACCCCCTAGAGAGGAAGTGTAAAGGTGACCTCCGGGTTTTTTTTAAGAAATTAAAAGGTTTTAAGGCTCTGTTTAGCAAAATAATGCAAACTTAATTGTGGGGTTCCATAATTGCATTTTGGGGGTTCAAGTTGCTGGTGTTGTACGATCAAAACTTGAGGCTTTCCTTGAGTCTCAAGACCTTGGTGGTGTAGGGCAGAGAGCCTTGCTCTGCAGCCTTTTGGCCTGCAAGCAGAGAAGGTATTTTTTATTAAACCACGGCTGGGTTTTTCTTCCCTGGCCGATTCTTCACCGAGCACTAAAATTACAAGAGTAATCTGAGCTGTGCGAGCCTCCCCTGCCAGCACAAAGAGCAGCATTCTTGAGGAGCCTGCCTGTTTCCAGAGCTGCTCCTCAGCTCTGGGTTGATGATCTAATTGCAGGAGCAGGTCTGTGTCGGGGCTGGGTGTTTGTTACCAAGGCTGGTCGCAAGACGAGCCGAGCCACACGCCATGGAAACGTCGGGGCAAAGTACTTACTCCCTTCTTACATAAATCAAAACCAGCTTACTTAAAATGTATCGGCAGTGGGCAGGCTCAATGAATATAATATTTCAGAACGCTGTGACAGCTTATTCAAGCTGTTGCAGGGCAGCCTTTCCCTGGAAGCACAGGCAGGTACCCGGAGCATCTCTCTGTGGGTGCTGCACGGAGCATCTCGCTGCTCTCTGGACCAGCTGCTGGTGCCACTTCTCTGGGCAGTGACAGAGCCACGGGTGGCTCTGCCAGCCATCCAGGGAGGAGCTCACAGCTCCTTTGCATGGGAGGCTGCAGCAAGACCTGCCTGGAACCACTGCTTGATTTCCCTAAGGATAACTGGAAACCAAGGGCAGTGACAGCGTTTGGCCCCAGTTTGGTTTGTGGGCATGCTTAGAGATAAAACGCCTTCCAAAGCCTCTCCTGCACTCAGAGTTAGTGCCAGGGGAGCTATTTAGAGGGTGAGGGGGTGTCTTCTTTCTTGAAATAGTTACCAGCATGTACTCACAGTGCAGACACTGCAATAATAATAACACAGTCTGTTCTCATTCTGCATGGGCACGGCTATATAGAGAAGTGTTCAGTGCCAGGTTGAAGCAACCTGCTCTGGTGGAAGGTGTCCCTGCTCTGGAAAGTGTCCTTGCTCTGGTGGAAGGTGTCCCTGGCCCTGGCAGGAGGCTGAGCTTTAAGGTCCCATCCAACCCAGAACAGTGACTCTGTGATTCTATGATGTTTCCTTTCACAGCAGCTGCATTTCCACAGGAGCATTATGTGACCCTGACTGTACCAGGACAGGTGGAGCTGCACATAGAGCCCTGAGGTGCCACTGCCCTTTGTATCCAAGGGAGGCATCTCTTCTGGCATGCCTTCCCATGGGTGGGAGCACAGCTCATGCCACTGGGCACAATGGGTTCCACTGGGACTCTGGAGTGAGGGATTTGTAAGCTCAGGAAGGTCCATGAGCTGGAGACAGTCCCCTTGTCCCTACCTTCCGTTTCCAGTGTGGGAACTGGGCAGGCGCTGGTCCCCGGGATGCACTGGTCCCCGGGCAGGCACTGGTCCCTGGGATGCACTGGCCCCGGGCAGGCACTGGTCACTGGGCAGTTGGTCCCCGGGCAGGGACTGGTCCCTGGGATGCACTGGCCCCGGGCAGGCACTGGTCACTGGGCAGTTGGTCCCCGGGCAGGGACTGGTCCCTGGGATGCACTGGCCCCAGGCAGGCACTGGGATGCACTGGCCCCAGGCAGGTGCTGGTCCCTGGGATGCGCTGGTCCCTGGGATGCGCTGGTCCCTGGGATGCGCTGGTCCCTGGGATGCACTGGCCCCAGGCAGGCGCTGGTCACTGGGATGCACTGACCCCAGGCAGGCGCTGGTCACTGGGATGCACTGACCCCAGGCAGGCGCTGGTCACTGGGATGCGCTGGTCACTGGGATGCACTGGTCACTGGGATGCACTGGCCCCAGGCAGACGCTGGTCACTGGGATGCACTGGTCACTGGGCAGGCGCTGCAGAGAGCAGAGCTGTGTGTTGCCATGGGAATGGCAGGCACAGGGATGGGCAGTGGCACCTTCAGCTGAGTTTCTCCCATCTCACCTGCCTTGGCCTTGGGCAGGGGCTGCCAGCAGCTGGCATGGGCAGGGGGCACAGGGGCACAGGGCACGCCAAGCCCCTCTTCTCCATCAGGTGCCCTGCCTGGGGGTGGTGAGGAGCCAAGGCTGAGGGTCCAGGAGCTGCCCTGGTGCCAAGGAACCAGGCTGGTGTCACTGGGGTGCTCAGGGAGGAGGCCTGGGTGTCCCTCTCCATCTCTCTTCTCGTGGGAGAGGTCTCAGTCCCTCCAGGGGAGTAGGCTGAGGGTACCATGGGGCAGCTGGTGGGCTCAGACCCGGAGAATGTGCCATTTTTAAGAGCTTGTGTCATTGCCCTGTCACCATTTCAGACATGGCCAAGGCAAATACTCTTTTATCTTCCTTTCAAATCCGTTGCTGGCACTAAGGGTAGGTTTGAGGGTCGAGGTCAGGACAGGAAATAGCAGAGGGTGATGTAATTCCCAACCTATTCAAGTATAAAGCACCGGTACAACTCCTGCATTGTGGGACAGCATGACGTGGCCAGGCAAGCTTTTACAGCTCCCCTGAATGAAATCTTCCTTCCCTTTTAAAACATAATAGTCTGCGGCACTTTGGGAGTTTAGGACTCTGGTCATTTCCTCTCTCCAACCTTGGTCGTTAAGGAGCAACATTAATAGTTTTTAAAGCTCTTCTAAGACTATTTGAAGTTCATCCAGTGTAAGCTAATTAATCACTGACATCAGATATGTGGATTTTCTTTGCTGTGGGTGCTCTAATTGTGTGGTGTGGTCGAGGAAACGCTCCAGCAGGGTGAAGGCAAAGTCAGGAGCTTGGCAGGTGAGGAGCTGCAGCCTGACTGTGCAGGCTGAGGCTGAAAATACTGCAGTGCTGACACGTCCTGCGCTCTGACAGGGGCTGCAGGGCCTTTCCTCACCCATCCAAAATAGCAGGAAGCTGCTAACAGCACTGACTGGCTCCCACAGGCAGTCACCACCACTCGGGCTCATCCTCACAAGCACCTTTAAAAAAAAGATCCTCGGTAGAGCCCCGTCTGGGCTGAGCTTGGCAGCAGAGTTTGGGAGCCTTGAGAGGAGAAACAGCGTGGTGGGCTCCAAGTCACCCGTACACCCACCACTGACTCTGTTGTGGTTGTTCACACAGTATTTCTGTTATCATCATCACCATCATCATTGTTATCATCATTGCTGTTGTTGCTCCTCCATCCTCACCAGGACTGACTGTGCCTGATCCCACCCTGTGTGGCTCCAGGCAGGAATAAATGCTTGGAGCCTCTAGAGGCAAGGCAGAGACATCAGGTGGACATGCAGGCAGGGTGCCAGCAATTGTATCGTGCTCACTGGTTGCTGTGGAAGGGTCAGCCAGATTTTGCTTTAGCTTTAGCTGGCCAAAGGGGAAGGAATTGGAGGAGAGAAGGGAGGGATGGATGGATGGATGGATGGATGGATGGATGGATGGATGGATGGATGGATGGATGGATGGATGGATGGATGGATGGATGGATGGAGACAAAGCTGGGGCAAAAAACACAGGCAGGAAGGGAGGCTGGGGTGGAGATGAGGAGCTCCTAGAGAGTCTCTGATTCTCCCATCCAGCCCCATCTGTAGTAAAACTAAAAATCAGTTTATGGTTCACTGAGGCTCTCCCTTCTGACTGTGCAGTTCCTGCCAGGCTGCTGAGCCCAGCGGTGCCCAGACACCATCTGTGCAGGGAGCCGGGCTCTGTCTGAGCTGGCCTGTTCCTGACGAGTGCAGGGCAGATATTTGCCTCTTGGGTGTCTGTCTTTGCTTCCAGAGCTGTTCAGTGGCCCGAGAGAGCCCAGGTTGTCTCCTGCATCTTTCTTTTCCTCTCTCATTTGCGCCTTACTTTGCATTTGAGGGTTTTCTCAGGCTCTGCATCAATGAACGTGCAAAAGAGAATGAAGAGAGCCAGCCCCTTGGTAGCACAGATAAAACACAGGCACATACTTGGGGGAGGGAACGATCCTGCATTTTTTAAAAAAGACTTGTTCTTACAGTGACTTTTTAATGAGATGCAGCAAAACATGTTGCTTAAGTGAGAATTATGACCACGGGAAAAACCCCAAACCAACCAAAACAAAAACCCCTTTGCTTTGAGAGGAACATCTCAAGCCACACCACAGAGCTCTGTTCCACAAAGGCAAGAGATCCCCAAAGCCTTGGAGGGGGAGTAAAACAAAGCCACAAATTCGATGCCTGATTTTTTTGATGTGAAATAAGACTTTTGGCTCCCCCAGGTAAAGAGTGTTATGCAGCTTGCTGAATCCAGTGATGGAAAGGAGAGACAATGAATTTTGCCTGTAAAGCAGTGCTTTGGAAACTGGCTTCCGCTCCAGAGTCCTGCTCCCAGGTTCTGTCTTCCCTCTGTCATCACTGGAGATCAAACCTATCTGGAATTTGTGCTCTTGCAATCCCACCTTCAGCTGTCTTGCCCCTCCTGACTAGGGCTTAGGGCTCAGTGAAGGGTCAGGCCAGGAATTTTCTCCCCATCCATGTGTTGTGCAGTTGCAGAGGTGCTGTAAGAGAGCAAGGGCCATATCCCTCCACATCTTGTCTGGATAGGAAATAAATGGCTTAAAGAGTTTAAACGTCATGAGAGCTCAGCAGCTCACCTTTTTAAATGTCAGCGGAAGTGAATTAAAGAGAAATCAAAGGCCTTTTTTGGTGCTTAAATAGGGTATTTCAGATTTGGGGGAGCACAAACCCAGTGAGGACAAATGGCGAGAAAACTTCCCTTTTCCTTGAATTTCCCAAACCCAGTTTTTGCACTGCTTGGATGTCGGAGCAGATGGGAGTCATGGAATCGTGTCAAACCCACCAGAGGAAAAGGAGACCTGGAAGATTTAGTTGTTCTGAGTAGTCAGGATAAGTTCCTTGTAAATGTCTAGTTGTTACCCCAGCCTGGGTAAAGGCACTGCTTGTACATCCCTGAACCTGCCCTCGAGGAAACCAGACTGTTCTTGTGTGTTTTACAACTTAAAGGGCAAAAACCTCCAAGAACGCGAAAGGAAAGGGGAGATTCTTCACTGTCAGCCCCCAGAGAAAAGTGAGACCAGCCCAGTGCCCTACAGACAGCCTTCTGCCTGTCTTCTCTCACAGATCCAGAACGCCAAGGCTCTGCTGAAGGACCGGAAAGTCGCCAAGGCTGGATGTCCTGAGAAAGGTCAGTGGGAGAAACGCCTCGGTGGCCGTCCCTGTGGTTCTCCTCTGCACGTGCTTGTCTCGCTCACTTTTAGCTCTCGTGCTGCCTTTGAGGGAAGTGGCAGGTGAATTACCCGTGGAACAACAGCAGGGGTGTTGAGTGAGAGTCAGGGAATTGGGTTATGGGTGTATCCCTGGATCGGGAAATTGGGTTCTGGGGGTATCCCTGGGTCAGGGAATTGGGTACTGAGGATATCCCTGGATCAGGGAATTGGGTTCTGGGGGTATCCCTGGATGAGAGAATTGGGTACTGAGTGTGTCCCTGGATCAGGGAATTGGTTACTGAGGATATCCCTGGATCAGGGAATTGGGCTCTGAGGGTATCCCTGAATCAGGGAATTGGGTACTGAGGATATCCCTGGATCAGGGAATTGGGTTNGAAGTGGCAGGTGAATTACCCGTGGAACAACAGCAGGGGTGTTGAGTGAGAGTCAGGGAATTGGGTTATGGGTGTATCCCTGGATAAGGCAATTGGGTTCTGGGGGTATCTCTGGATCGGGGAATTGGGTTATGGGTGTATCCCTGGATAAGGGAACTGGGTGCTGAGGGTATCCCTGGATAAGAGAATTGGGTACTGAGGATATCCCTGGATCAGGGAATTGGGCTCTGAGAGTATCCCTGGATAAGAGAATTGGGTACTGAGGATATCCCTGGATCAGGGAATTGGGCTCTGAGAGTATCCCTGAATCAGGGAATTGGGTTCTGAGAGTATCCCTGGATAAGGGAATTGGGTTCTGGGTGTATCCCTGGATCAGGGAATTGGGTTCTGAGGACATCCCTAAGTCAGGGAATTGGGTACTGAGTGTGTCAGTGGATCAGGGAATTGGGTATTGACGGTATCCCTGGATAAGGGAATTGTGTTCTGAGGGTATCCCTGGGTCAGGGAATTGGGTTCTGAGGGTATCCCTGGGTCAGGGAATCACGTGTTAATGAGTGTTAATGAGCCCTGTGTGTGTCGGTGAGCAAACACTGGTGGGCTTGCAGTGCTGTTGGCTCTGGAGCTGCCATGGGAAAGGTCTGGATGGTGCCAAACACGGAGCCTGGAGGATGCTCGGCAGCCACGAGCCCTCCCTTTTGCTTCCCGTGTTTGACAGAACTCCCGTGGTGCTTTAAGGAGAGCTTTCTCTCCCTGTTTACACGTCCCTACCCCAGATCAGCTGCGCTCACACTGGTGTTTTGAAAGCATCAACACCCACCCCGGATCACTGACAAACCAGAGCTGGTAGACAAGCTGCTTCCTACCAGCTAGTGTGTTTTCTGAGAGGGGGCTGAGGAGCAGCTCGGGAGAATCCCTGACCCTGAGGACGTGCCAGGAGCAATGGCATCTCCAGGAGAAGCAGCTGGTGGTGGACAAAGGGGCAGGCAGGTGGGACTGCCAAGCTCAGCAAAGTCCAGGCAGCGAAAGGAGAGGGAAAGGAAAAGCTGTGGCAGGCAGAGCAGAGCATTAATCACACGAGGTGGGAGGGATGGGTGAGAGCTGCTGGAGGCAGGAGAGGAGGGAAAGGGGGGGATTGGTACGGCACATGTGGAGGGGACACATCGAGGAGCTGGAAGGTGATGTAGCCAGCTCTTAAATAAGGGGTGATCACTGCAGAGCAGCGTGGGCAAAGAGAGGGATGTAAGACATTGCTGTGGTGTCAGGGGGTTCTTTAAAGGGGTGGCTTGTGGTGGGTTCCTGTTCATTCTCGTGACTTCATAATTTATCATTCGGTGCTTTCCACCCCAAAAAGAAATGTCCAAATGGTGCTAGTGCTGCAAGGTAGCAGGAGTCCAGAGAGCTGGTCAGAAATGGGACATAATTCTTGTGAAAATGTGAAAAAAAACCCACTTAAAAATGCCCATTTTGCTCCGATTTGTTGTCCCTTTTGGGAGGAGGGCATGTGGGAAGTAAACCTATTAGGTCTTTTTCCTCTTTAGGTTTCTCCCTGTTTTTTCAGTCTGAAACCTGAAAATCATTCAGATCTCAGCTAAAGCATTTCTCTGCTTATGGAAACCATATTTTGACACATCTTAAAGGAAGTGGCCAAATAATTTAGACCAGTTTTAGAAAGAAACTGGCCAGATTAAACTTGGTCTGCTTTTGCCAGACAGCTCTCAGCATGAGATTCCATCCTGTTAGTCCACTCAGGTCTCACCCCCTAATGAGACCATCCCTTCACGAGAAACACATGTGAGATTTGTGGCTGTGGCCGGAGGGCTGGCACACCTCAATTATTTTGGATCCCTTTTAGGTGGCTTGAGGCTGAGGGAACTCACAGACCGTGATTAAGTGCTGGTTAATTCAATTAGGGGGACCTGGCAATCAGGCTGCTTGGACAGCTTGCCATAAAGGCAGCAAAACGTGCTTGGCATGAGCCAGTGCCAGCATCTTGTAGAAGCTGAGCAGATCTTCCCCACAAGCTGCTTTGTTTCCTGGGCCAGCTCCTGTGAAGATTGTCCCCTTTGTCTTCAGCCCTTGCTGGAGGAAGGTTCTTGCTGCAGCAAATCTGTTCCAAGGGTACCAGCCCCAAGGCTGGCCCGTGCAGCCACTCCGTGTTCACACGTGTGAAACCAGGAGCAGGATCTGTTCCCAAACGCCAGGGAACACGCCAGGGTAAACCTCCTGTGTCTCTGGGTACGTCGGTGAACACAGGACACGGGTCCAGAGTTGTGCTGAGAAGGGAGAAATGTGAGATTTATCAGGCATGGCCTTGAAGGATGTCATTCATACAAACAGCTGAAGACATCTGTGGTTCTCCTCTGCACGTGCTTGTCTCGCTCACTTTAAGCTCTCTTGCTGCCTTTGAGGGAAGTGGCAGGTGAATTACCCATGGAACAACAGCAGGAGTGTTGAGTGAGAGTCAGGGAATTGGGTTATGGGTGTATCCCTGGGTAAGGGAGTTGGGTTCTGGGTGTATCCCTGGGTCAGGGAATTGGGCTCTGAGGGTATCCCTAAGGGAATTGGGTACTGAGGGTATCCCTGGATAAGAGAATTGGGTTCTGAGGGTATCCCTGGGTCAGGGAATTGAGTATTGAATATGTCCCTGGATCAGGGAATTGGGTTCTGGGGGTATCCCTGGATCAGGGAATTGGGTTCTGGGGGTATCCCTGGATCAGGGAATTGGGTTCTGGGTGTACCCCTGAATCAGGGAAATTGGTTCTGAGGCCATCCCTAAGTCAGGGAATTGGGTACTGAGTATGTCCCTGGGTCAGGGAATTGGATTCTGAGGGTATCCCTGGATAAGAGAATTGGGTTCTGAGGGTATCCCTAAGTCAAGGAATTGGATTCTGGAGGTATCCCTGGGTCAGGGAATTGGATTCTGGGTGTTTCTCTGGATCAGGGAATTGGGTTCTGGGTGTTTCTCTGGATCAGGGAATTGGGTTCTGGGGGTATCCGTGGGTCAGGGAATTGTGTTCTGGGGGTATCCCTGGGTCAGGGAATGCTGAGCACTGGCTGTGGTGGGTGCCTTTCCCAGGCCCCTGTGCCGCATGCCCCTGGTGATGGGTGTGCCAGGGCGGGCAGTGCCGTTGACTCTCCCGGTTCCCTCTCCGATTGCTTTGCAGACTCCAGCGGTGGGGCAAGCCCCTTCCACGAGCCTGTGGCCACCAAGACGGGCTGTGTGACCTCCAGCTCCCTGGAGTACCTGGAGGTGCAGGCGCCCCCCCGGACCCCGAGGCTCCTCAAGAGGCAGGAGTCGCCCCCGCAGCAGGAGCCCACCCGGAGCGGGGGCCGCGCCAAGGACTCCCCCCTCATCCTCAACATCGTGCACTCCTTCGAGTCGGTCGACAGAGAGGACCAAATAGACCAGGTCTCCCCCTCTCACCAGTACAGAGTTTTGGGCTCCCCGATGAATTTCCCCTACAAGAGCTCCAGTGAGAGGACACTGTCCCCACTCTTCCCCCCGGGGAGCACATCCCCCGTCCACCCCACCCAGGTGTCCTTCACGTACGAGGACAAAGCGTACCCAGGGAAGGAAGAGGCCGTGTCGCCCACCCAGCCGGCGCCCTGCAACCCCCTGGGCAGCCCCAACTGCGTGAAGAGCAGGGGCAGGTTCCCCATGATGGGGATCGGACAGATGCTGCGCAAGAGGAGCCAGACGATGCAGGCGGCGGGCGAGAAGCCGCTGGAGGCCAGGATGCCCCAGCTGCAGCAGATGAGCCCCACGCAGGTGTCCTTCAGCACGGCAGAAGCTGTCAGCGGCCAGTGCTAGCCCCCCGCCCTGGGCTCCGCACCGCCCTGCTCCGGCACCCGCCGCTTCCCACTTGGCACGCGGAGGGAAAGGCACAGCGCGGGAAGGACACCCCGCGGCGCTCCGGCGTGGGTGGTGGGAGCTTGGCTCCAAGGGCAGGCACCGTGCTGCGGCGTGTTGAAGCTGAAGGAAGGGAAGGGGGCTCTGCCCGTGCTGTTGGGGGATGTTGGCGTTTGGCATCTGACTGGACAGCGAAACACGGCTGGGACGCTCGTCCTCGCTGCCCCTGGTCGGCGTTGCGGCAGGGCTGGTTGGAAGCACCAGGGATTTGGTTCCTCCGGGTGGTGCCAGGAATGCCAGGCACCTCCAGGATCCGTGGCAGGACTGTCCCTGCTCCACCTGCCCGTGGCACTGCTCCAGGCATTGTTCCCAGGGCAGGCAAAGGGAAAAGCTCCAGATACTCTGTCCAGAGTCAGCTTGCTAACAAGGAGATGGAGGTAGTAGAAGCTTGAGTAAAGACACAAGTGGTCTAAACATTGAGTAAAAAAAAAGTGGGAATATTGGAAGTCAAAGCAAATTTTGCCGTTAATTACATAAAGTAGCTAATACCAGAATCATTTTTTTTTTTCCTAAAAAAACCCCTACTGGTTTAATCACATCACTCACGAGAAACATGTTTATTTGCAAACAAGTGTCATCATATGAAAACTCCCAGCACTAAAGGCCTGTTCCCTTTCATGTGATGGTTCTGCAAGCAGATGCTTCAAACAGAAACCCAGGTTGCAACAGGCTGTGTTTGAACAACCCACACCTGCATTAGCCCCTGTTACAGCAAGGCAGCTTTGGACATGCCTGAGGGCTTCTCCGAGAGACTGCAGTGGATTAAAATGACTAACAAAGGACACACGACCCTGTACCCAGGCTGTTTTCTACTCCAGGATTGGTAATGCAGTGGGTACCACAAATTGGGTGTTGTTATAAGCGGTGAAGATTAACTTTCCTAAGAGACACCATGTTCTGCATACTGGTCTTGTTTTTCTAAGTAAACAATACAGCTGAGAGGTTGGCAACACTTTTTTTGGGGTCTGTTTTTGTCTTAAAAACCATTTGCTATAAAGTAGTCCTGTTTTCATCCATATATTTGCAAACAATTTTGTTGCCCCCTTGGTTTGGTGTCCATGCAAATGCTGAGAGTTATTCCTGTTTAACACATTTTCCTTCCAGTTTCACGAGCAAGATGCTGAGGACCTGAGGCAGGAGGGTCGGCAGAGGAAGGGGAGAAGGAGAAGCTGAGCATGTGCTCCTGGTTTGCAGCATAACACGGGCCTTACACCAAAATCTGCATCTCAACAGGACGAGAAAGACAGCCTTGAAATAATTATATTCATTTTCACATCAAAAAAAGTTGTTATTCTGTGTGTACGGAGCACAGTGCATCCCAGGGGTCCATTTTAGCCCTTCATTTATAAACGTCAAAGCGTTTTCATTTCCTTCATGCTAAGAACATGTTTGTGCTGCAAAGGCAGCGAGCAGGGACCACTGAGATCAGGGACCACTGAGATCAGGGACCATTGCCATCAGAGACCACTGAGATCAGGGACCATTGCCATCAGAGACCACTGAGATCCCACCTTTTTTGTGTGCCAGACTCATGTACCTGAACAGATGGCAGACGCTGACTTGAATTACAAACTCAGGTTTATTTGGAACCCAATAAAAGGTTGGGGGAGGCAGGAAAGAGACCTGTATTTTTTGTGAAAACCCAGTAAATATGTGTAAGAATCAGAATGGAAACAAATACTAAATCTTTTATTATATTTATAGAGGATATATGAGTACTACAGTGCTAAAACATAACCGTGTATCCAGCATAGGCAGTAGCTCTGTACAGTCCCACTGCAGTGACCATAGAAGGGATTTAGTGAAACACCGTAGAGGAAATTCCAGGGGGGAAAACTGTATTTGGTATCATTATGAAATATATGTACTTTTTGAACAAGGTCGCCACGGATTGCTGACTCTATTTGCCAGGTCACCACGTAGCAGGGATAATCTCAGCACCAAAACTTCAAGGTCAGGTTGGAGCAAGCTGGGATAGTGGAAAGCATCCCTGCCCATGGAAGGGAGTGGCACTGGAGCTTTAAGGTCCCTTCCAACCCCAACCATCCTGGGATTCTGTGAACACAACCAGCAGGATGTGGAGGTGAGGAGGGGATTGGCAGCAGCTGTCCCTTCACCCATCAGGCTCCATCCTTTGCACCTGGCTGCTGCCCAGCCCTCTGCAGCTCGTGCATCCCAGTCTGGGCAGCCTTGGAGCTCTGGTGGCCGTGGAAGCTGGTTGGGATGTCCAGTTCTTCCTGCCTTAAAGCAGAGATCCAAACTGATGGGACTGAACTGCTCCTCGGTGGTGCCACCCTGGATCCGGATGGGAAGGTGGGCAGCTGTTCCTGTAAGTACCATTTCTGCCTCCTCCTGCCTCTGTGCGAGCCTGTTGCCTGGAACACCCCATCCAGGGAGCTCCCCACTCAGCTGAGCCCTTTTTGTGGGGTTTGCCATGGTGCTGAGCCCCCAGTGAACCCGTGGGACAGAGCTGAGCACGCACCCTCAGCCTGCAGGGTGTGTGCCAGGGCACGGGCAGTGCTGAGCTTTGGGAGCAGGATGGGGCCACCTCTGTGGGGTCATTTCTTGATGCACAGCCAGTGGAGCAGCTGTGAGACACTTGAAAAAGAGGGGTTTGCAAACTGGCTGATCGCTGGGCAACAGTTCAGGATCTGAAGTGGCAAAAGTGCTGTAATTCAGGCTCTTCTGCCTGGAAAAACAGGTGTTGGATTTATTCAGAGAGAAAGAACGGGAATCAGCATCTGTTGCTGAAGGTGTTGGGGTTTGTGCTTCTCCTGCAAAGCGTCGAGGTTTACAAATCCTAAAAGTAAATAACAGTCGCTTTTGTGCTTTTGCACTTAACATCACTTGATCTTTGCCATGACATCCCTGAGTGTGCAGCTGGAAAGGGGCTGGGTGGGGTTTGCAGGAGACTTTGCAGCCCCCAGTGCTGCACTTCAGTGGCTTGTTGTGGTGAATCCCCAGAGACAGCCCAGCTCAAAGCAGCCCGGGCTGTGCCTGGTGTGTGGGAATGGGAATGCTGTGGTCCATAGAGCTGTGCCCAGGTAGGGAGTGAGCTGGGGGCTGGCACAGACAGACCCCCCTCCAGCCCAAGGGGAACCTGCCCCTTTGTTTGCACCTTTGCAATGAAGCTTGAAATTTACTGTTCAAAGGCTCGGAGGGGCCAAGAAGTGAGCAGGAAATTCAGGGACACTTTGCTGGGCAGGACTTTGGGGTTTCCCTGCCTCTCCCTTGCTTTTTCAATCCTCCGTGGCCACAAATGGTCGATTTTCTCTTGTGTCCCTGCTCCACATCCCTGGAGCATCCCAGCACTGGGCACAGCGCTGGGGTGTGTTTTCCCTCTTAAACAGCCCTGTGGCTTGAGGGCTCCAAATCCTTCACCCGCAGGAGCACAGCCAAATTCGGGAATAGGGCTGAGTCCTACGGGCTTCCAGCAAGCCCCATGTCCTGGGAATGTGCCCAGAGGTGGTGCCGGGCAGGAACAGAGCGGGGGGACACCAGGAGGGGGTTCAGCTCCATGGCATCCCCTCTCCTGGAAGGGGACAACACGTGCCCTGGCAGAGAGCTCTTTTTGCAGCGGGTTTGCCATCGGAGCATCCCTTCCCATCCCATCGCCCTGGGTTTCCCCGGGCGTGTTTGCATTGCCTTAATTGCCTTCCTCCGAGACGGCTTGCGGATGTTTGCGGGGCAAGGAGGCGGAAACATTGGGGGGCTTTTCAATATTTAATCTCAAAAGGAGCCTGGAATGTGATGTTTGCTGTCACTGAGGCAAATAGCTGTTGTCAGGAACAAAGGGCGCCAGGATGGAGCCTAGAGTGGGGGTTTGCAATTTTCTGGAGCATCTCTGCTGATTCCAGGGCACTCAAAGCATCAAAAAGATGTTTAGTGATTAAGGGTGAGGTGCTAAGCTGGTTTTAAAACTTTGGTTATTATCCAAGAATAGAACTACAGCATCTTCTACATACAGATAATAAAGAAATAGATCTGTTAATGTGTGCATGAATAGCACTTTTCTTCCTGTACATGTCAAAAATCCTTGTATCTCCTACAACCAGAAAGGACAGACTCAATCTTAAAAACAAAGGTCACCAGAGGCTTTATTTCCAAACAGCT
The DNA here is from genome assembly GCA_013396735.1 of Grallaria varia. Taxonomy (NCBI): domain Eukaryota; kingdom Metazoa; phylum Chordata; class Aves; order Passeriformes; family Formicariidae; genus Grallaria; species Grallaria varia. The sequence continues at coordinate 129,234 of VWZG01008820.1, read as the reverse complement.
TCCTTCTTTCTGTTTCTCTGGAGGAAACAGAGTATTGTCCTGTTCTTCCAGCATGTTGGACAAGATGGGGCTTTTCCCTCCCACCTCTGCCCCCAGACAGCAGCAGCAGGGCAGGAACTCAGCAAAGACAGCCAGGCTTGGCTTTCTGGGAGATCCAGCACAGGAATTATGAACTCGGACGAACGACACCAGAGGGAAGATAAGGGGGACAGGAGGGGCAGCTCTGACTTGTTTGCCAGGCTGGTTTTCAGCTCCCCTAAGCCCACGAGCTTTCCTTCATCACAGAGGGGACAGGAGCAACAGGGGTGGGGTGGGACTGCCAGCCCGAGGTCCCGCAGGACTGCACCCTTGGGTGCCTGTGCACAGTGATTTTAGTGTGTCTGTTCGAGCAAGGAGCTCCTGGGAAAGGGAAGGGGGCAATCATGCAGGGTCTGTGTCAGCTTCCTTTGCTGCTCATCTGCAGGAGTGCAGCTGGGGTGATGCAGAGCCTCAGAGCAGAGCAGATTGTCCTGTGCATTACAAGGACAGTGCCTTACCACGTCCCAGGGGCCCCTTTCACAGCATTTCCACATTTCATCCACGGATGCACCTGGGGGTGACCCCTCTGTCCTTTCCCAGCGACCAGGCTGCACCTGGTTGGAAAACCTGGATGTGCTGGGGTGTCCCTGGGTGCAGCAATTCCCCTCTGCTCTTCCCCAGGGTGTCCCTGGGTGCAGTAATTCCCCTCTGCTCTTCCCCAGGGTGTCCCTGGGTGCAGTAATTCCCCTCTGCTGTTCCCCAGGGTGTCCCTGGGTGCAGTAATTCCCCTCTGCTCTTCCCCAGGGTGTCCCTGGTGCAGTAATTCCCCTCTGCTCTTCCCCAGGGTGTCCCTGGGTGCAGCAATTCCCCTCTGCTCTTCCCCAGGGTGTCCCTGGGTGCAGTAATTCCCCTCTGCTGTTCCCCAGGGTGTCCCTGGTGCAGTAATTCCCCTCTGCTGTTGCCCAGGGTGTCCCTGGTGCAGTAATTCCCCTCTGCTGTTCCTCTGTTGGAGGTTCAGCCCCTCCAGGGCTGCTCGACGCACACTGTGTTGGATGCACAAATCCCTGCAGTCCTTGGCCAAGGTTGTTGTTCCCCCTCTCCTCCTGGTCCGATGCCACACGGACTGACTGGGGGGGCAGGGATGGGGCAGCACTGCCTGTGTGAATTCAGCAAGGAGCTGAATTTGTCTCTGATCTGGCAAATCCTGCGGATGCTCCAAATTTTCTCTTTCTCAGAGCTGTGCTCTCTTTTCCAGGCAGAAAAGATGACACATTTAGGTCTGCTCTCCAGAAGGAAGCTTTAAACCACCCAGAGCTGAGTGCAGTCCCCCAGTGTGCCTGTGCTGAGGCACCAGGAAAGGACCTGCATGTCCAAGATATGTGCCAGTCTCAGCTCCAAGTCGTGCTGATGCAGGGCTTGGCATCTGAGCCCTGGCCCCTGGCTGTGGGTACAGCCAGGAGAGCTGCTTGTGCTCCATCCTGAGTGAGGAGCTGGGCTGGCAGATGGCCTGGAGCTGGCACCAGAGCGTGGAACACACTCCCCGTGTCTCTGAGAGGCAGCAAAATGCTCCCTTCCCCACCCCCAGTCCAGGTGTTTTCCTGGGTTGTGATCCCATATTTTTCCCATCCACTTTTCCCACCTTTGCTGGGGGACCCCAGCATCGTGTGCCCAGGCAGCTGCTTCTTCTCCCAGCCCATCCTTTCCTCGGGATGTTTCTTAGTGCTGGAATTGTGGTTGCCAGGAGAGCAGCTTGCATGGACAGGGTCACCCCTGGGCAGCCCCGTCCCACCTTTCTTCAGTTCCCTGCAGCCCCCTTTGAGTGAAGCCCCCAGATCCCAGTTCCAGCCGGGTCAGCTCCCTGTGCATCCCGGGCTGGGAGGATGGGATTACTGGGCAATTAGAGCAACCCAGACCCAGCTCACTGGAGGGGGTGCTGGCACCCGGGAAACAATTCTTACAGGCGTCTCACACTGACCATCCTCGCCCCAAACACCTTCCAGGCGTGAGAAATGAAATCTGGAAAGTCGATTTCTGGTGGTTCGTGCTCAGGTGATGAGGGACAAGAAAGGCAGAGTGCTGGTAATTACCCTTGTCACTGTGCCTGTGTGCCTGCTCAGGCCCAGGTACTGACCTGGAAACATGATATTGCTGCCAGGGGGAGTTTCATCTTTGATAGAAAAAGTAATTGATGCCTTGGAGCTGCTGCTGTGCCTTCGGAATCTTAAAGAGCTCCTGACTCCTCAATAGTTTGTAATAACCGGTCATGCAAACCTAGGGCTGCACTCGTGCATTTTAATATGCTTGAATATTATTGTTCATGAATATCCAACTCAGCAGTGAGTGTCTGATTCCCACACAGGTCAGTGTGAGGCTGGTATGCAGCATCACTGAATGGTTGCTGCCCCTCTGTCTGTCTGTCTGTCAGTCTGTCTGTCTTCCCAGGCCATTTCTGCCCTGTTGGTCAAGCTCAGTCACAGCTCACAGGGGTGAAGTGGTTGCAGAAATCACATTATTCCTGGAAGTTTCATGGAAATACACAGGGAGGTAGAGGAGCCATTGCTTGTCTCTTCCCACAGCCTGGAATAGCTGGGAAAATTGTTGCCTTTTGCAAAATTTCATAAAGTTTCCTGGTCACCACCTTTTCCCCTGCAATTTGTGCACGTCTGGTAAATAGCTGTCTTCCCAAGGTTGCATAAAATTTATACATGTATTTCAAAGTTTGAAATCTCTGCTGGGGTGCTNCCCTGCAATTTGTGCACGTCTGGTGCACATGTATTTCAAAATTTGAAATCTCTGCTTGGATGCCTGAGCTAAGAGAAGAAATGCTGTTTGCTGTGTCAGCTGATGGTCAGCAGGGCCAGGGAACAGGGAAAAGGGGAGACTGAAGGGGGCAGGAGGACCTGGGACATGGCAGATGTGCTTGTCTGCAGCAGGGAAGGGGAAGAAGAACAGTCACAGGCTGTAAAACATCTTGAAACGAAAAGCAGATTGCTAGAGAGCCAAAAGTCAAGCAGAACAGTGGGCAAGCAGAGCAGGGAGAGTTGCTGCTCTGTTGCTAGGTGATAGATCTGTTATCATGCTAATGGCAATGAGGGATGGTACTGGTACCAATAAAGCATCTTTCATCTCAGAACTACCCAGGGTTTTCCAGACAGCAAGGCTGTATTATTTCCATTTACTAGAGGCACAGACAGAGATGAATTGATTTGCCAAAGGTCACTGATGGATTTCAGAATAAGGAATTGCCCTGTTTTAGTTTTATTATGCCGGGGATTGCCATAAAACCTTTCCTTGCCATCAATCCTTTCCCCTCCCCTCATCCATCACCCCATGCCCCTCTCTCCTGAGGGGACATGCTCCTGTCTTGTTTGTCATTCCGATCCTGTTTGGGTGACAAGATCCCCTGGCCCCGGAGTGTGGCTTGGCAGGGCGTGTGAAGGACAGAGCGAATTCCTGGAGGAAAGCCCTGGACACAGGGACTGCGTGGAGGGAAATTCACACCTCCCTAAGCCCACCCATGACAAGTGGGTGTCTGCACGGCCCTTCTGGGGCTGGAGCTCTCAGGTGTGGAGCAGTGAAGGCACAGCTTTGCTGTCACTGTTAGGGCACCGCTTTTCTGTCACTGTTAGGGCACTGCTTTTGTCACTGTTAGGGGATCACTTTTCTGTCCCTGTTAAGGCACAGCTTTTCTGTCACTGTTAGGGGACCACTTTTCTGTCCCTGTTAAGGCACAGCTTCTCTGTCACTGTTAGGGGACCACTTTTCTGTCCCTGTTAAGGCACAGCTTCTCTGTCACTGTTAAGGGACCACTTTTCTGTCCCTGTTAAGGCACAGCTTTGCTGCCACTGTTCGGGGACTGCTTTTCTGTCCCCGTTCAGGCACAGCTTTTCTGTCCCCGTTCAGGCACAGCTTTTCTGTCCCTGTTTCCCGCTGGATACTGGGAGGGAAGCCCAGGCGAGCCGGGATCCTGGCGCTGGGAGGGCAGTACAGTTTGGCTTTGGCTGCAGAGCAGTGTCGGTGCTGAAGAAGAGCCCGCAGCGGCCGGTGAGCCGCAGCAGCCGCGCGGGGAGCAGGGGGGTTGCGCGGCGGGGATGCCGCAGCAGAGCGGCTCCTTCCCCGGGGGCTCCGGCGGGATGTGCATCCCACCAGGAGCTTCCTGCCGGGCTCCCAAAGGCACAAACCCGGCAGCTCCCGCTGTCTCCAAGAGAAGGGCCGGCACTGGGCACCAAACCGGGGCTTTTACAATCTTTATTTCCTTTTCTTCATGTGCAAATGGGGACGCATCTCGTTTATATCTGACTGTCACCGTGAGAAATTACTGAGTCTTTCTACAATGCAAGTGGGATGCAAATTGCATTCGCGGGAGGTGTTAAGTGTTTTAATGACTCTCCTGCCTGTTTTTCCTGTTTCTCGGAGTCTTGGCAAGTTTCCTGTCTCGGCATTTCAGCGCAGGAGGACTCGGCTCAGCCCCGGAGTCGCTGGAGTGCAGGAGCCGCGCAGCATCTCTGCGGGGTTTGTTCCAACCGGGTGGAAGTCCGAGACAATGTAAAACCTCAGGGCATGTGTCACACGGATCCTCCCGCACTGCCACATCCTCCCCATGGATGGAGGGCTAAGGAAAGGTCTGGGGCAGCCCCTGTCCCGTCCCGAACAACAGGCGTTGGGAACGTGAATTTAAGGTCGGCGTGTGCTTTACCGGGACGGGACCGGTTTGCTTTGCCACGGGAAGAACAAAATACAGCACAGGAGGAAAAACCCGGCCCCCCAAACGCGAAGTGTCACTTTTTTGGGTGAATGCACGCCCCGGGCATGCAGGGACCCCGGGAGCAGTGCAGAGCAGGGCAGGGCAAAGGGACCTGGGGAAAACTTCAGGGGGCCAACACCACTCGTAGGCTTCAGCCTCTGCTCACGCCCGGCTTGCAGGAGAGCCTGGCAGCTCTGCACATCGCTGGTTCCTGCCCCAGCATGGAGGTGCCCGATGGGTGGGCAGAGCCAGCCCCCCGAGCCCCCCTGTGTGCCAACAGCCGCGTCCTCCTTGTCCCCTGAGCTCTGGGGACACGTCCCCACGGGGTGTGCTGGCACCAAGGCTGGAGCAGGGGGTGTATGAAGCAGTTATTTGCTGGGATACAGCAATCCCTTCTCCCAGCAGCTTTCCGGACCCTCGAGCTGCCACGTTTTTTTTGGGAATGCCCCACATGGAGCCCAGGGGCTGGGATGGGGAAGGTGCCACCTCCTGAGCTGCAGCTGGGAAAATCCCTGCGTGCCAGAGTCTGCCACGTTCCCTGGGCACTCTCTCCATCCAGCAGGGCTTGTCCCCAGCTGCAGAGCCCTGGGACCCTCTGCCATGGGCCAGCCTCAGCCCCAGAGCCCTCCCCGGAGCTGTCGGAGGGGACAGGAGCTTGAGGAAGGGACAGGGAGGCAGAACAAGCTGATCTTAGACTTGTTTAAAGCTTGTCTTTGATAATAAAACTCCCACAACTTTGCTCCCAAACCACGAATGAGGGAAACTACAAGCATTTTTAAACAGCCCTGCAATCCAGATAAGGGCTCTGTGCCACACACGGGAACAAATTCATGTTCGGCACCCTAGGGGGAGGTTAAACAGGAAAAAAAAAACCTTAAACTACCGTTTTCAGTTATTCTCCTCATATGGCCAAGAAAAAGGGAGACACAAGCTGGTTCAGAGTTGCTCCAGGTTTGCACCAGTTGCTCGGTGTGGGGTCTGGGCTCTGCTGCAGCAGCACCTGGACAGGAGGACCTGAGCTCTTTGCCTTTGTCTTGCAGCCAAGACTTTCCCGAGGTGGCCCCTTGCCAAAGGCACTGCGGAGTTTCTATCTCAGCTGCAGCCCTGGTGGGAGGCAGGTCAAGGTCCTTCCCTCGGGCAGTCCCTTCAAAGACCTCTCCAAGAGCTCGCTGTGAGCCCTAAGCCTGATCCCAACCTCACCTGAGCAGTGATGGATGGCCAGGCTTTGGATGCTCACCAGGATCACCAGGATTTGGGAATCCTGGCGCTTTCCTTTGGGAAGGTCCCACAAGGTGTGGGAAGGAGTTAAAGAGCCTGAAATTAAAATAGTGTTTGTTGCAATACATGGAAGGAGACAAAGAGAGCAGGATTTCAGAGGGCTGAGCAGTGCATGCCTGTCCCAGCTAAAGCCCTGGGAGGGAGCAGCTTGTTGCTGGAATGCCTGGAAGACTTCCTCAAGGAGCAGTGAGGAATTTGTGCTGTGCTCCTGATGGAGATGGTTCCTCTCCCAAGGATAGTGCAGCCTGCAGCAAGCCAGTGGAGAAGAGCAGGGTAACAGGGAGTTCATTTGGGTTAGTGGGATGAACTGCCTTCTCCACAGCCAGAAGGGGTGCCTGTTTTCTGTGGGCCTTGCAAAAAAAAAGGAGCACTTATGTGGGGGTTAGGAGGAAATGTCTAAATTAGTTTTACAGATGCTTGAGAGGGAATTTCCCCTCCAGTTCCGTGGGGAAATCAGGCAGGGCTTGTTTGCTGAAGTGGCTCTCCTGGAGGGAGATGACCCACCCAGGGTGGCAGGAGGTGGTGAGGGCCACCAGGCACCCGGCGTGGGACAGGAGGAGGACAGGCAGCCCTAGGGTGAGCTGCATCCTGCCCCAGTTCCCCCAGGGACCAGGGAGGAGATCAGCCTGCTCTGCATCAAGCAGCTGTCTGCCCACAGCCCTCCTGAAACCAGGGGGGGAAAGCAGAGAGTCCTCAAAGTTCAGGCACCGGCTCTTGCTTTTGTCACCGGCTCTTGTCAAAGCCCATTTGCCAGAGGCTCTGCAGGCTCAGCACCCGGGGCAGGCTGAGCCACTCTCCCTCCCTGTCTCCTCGAGCCTTTTCTTGCTCAACCAACACCCACTCAACAGACAGGAACACCCACACTAAACATACGAATGTGCAGGTGCTGTAAGTGATGGGGCAGTAGGTCCAGATCCACCACGCTGCGAGTTCACAGCAATAATGCAGCCACAAAAGGAGCTGGGAAACCCCTCTCGGTGATCCTGTGGATTGGAAACCACGCTCGTTCCAGGAACTTGTTGCCTTGCACAGCCACACGCACTGCGAGGCTGCCTTGGGAGAGAATGGGGAGTCTTTACGGTCTCAGCCTTCCCAGCCAGTGATGGCCCCCAGCAAACGGTTCTGAGCCCAAGTGTCTTCTGCCACCACGGGAGCCTGAAAAGCCCCTCCTCGCTGCATTGTGTCTGCACTGGCCTCTGGCTGCTTCCTCCGACCTGTTTATGATTTCTGCTTCAGCCCCCCACGTTCTCCTGGGTCTGACAGGGATAACACAGGCACAGGAATACCTTTGGTCCATTCTGCCCTCCTGGGTGTGACAGGGAGAGCAGGGGCACAGGAATACCTTTGGGCAATTCCCCTATCCTGGGTCTGACAGGGATAACACAGGCACAGGAATACCTTTGGGCAATTCCCCCATCCTGGGTCTGACAGGGATAACACAGGCACAGGAATACCTTTGGGCAATTCCCCTATCCTGGGTGTGACAGGGATAACACGGGCACAGGAATACCTTCTGGCAGTTCCCCCATCCTGGGTGTGACAGGGAGAGCAGGGGCACAGGAATACCTTCTGTCAGTTCTGCCCTTCACAGGAACACGCAGTATTGCTCCGTCTTGGTTGGGATTTTATTGTTTGTGATGGGAACTTTTGCCTTGGAAGAGGAAGGCTGGCAATTCCATGGCCTGTTATAATTCATTATTGGGGTTTTTTTTAAATAATAAATGAAGGTGGGGGGGTCTGGTACTGCACTGTCCTGGTATTAGAGGCCAAAGTTAATTGCAGTTTTGTCTGTGGAGCAGCTCAGCCACCCCTGTTTGTCTGCCAAAACCCTCAGAGCAGGGGCAGTGGGTTGGCTGCTGTGCCACTCCTTGGCCACCAAGGATGCCACTTCCCACCTGACCCAAAGGGAAGGGTCTCTGTGTTGCCCAAGGTGCAACCCTCAAGACAAGGACATGTCAAACTTCTGCACATGAGAGAGTGTTGATTTGGACAGCGTGGTGTGGCAGGAAGGAGGTCAGAAGCCTCCTGGAGAGCTGATTTTGTGGTGTTCCCACTCTGAGCACCACGTGTGGCAAAGCCATTCACTTGATGCTCAGCACAGGAGTTTTCATATCAAATGGCTGCTCCACCATATATAGCTGTGTCATGATGCTTGTGGGACATGTTGGCATCACACATCCCACTTGACATGCCCTATGAACGTGGGCTGAGTAATTTTAGGTTGTATTTAAATAAAAGCGACTGTATTTTTTCCCCGCAAGCACAAGCCAGTTAAAAATACCCCGTGGTTACCGCTTTGAAAATGCCTTAACACCAACTTACTCTCGTCACGGAAGCAGGGCAGTGGTGACAGTCACATTCAAACACTCAGCTGCAGAGCAAGCCCACGCAGAGATTGGTCCCCACGTGCCAGTGGGGGCAGACCTTGTGTGGGGATCCAGCTATGATGGTTTTGCCAGCGTTTAACACATTAACAACATTTCAGCCCATCACACCTTGCCACAAGGGCTGCTTTCCCCTGGCCACCACTGCCATCCCACCGACCCCAGGAACTGCCCCTGCAGGAAGCTGAACGTGCTCCTGGTTAACATTATTTTCCTTATTATAGCTGGTCTTTTTTAAAGCTTTCATTCACCAGCTAATTATCAGTGGCTGACACTGAGGGTTATCCATAAACCTGAGAACTCTCTTTTAACCCTTTCCTTTAGGAACTGGCCACCCATCTTGTCCCCCTGTCCCAGGGGGAAGGAGTTGCACCCCAAAGCACGTCCTGTCCTCGCTGTGCCAAAGATTTCTCTCCCATCCTGCTGTGCCCTGGCACCCCGTCACGGCTCCCTGCACTTCCCAGTGCCATTCCTTTTGCCACAGATGGATTTATTTGGGGCAGACATACACACCCACACGTACACGTATGTGGATATAAACACAGACTTACAAAGGGGAAACGAAAATTTGCCGTGTCAGCTTCTTGCAAAGAGATGTGTTAATCCACAAGTGAAAGTTTCCTGGCTGCTTTAGCAGAGCCAGGATGACAACTGAGCAGCCCACCCCAAAAAAGGACATCTAGCAGCTCTTAAAGAAACCACAGAATGGGTCAAAGGCCCTCGTGCCTTGTTATTTCCACACACACGTTTGCAGTTTCACTGGACAAATTGCTTTTGACTGATGGATTTCACTTTTCTGACACACAGCACATATGGAATTATTCGGGACGTTACTGGATATGATGCTATACTAGAATGAATTAGCTTTATTCCCTACACTTACAAAATCCTGGAGGAACTTCAAATACTCTTAACATTCGTATGAGCACGTGGGCACATTTGTTTGATCTGAATGACAGTGTAAAAATGCCATGAATGTAGCACTAAAGCAGAGGCTGAGCCCATGCACGGGAAATTCAGATAATAGCCTTGCAGCACTGAGTTTCCACAGGAGTGGCCTCCTTAGGATCTGATATCCTCGTTTGCCCAGCCCAAGCCTTCCCACCAGGACTCTGCCCATGAGGTCGGCACCACGTTGCTTGCAGAGTTATTTACTCTGTTATTTACTTGCTGTAATTACCAGCACCAGGGGCTCCATCCCACCCGGGCTGTCTGCCAGGGGCTAAGGAAAACAGTGATGGTGTGACTGACCGTGCTCCAAAACTTGTCTCCTTTATAGAAGAATGGTAAGAGGAAAACACACACAGACCATCCCTCCTGTGGCAGGTTAGGGGGAGTTTCTGCAGGGTTAAAGCTGAAGCAAAAGGAAGGAAAAGGGTGTTTGTGTGATGAAGGAGGATGATGTCAGGGTATTTGTCTGGGGTGTGTGTTGAGGGTAGACAGATTTTTCTGGTGCCTTGCTGCTGGAATTGTTTGGATTCCCCAATGTGCTCCTTCAGAGTGGCTCTTTGGAGGACAAGGGCAACCTGCCTGACCCCCCTGCCCTCAGGGAGAGAGGAAAACTGTAAGGAGACAGGCACTTCAAAAAATGGGGTCTGGAATTTGGCAGGAAAGCCAGCAAACGAGATGAGAGAAGAGGCTGTCCATGAAAAATCCGTGGGCATTTTCAGCATTCCCTGTCACTGTTCCATTGGACTCCAGAAGACCTGCCATGAAAAATTGGTGGGCATTTCCAGCATTCCCTGTCACTCTTCCATTGGACTCCAGAAGACCTGCCATGAAAAATTGGTGGGCATTTCCAGCATTCCCTGTCACTCTTCCATTGGACTCCAGAAGACCTGCCTGCTATCCCACCTCCCAAAGCAGCTTAAGCCAAAATGCTGTGTTATTTCTGGCTGAGCAATAAGGGAGGAATGCCTGCGAAGTCTCTCCTCAGAGGATGTAAATTGCTACAGTTCCTCCAGCTCTAACGAGCAGCCACACCAAGGGAGGATGTGCCAAAGTGTCCGAGTTTTAGCTGTCCATCACCACGGGCATTTTGGAGTCTGTGCTCTTCCAAAACTCCCCCCGTCACTGTGGAGGTGAACACGTGTCCGTGGGAGGAAGGAACTCTTGGAGGGCCAAGGGAGGCCCCTTTCAGCAGCAGCACACGGTCCCTTGGTGCCAGCCGTGTTGGGGACCGTGGTGACACCCCAGCTCTGCCCACCAGGGCTCTCCTCCCCCAACCCCAGCACCAGAGCAGCAGCCAGGCACCAGCAGCCTCCTCGCAGCTGAGGAAGCACAGGAAAAGGAATTATCCCTTTTTCTTCTTGCTTCTGCTCTGAAAGGGTTTGATTAACATTTAAATAGCGAGTTGAGCAGTTGCCCTGCGTTGTACATCCTGCACATCTGCAGCCACCTCCTGTGGAAGCCTCTTGACTGCTCAACCTTTTGCCTCTCCTTTTATAGTTCTCTTGGTAGCTTCCTTACCTCATTAGGCTTTTGAATTCCCAAATAAAAACGCGGTGCTTGACTTCTCTGTCCTGCGTTTGTTTTTAAAGCCCCGTTGGAGGACATTAAATCAAGATCAGAGCCAATAACGCTCTGTTTTAGGAGCAGGGAGTGACTATTTGAGGTGTTTGGGACCTCCACGCGATCGTTTATCACAACATTATTCCAGCCCGAATGTTCAATCCCGGGATATTTTCAACTCCCTTTCCAGAAGCTCCATAAATACCTCAGCAGCATCTGAAGGCGGGTTTAGCTGCCAGCACCTCAAGCTGTCTTCTCACACCAACTGGCCCCTGCCTTCTCTGCTGCTGGAGGACGTTCTGTTGACATCTGAGTTTTGCTCCGGGGAGCCCATAAATGTCCTTTCTCTGGCTCCTGCTTGCTGCTGCCACCAGGGGCTCAGTGTCTTCGCTGGCACGGCCACGTGCCCTTGCTCTTCCAAAGGGGCAGAAGAAGGACCTTCTCCATCCAAACTTGTGGTCCTCAGTGGTGATGCCAAGACGTTTTTCCCCTCCACAAGGAGACACTTTGGTGTTCGAAGCAGACGGGCTGCTTAACACCTTCCCTCTCGCTCTCCATGCTGTTCAAATTAAATTAAAAACTCAGGCAAAAAGAAGTAGAAAATGGGGGAGTTTTTCAGGAAAGAACCTGCAGGAAGGGAGCCTGGGTGCTCCGTGGCCCTTTCAGATGAGCTCCTGAGGAGGACAGGTCTCTTTCTACCTGCGTCTGACCTCTCTGGTACCACTGAAAGCCCTCAGTGGGTAAAGAAAGGCACATAAAAGCCACCTTCAGAGACACCACTTCGGTCGGACTTACTTGTTTTCACTGCTCAGAGCATGGGAAAGCGACTTAAAAATAGACATATAGCACACTGGATGAGTGATATTTAGGAGAATCTGTGCTAGACTAGGGCAGAGCCATGTATATATGGATAAATATATATTGGCAAATAGTAAATTCATTGAAAGATGGAGCCTTAGTCTTCCTGGAGTCATCAGTGGCTTTGGGACTGCCTGGGCTGGTGCATTTATTTGGGCAAAACACATTTATTTGGGCAAAACACATTTATTTGGGGAATATATTCATAAAATTGCCTGGAGGTTGGGAGATGGGAGTCAACTCTCCTCAAGCAGAAGGAAAAGAACTAAGTTTACCCACATCCCAGTGAGTGCTTTAAACCCTGAAATGGTTCAAAAAGGGGGACTTTTCTTCTTGGGGTTTTTGATGCCTTTTTGTTTGGTTTTCTCTCACAAGTCCAGGAATCAGCATGGAAGGGGCTATTTTGATATTTCTTCTGAAATGCTCTTTATCCAGACTTGTCATTCATAATAAATAATGAAACGGTTTTGGTTGGGAGGGACATCTTGTTCAATGGGCAGGGACACCTTCCACTGTCACCAGGTTGCTCCAACCTGGCCTTGGACACTTCCAGGGATCCAGGGGCAGCCACAGCTTCTCTGGGAAACCCAAACCCACCCTCACAGGGAAGGATCCCTTCCCAATATCCAGCCTAAACCTGCTCTCTTTCAGCTCAAAGCCATTCCCCCTGGTCCTGTCACTAGAATTTAAAGTCTGTAAAATGTGTTTGCAGTGGGGATGCGCACGGAGGTTCAGTTTGGCTGCAAAGCCTCAAAGAACTTACCCAATCCCTACTGGGGAAAAAAAATACATAAAAAAATTAAAAAAAAAATTAAAAATCCCTCCTACCTCTAGGAAAATGTCAAGCTGCTCTGCTTAAAACTTTGTGGCAGCTTAAGGGGATGGTACCAAAGCCTCCCACCCACCTTCCAGCAGTCCTGCGAGCCTTCTAAGGTGGGTTGGAAAGCTCGGTGTGTGGGCAGGTCCCACAGATGTCACGCTGCTTTATTTTGCAGTTTTCAAGATCCTTTTAGGCACCTTTCTGGGAGTCCAATGCCAAGTTTCCTCGTGGTGGGACGGCTTGGCAGGTGGGATGCTTTGGCTGGGACACGTTCCTGGTCTGTTCCTTCTTTCCAGGAACTCGCTGGGATTTTTCTGGTCATGTGTGTTGCACCTGGCAGGTGGGACACGTCGTCCCACAGATCTTGGAGAATGAGAGAGATGTTTGCAGAACAAAGGGAAAAAAATAACCCTGGCTAGAAATCCAAGCTCCGAATGTGTTGGAGTCAGGGATGACACCATCTCCTGGCCCCGCTTCGACTGGCTCTGCTCCAAGACCACCCACTTCCAAGTCCTGCTCTGCAGGACTGGCCAGCACCCAGCAGACTCGCTTTAAATCTCCTGCCCCTTTTTCTCCCCCCAAACCTGCCAAAGGGCTTTAAAATTCCCATCAATAACTCTGCAGTTAACCAGAGCAGCGAGGGCAGGTTCCCTTCCCCTGGTGCCTCAGCAGACCTGGGAAGGGCTCCGGGACTAATCCAAGTGTTGTCCACCCTGGTGGTCCATGCCAGCCTCGGGATGGGGCCCCCAGCTTTGCTGGCTGCCAGGGATGCCCCCTGAGAAGCAGAGATGTTCCAATTCATCCCTTTGGGATGAGCATTGCACAACAAGGGGGTGACATCCTCCGAGAGACCCTGCAGGACAGGCTGGGAGAGGGGCCCTGAGAGGGCTCGGTGGCTGGAGCAGAGCTCTCCTCAACGTGGGACCACCCAGCTCCAAAGAGACCCACAAACAGTCATCCCTCTGCCCTCCTCTCCATCCCTGCCTCACTGGGCCACCAGATGCTGGGGGACATTAACATACTCATTAGCATACCGCGGTGACTTTGGCACTACAGTCACCTGATTGCAATTAAGAGTCGTTTCTATTTCTGCTCAAGTGCATTCAACAGATGATCAGACGGACACAATCAGGATCCCAGACCCTGCGGTGACTTTCAAGTAACTTATTGGAGTGCTTGAGAGCTGCCGGGACTCCGAGCTGCAAACACACCCTCTTGAAATGCCGTCTGCACGTTTCCTTGCTGCTTTGGTATTATTTCATGTATTCAGAGCACATATGGCTTTGTAGGATTAAATCTCCCGAAGCTGCTGGCTGAAGAGGGAATTTCTCATCCCGTGGGCTATTTGGTGGAGGTTTTAAGTTGCAGACAGACAAGAGCTGCAGTAAAGTTAAATTTAAATTTAAAAATTAAAAAAAGAAAGGAAGAGAGGAGAAGAGAAAAAAAGCAGAGAAGTTGTAATGGTGTTTTCACAATGCAAGGACAATAAAACCTCCTTGTCCTTCAAGGTGTCTCCAAGTGCACCACCTTTGGTGGGTCTCCAAGTGTCCTTTGGCCACCCTGCCTGGACCAAGGCAGCGCCCCCGAGCAGCCACTTTGCCCTTCAGCTTTGCAGTATTTTAACCAAACCAGCCCCCTTGCTCGGAGAGCTCCTTGTGGACCCACAGAATCCATCACAAAAAGGGCCTTCTGAAGAAAAAAGGGAAAACTATGGGCAATATTGATTCTTCAGTCATCTTTTGGCATCAAGAGGGTTTTTTATTTGTAAACGAAACAAGCCCAAACAAATGGGTTCTGAGGTGCCTTTTTAGGTCTTTCTCTCGCGTGGAATTGGGAAAGAAAAAACGTCCTGGTGCTTGTGTTTGACCTGAAGCCAAGTTTCTACCCAGAGAAGAAGAACAGCCCAAATGAGCTGTATCTGTACGTACAGAATAACAAACAGCTGGTGTGTGGACCTGTCCAAGCCCTGCCCCTCTCCCATGCCCACTGTTAATGCACCCCAAGGCTCAGGGAGCACAATTAGGAGGGGGCACAATTAGGAGGGAACACAATTAGGAGGGAGCACAATTAGGAGGGAGCACCTGTTCCCAGTTAGGTCAGAGGGGAGGACCTGCCTCTTCCCTAAATGAACTGCAGCTGAAGCTTCCCAGAGTGGGGCTCCTTCTCCCTGGGCTGTCATAAAGGATGGAATGCAGTGGGTTCCACCAGGTCCAGCCTGCCCCAGGGTTTTGTCCTGCCCTGGAGAGACATCCTGGGTCAGTCAGGACAGCTTTGTCCTCCTCTTCTCCCCACATTCCTTGGTTTATAATGATTAACACGCCTGTGTTTCTTTCCCCACAGGGGGGGAAATGGTGTCCCTTTCAAAGTCCTTGTCAAGAAGATGGAGCTGCTGGAATGATCCGAGGGGGAAAGGTGAGTTATTTTTGTTGATGTGCTTTCAACAAGTGTCACTTCTGGGTCATGATGCTGCCATTGACTTGGCACGTTAATATGGACTTCCAGGGAATCTCCTCCTGGTTTTATCCATTACAAGGGGGTTTGGAAATACTGGTTTGTTTGCTTTAAAAACAGAAACACAGCAAATAAAACAGAGCAGTTGGTAAATGGCCCGAGGCTCAGGGAGCTCCCGAGTTACTGCTGGAAAAGCAGGCACTGCTGTGGGATGGGAGCCTTAGGAAAGCAGATGACATGGGGCACTGGGCACTCAGCATTAGCTGAGCCCTGGCAGTCACCAGGCAGACTTTTCTGTCCTTTTAATGTCCTAAAACCTTTGGTTTACAATGATTTATTTTTTTTCCTGGGTAGTTTTTAATGGGAGACAAAATACCTCCACATTCATGTGGGAATAAAAAAAATCACCATTTCAGCTCTTCATTAAGGGGAATTTAGGAAGGTGCAGCCTTGCCCCTTCTCGTCCCCCACATGCTTCAGAATTGGGGCCAGCTCGTGCTTCAAACCAATGCTGGGAAAAAGCCTTCCCTCTGTCCAACATGCTCTAAAACCCTCCAGTCCTTGCTCTGCAGTGTCTGGTGTTGGTCACCTCTTGGAGTTGGACCCCAAAGGGGGAATCTGAACCTAAAGGAATGGGATGAAAGACTCTGCCTGTATTAGGGCAGATTAGCATCTTCCCCTATAAAACATGGTCTCTGCAGTGCTGTGAGTCCCAGCTGAGCACCTCTGGGTGCTCACCCTAAACTGGCTGGCCATGGGCACTGCCAGTGCCCCGGGATTCATCCTGTCACACAACAGCCGAGTCACCTCGGATGTCTGAGGCTGTGATTATGCTTTCCTTTGGTAATTAATATAGCCTGTGAGAATTAAAAATGACATCAACAAGCTGATTTGCAGCATCCCCCGGGGTGCTGTGATTTTATTGTGGTGCTTCCCCGTGGCACGATGTGCTGATTTGGCTTGTCCCTGAAGTGCCTCCAGTGGCTCCATCTCCCAAGTTCTCAGTTGCCCAGGAGGTGCTTTGCTTGCTGAGTTCTCCCAGGGAATGGTGCCCATGTGCAGAAACACAGGATTTCTCCTCTCAGGGGCACAGGGGGATGTTCTCTCTGGAGGAAGGCAGCTGCTGAAGCTGTGCCGTGGTCACTGGTAGGGTACAGCTGTGCTGGGGACTGTCCCCAGGCTCACCCTGGAGTGCAGAAGAGCCTGCCCTGAGGGCATTGCCCAGCTTTACTTTGCTTCCCCAGGGATGCCACTTATCGAGCTGGGCTGAGCTAACACTGGGATAACAGGATATATCCCACTCCATGGGCTGTTCCACCCTCCGGGGCTGAGCAGTCAATGTTAAACCTCCCAGGAACAGCCTCTGGAAATGATGGATGCAAGGGAAGGAAAAGAAGTCTGGGCCCTTTGTGTGTATTCCTGATTAAACGTGGCTCCTGTGCTGAGTGCCACTGGAAATGCTCTGGAAACACATTCCAGGTGTGTTTGAAGGTCCTTAGAGGTGCACAAGCTGCTCGTGGATCCTCTGCATGGGGCTGGACACACATGATTCCTGATTTTTTTTTTTTCCCTAGGAAAACAGTGGCTAGACATGTCCCTCCAAACAGTGGGCACTTGTTATTGCTGTGGGACATATGAAGGCACTGAGAGCCATGGAATAACCCCCATTCCATGGGATGGGCTCCCAGCCAAGCCCACAGGGAAGCCTCCTCTGGAGCTGTTACTGTGGTGGTGCATTCTGTAACAACTGGATCATAAAACACTTTACAAAAGAGTCATGAACCCTGGAAAGGAGCAAGGGTTATAAATTCTGTTTAAACAGAGGAAGTTGCTCAGTGCCTTGGCAGCCAAGCTTGCCCCCCAGTCCTGGGGGACTGAGGCCAACACCAAGAATATCAAGGATCACGTCTTTCCAGTCTGTCACTGATCCCTCCTGGGAGCATTTCGGAGCTGGGGCTAGAGATGGGTGAGAGGAAAAGGAAAGTGATGTGTGGTGAGGCTGATGGCAGCCTGGGCACAGCCTGCAGGTCGCTGTTCATCGATAGCTGAATTGTTCATCAATAGCTGAGCTCCTCTTGGTGTCAGCAGGGCCAGGGTTTCCCATTTTAGGCTAATAAAATGTCAGAAGGCGAAGTGGAGTAGCTATCACAGGGAGAAAGAATGCAAAGATAAATAGAATGGGGAAAAATTCGTAGCTGCCAAATATTCCTTCCCAGTCACATGGAAGATCTGGAAGAAAGAATAACACACTGTAAAGAATAAATTAATCCCCAGGTTTCTGGTTTGCAATGATAAATAAGTGTCTGAATAAAAGGAGAGAGAGGAAATGAGAGGCAGGAGTACATAACTTTTCACTCAGAAGGGTTTGAGTCTTGGCTGGGAGAAGGCTATAGTGTAACATCATTTTCTTTTATTTTTAGGCCAAGGTTTAGTGGAATGGAGGCTTTAGTGACAGCACTGATTGCAGTGGGTGCCTTTCCTGCCTTTAATTCCCCTCATGAGCAGCAGCTCCCTGGGTCTGTGGAGCTGCTCTGTCACCAGGCACGAATGCCTGACTGAGTTTAGGATTAAAGCTCTGCAGGAATGTTAGGAAGTTGTAGAAAAGACAGCATGGGTGTGGACTTGGTGACATCAGGATGCATGATCTGTCTTTGTGTTTTCCCTGGATTTGCTGGGGAAGGCAGCCCTCCTTCTCCCCATCCATCCTCCTGACCATGGGGACAGCCTGGGCTTCTCTGCTGTGGGGAGGGCAGCAGGTTTGGTCCATTGCCCTGCCTGGGCTCTGATGGAGCTCAGGACTGCCTGGCATGTGGTTGTGATGCCAAGATTACTGAGCTTCATCCTCCCCTGTGAATCCCTCCTTTTGCCTTGCTGTGCTTGCTTGCTCCACTTCTCCTCCCCCCTGCCCCAGGTTTTATTCTTCCAAATGAACAATCCGCCCCGAATTACGTTTTCTTCCTCTGGGCCAGCTTTACTCCCTCTGTGCCAAATGTGTTTCTGATGCTCTTCCCTGGGCAGTGTTGTCCTTCCATGGTGTTCCTGGCTCTGGGCATTGGTGGCCTCGCAGGGTGCCCATTCCTGGGGAATGTCCTTCCATGGTGTTCCTGGCTCTGGGCATTGCTGGCCTCACAGGTTCCCTCTCCCTGGTCCTTCCATGGTGTTCCTGGCTCTGGGCATTGCTGGCCTCGCAGGGTCCCCATCCCTGGGGAATGTCCTTCCATGGTGTTCCTGGCTCTGGGCATTGCTGGCCTCACAGGGTCCCTCTCCCTGGTCCTTCCATGGTGTTCCTGGCTCTGGGCATTGGTGGCCTCGCAGGGTCCCCATCCCTGGGCAATGTCCTTCCATGGTGTTCCTGGCTCTGGGCATTGCTGGCCTTGCAGGGTCCCCATCCCTGGTCCTTCCATGGTGTTCCTGGCTCTGGGCATTGGTGGCCTCACAGGGTCCCCATCCCTGGTTGATTCCCCAGTGCCTCTCTCCAGTTATCTGTGACTTGTGGCCTCTGCTCACTGACACCTCCTTAACCACCTGGGAGCCCCGGCTGTCTGTAACTTCTGTCACCTTATCTGTCCTTATCTCTCAGCTCCAGCAGTTTCCCACGTCCTGTTCCATCAGCCTAACCCCAGGCTGGTGGTTTTGTGCTCTGCCCATGGCTCCAAAAACAGAGGAAGGAAGGACGGAAGGGGAAAGTGAGAGAATATCTCTGTCATTCCCTATCAGCCTGGGAGAGTGTCCCCCCAGGAGCCAGTGCCACTCCTCAGGACCATCAGATCTTGGAGTTACAATGCCAGATCTCATCCCTGGCCCCAGCTGGTGGCACTATGTATCTTTTTACTTCCATTCTTTTTTTTTTTTTTTCTCCTTATGCACTTTCTTGGGTGTTATTTTTCTGCTTTTATGTAGCTATCTTACTATAGACAGTAACAACCAGAACAGCAACGTGCCAGTTGTATGTGAGGAAAGTTTTCTAATGAGCTTTGGACAAAGCTCTGGACCAGCTTGCCCTAGGAAAACGTGGAATCTCCAGCAGGGAAAGTTTTGAGAACTCTCAGATCAGAAATGTCCCCAGAAGGGATTCCAGTGCACCCCCAGTGCTCAGTCAAGCTGCATCTGGTGGGGTTTTTCCTGCATTCTCTTTGAATTCCTTCCATCTTTCTGCTATTCCCCTTTTAGAGCCAACAAGTCTTCACCATCCTTCTTCCCTCCTGGATCCAGTCATTCATCCCTTCATGTCTCTGTTCTCATTTTGGGAGGGGATGTCTGGTAATGTGTAGGTATTTCTTTCAGGCTGTTCTTTCAAGGACTTGAAGCAAAAGAGGTGACTTAAACACGCACATTCAGAAAGATTTAATTTGACTCAAACCAATATTATGAATGACTAAAAACTCCCCACGAACTGTAAAAATGGCAACGTGCAGGCAACAAACATGACTTAGTGTTAGTCATGGTTGTGAATGATGCTTTGGGTGGAAAACTGGGAAGAGGAGCTCAAAGGAGCTTGGTGAATGAGAAGTAAGATATTTATTCTAATGCTGTCAGGTGCTGGAGTCCTGAAATGATGCAGGTGAACACTGCTGAGACTGGAAAAAAACCCACACAAAAGTCAGCTGCAAAGCACTTCATGTTAGTGGCAGATGTTCTGTTTGTTTGTTTTTTTGTTTAACAATTATTTTCAGGCTTTTTTTTTTTTTTTTTTTTTGCCTGAAGTGCAGTGTCGCTTTTTTCATGTTAATGGGTTCTTTTAAAAACACCAAGTTTAGCAGCGAAGAATAAAGCCTATTTATTCCAAGTGGAAAGGCAATTACCTCAGTGATGTTCCCCCGGGTATAAAAATCTACATGAGCTGCTCAGTGGAGCCACAGTAACCACTTTCGCAAGTGGTTTAGCCTGTAGAATTGAGCTGGTTTTAATTGCTTGTTGAATTACCTGGGTTTCAGCAGGAGCCCTCCCAGCTGTGAACGGGTTACAGGCTGAAGTGGGAAATGCTCAGAGGCTGTGGGTTTCCAAACAAGCCTGTAAAGTGCTTTCCTCTGCGGAGAAGGAATTTCCAGTTTGAACTGGCATTGTTGTCCCAGCTCCCAAAAAGGAATTGCTGGGAATGTTCAGGCATCAAAACAAATTTCTCCTTCAGGTTCCTCCAGGTGGATGGAGAAGAGCATTTGGGTAGTTTGGGCTTAGCTTTGCCTCGGTTGTGTCTCCAGTTAATAGGAACAGGCTCACACCCACAAGAAGGGCTTCTGTTTGAAAACTTCTGGCGCAAGAAAAGATGAGATGGAGCAGGATTTTTAAATGGGTGTGTTTCCTTGAGTTAACTGAGGGTTGTGGTTTGGATGCTGAAAAATCTGTTCCGAACCCTGCTGTTAATTTGGGGGGGAAACAGCATTTTCAGCAGCAGCAGGAATGCAGTGCTGGAAGCTGGGCTGGAGGAGAAGTGGTATCACCATAACACATCAGTGAGCTGGAAGCCAACTACTTGGGTTCCAAGCCAGCTACTTGGGGCTGAGATGGACTTCACTGGTTCCTGAAGTTTGGTGACTGAAACTCTCCAAGCCTGGGCAAACCACCACGAATTTGCCTTGATGTGGAAATGTACCCCCTCCTCAGCCAGATGTTAGAGCGAGAAAACAGGGGAAAGGGAATGCTTCAGGAACTGGAAGGTTATGAATGTTTCAAGTATCAGGGAAGGTGGACCCTCAAGGACAACCCACGCCCGTGCTTTGGAGCCCTGTAAAACAAAGCTGGGATGGCAAGTAAAGGTAAAGCCCAGGCCTGCAATGAAGAGACTTCTTAATGCTTTGCAAATGTTTGTTCTGTCATATTCCTTTGCTGAATTCCAGCCCGATGGAATTTGAAGGAGTTGGGATCTCTTAGTCCCATGGTGACCCTGGCCTTCCCAAAGCCAGCACTTGGAGCACTGTGCTCTTCCTGGTCACCGTAGGACTCTCCCTCCTCTTCACCTGGAGGCAAGGACAGCTGTCACCAGAGCCTTCAGCCCCTCTGGGTCTCCCTGGGTGGCACAGCCTGGACCTGCTGACTCCCTGCCCTTCTTTACCACGGCAGAGACCAGGACAGACCCTCCTCTGGGATCCCACCTCATTTTTAGCCATGGGGCTGGTGCAGTGAGTCAGAGGAGCCCAGCTCTCTGCTGGAGGAGCACAGGTGCCCCATGGAGAGCCCCCAGGTCCGGAACAGGCAGGGACATGGAGCGTGGTGGGACAGCAACACATGAAAGTCAGGACCACCATAACAGAGGGCTGCGCTGAAACTGGTGGAGGGGCAGCCAAGCACGCGCTGGTGTCCGTGTGCTGCTGCCTTTGGTAGGGCAGCTCCCAGAGCAGGGCACACACACTGCCCAGCCCTGCTGAGCTGAGCTGCCCTCGCCTGCCATGGAAGCCCCAGGAGGAACAGCCCGGCCGGCACACACCTTGCATGGTACTGGGGTTTTCATTCTCCCTGGCAAATTCTAGCTGGCGTGATTTTCCCAGTGTGATTCAAATACCAGCCTGAGGAGGTCATTCAGAGGAAGGATTTGTTCTGTGCTCGGCTGGCTGGAAACTGGCACTAAGCTGCAGGACCTGGCCAGCATTCCGTATTCAGATGTCCTGCAGAGAGCTGTGGTCTCCTCTGTCCCTGTTTTCTGGGAGTTGCCCCCTGGGGCAAGATGAGAGGTGTGTTTTGCTGTGCAGTCACAGGACAGGGGCATGGGTTCTGCTCTTCACCCTGTGGCTCATTAAAACTCATGGATGTAGGTGGAAGGTCTCCTGTTGGCTCCAGTGGTCTCTGGAGCAAACTGGGTGGGATGCAGCTGCACATCCATCACTGGGTGCTTGGGAGCAGGGATGGAATCCAGGCTCGTATCCCTGGCTCAGTGGATCACTGTTAGACACTCCTGCAGGAGAGGAAGGATGTGCAGGGGCATGTGTTGAGTAGCTGTGTCCTGTCCCACCAGCCACGTCCACCACCACACGCGTGCCCTCTGCGTTGGGATGTGGGAGTGGATGTGTGAGCCCTCAGTGCCCCCTGCTCGCCATCCCAGTCTCCATCCCTGCCCTGCCTCCATGGGAATACCCCCGTGGCAGGGGTTTCAAGCCCAGGGTGACAGCAGTGACCCTGCCGAGCCCAGCTCAGCAGGCTGGCAGGGCAGAGAGGGCACCGCTCCCTCCCCTCTGCTTGTGTCTCCCTTACGGGAAGTTTCTCATATGGCTTTGGTCCAGCTGGCTCTGTGAGGAAAGGGGAGCCTTTCCACGCGTAAACCTGCCGTGAACTTTGTGGCTTTTTTTTTTTTTTTTTAAAAACCCCAACCAATGACAAAGTTAAACACGTCCATTTTCAGTTGGTTTAACGAGAGAAGGGAGGGGAGAGAGGACGCTTGAGGCAGGTGAGACCTCTTGTCCTTAAAACCAAAAAGGGCACTTAAACCCCAGTGTTTCCGCGTGCGGGCCCGGCGATCTCTGCCGGCACAGGGAATGCAGATGCAGAGGGTTATTTTAAGGACTCAATAAGTAACCGAGCCCCCCTCGAGGCCGGGCCGGTCACAGCCAAATGAATAGCGACTCCAATTTCCGAGCAGCCCGGGGAAGTCACAGCCCTGCCCTGGCTGCCCTTTAAAGTACTCGAGGCCGCTCTGCGAGAGTTAATTTGAGGACAAAGGGAATAAAATGGGAAGCGCATCGCTGTGGCAGCGGGTCCGCTCCCTTGCAGAAGGCGTCCTCCCGCTGGGAGCAAAGAGGAGCGATCCTCGCCGGCGCAACGAGGCTGCTCTGCCGCTCACAAAGCGCCCGGAGCAGCTAAAAACCTGCTCCAAAATCCATCCCGATCGCCCCTGCCGGCTCATTTTATGAGGAATGAGGGCTGGAGAGAGCTCTTTGAAAGCAGCCGTATAAAGGAGCATTTAACGCCTCTGCCTCCAAAAAAAAAATTGCTCTGAGGTCGCTCAGGGTGTTGGAAATACCCCTTTTGGCCCGGAGTAACAGCTACGGGTGGGCTGGCACTGAAAGGAGCCTGTGACTGCAGGGCGCTGTCTGCATCGGCAGGGGAAGGACTTCGAGTGGCACAGCAAGGGATTTAGTGGGATGTGGACACGGGAAACAGGACAGTCTGGCTTCAGCACGGGTCTGAGCCCGCCGAGACCGCCCTCGTGCTAAGGAGACCCCAAAAGGGAGCGCTGCCTTTCTGTGGGATGCAGCTCGGGACATGGAGAAGGGATCCCGAAACCCCAAAAGGGAGCGCTGCCTTTCTGTGGGATGCAGCTCGGGGCATGGAGGAGGGATCCTGAGACCCCAAAAGGGAGCGCTGCCTTTCTGTGGGATGCAGCTCGGGGCATGGAGGAGCGATCCCGAGCCCCTGGAGCGCCCTGACCTTGCCTCGGGCAGCCCGGAGGAGCCAGCGCATTCCTGAGCCGCGCAGGACAGGCGGCTGGCCTGTTCCAGCCTCTCCTCCCAGACAAACCGCTTAATTCCATCTGCAAGTCTGACTGACTTGAGGCAGGGACTTTTGTACCCAGACAGGCGGTGCAATTATACAGTAATTCAATTTCATGTCTGTTGAAGATGTATTCCCAGAGTAAACAGAATTATTTAGCTGTTCAACAGGAATTCAGGATGAGCATGATGCAGAGATTAGTTATGTCGAGTGATATTCCTGGTTGTCTTGGCTGTGCACGGGTGACAAAGATGCCCCATCGGGGGGCTGAGGAACCACCTCAACACCTTCCCAAAGGGAGGGCTGGCACAAAGGCTTTTCAGGTCTGGTCCCCCTCGTGGAAAACACGGGAAAATGGACAGAAATACACAATGGGCAAACCGAAAGGGATTTGTGGAAAAGCCAAATTACCATAACTTTGGCTTCGTTTTTGTTCTGCTGCTCCTCCGCAAGTCAGACAAATGAGTTGACAGACAGGCACCTTTTTTTCTAGTCTGTGTGTACATTTAGGTATCGCTGTGCACGAACTAATGGATGAAATTTGCCCAGAACGGGTTTCTCCTCTGAATCAGCAACCCATTAAGCTCAGGGCTAAGTGCAATTTCTACTGAAGAAAAGGATAATTACAGTTCATTAGCGGAGTAGGCACTCTGTTCTCTTTGGAGAACACACTTCAGAGCTCTGCCTTTTCTTTCTGCTGAAGCAAGACAAAGTCAGGGTTTGTTTTTTTTAAAAAAATAATTAAAAAGTGCTGTATAAGTCTAAATGCCAATATGGAGAAGAAAAACACTTTTAAGCCTAGAAAGGCCTCTTGTTCTTTCAACTCTGTGTGTAAAATCTCGCACTTACAGAAGCCAAAGGCAAGGCTCCCACTCATTTTAGCGTGGCCAAGATTTCAACGCACTTTGTGAATTCTCAGTGTGTTTAGCTTGATCCCTTCTAAAGAGATTTATGGTGGGCAGGAGAAGCCAGAACATTATAAAATGCTGGTGTGTACATACGAAGTGAATTAGGAGACACAAAAGATTTTGACACTTCGGGTCGGGATTGAGAATGGAGCCCTCTATCAGCTCGAGCAAACCCGTGGAGTAAATCCAGATAATTCCTGCCTGCAGATAATTCCTGCCTGCACATTTCTGGGACTGTGGTTTCTGTGTTGTGCTCCTGACTCTGCAACCAGCAGCAGTTCTGTCTGAGTAAGGACTTGGGGCCACATCCCTCTAATCCATTCCAGGATATTCTGCTCCCTGTGCATTTACCTCCACAGGCAGCAAGTGTAGATGTTCAACGTGGAAACTTTCTGTAGGGAAGTCAGTCGGTTTTCCCTACAGAAAAGCACCCCCTGTACATTGAAATGCATGAGAATCACACACCTGGGTACAACACAGAGGTTTAAAATATCGTGCCGTGAATTTTATATCAAGAGGAAACATGATGAGAGAAGTCTAAAAAAAAAAGTCAAACTGTGGCTTTTAAACAAGCAACCCAGCATTAAATGAATATATCTGGCAGTAAAAGATAGACATCTTGTTGACTGTGCTACATAGATGGACTGAACATTAATTTTGAAAAAGATATGTAAGCAACCTAAATTCCCTGGAAGTTATGAAACTCCAAGCTGGCTATTGATCTGAAATAAAAACTCATTTTTCCGTGCCAGGGTTTCCTGTGGCATGGAAAGGCCAGCTGACTGGCAGGGTGGTGTAAAACTGGTTCTGGATTTGCTTTCACAGCAGGTCAAACGCAGACCACCCTTGTAGCACAGGCAAGGGATCTGCTCTTGGGCTTTCATCCATGGGTTTGGTGCCTGGAAAACAGCATTCCCAGAATTGCCCAGAGGCAGCTGGGGCAACAGTGGGGCCGTGGGTGCCCAACCTGGAGCTGATGGGCTGGCACAGGTGGCAAATCCAGTGTCCTCTCCAGGCAACAGCTCGGTGGGGCTCAAGACCTGTCCCTCTCCCACCCCAAATTTCACTAGAATGGGGTTTGTGAGCTGCTGTGCTGCAGCACTTTTATAAAGTACAGGTTGGGAGTGCAGGAGGCAGTGACTTGGTGGGCACACAGAGCTGCCATGGTGTGCCCAGCACTGTTCAGGACCTTCAGCATCAGGGTCTGTTCTACGGAGAGAATAAATGCAGGGCAGAGGGGGGAGGTTGTCATGTCCTCACTGGAAAAATGCACCACAACTTCTTTAAATAGTCTAGTCAGTGACCAGAAGGACCTCACTGAAAGGGGCTCTTCCAGCTTTCAGCCAGATGGCTTTCCAAGGGTAAAATACCCCAGCTGATAATAAAGCCATTAATGTGAAGTGCTGCCCATGCACTTACCTAAATGCCCATCAACTGCCAGGCTGTGCAAGCAAAGTGTTTTCTTTAATTGCAGAATAGGCTTGCATAACCTGAACTCTCCGTCTTGGCAGAGGGAAAACATGGTGTGTGTAAAATAGGTTGTCCAAGATCCAAAGGCAGTGCAGTTCCAGCCTCAGGGTCTGCCACAACTGTTGTGCTTGGGGCTACAACTAAACTTCTCAACTTCAAAAAGAAATATTTATAAAAACAAGGATAATCTCCCAAATTATTGTGACACTAGCTGGAATGTTTACTTGGCATGAATCCATCAGGAATGTTTATGTACTGCTGGAAAACCTTAAACAAGAGTTGAGGTGCTGTGAGAAATTCACCACCTACAACATTCAGGCCAAGGCAGAGCAGGGACTGTCCCAGTGACAGGCAGAAGTACAAGATGAATTAGTCAGGGGAAAGATTTATTACGGATTCTTATGGATTTCCTGAGAGCTAAGAGCTATTGAAACATCAAACTGTGGCCTCGAACCATGTAGGTCATACATTATGCCCAGGATGCTCCCTTGCATATTTTACTGGGGATTAAAAGGAAGAGTAGGTTTTGTAAGAAGCTGCTGACAGGAACAGCGTGTGCTAAAAGGCAGCAGGAGGAGCTTGGTCCTGCAGAACTCACCGCCCAGGGCTGTCTCCCTGCCCCTTTCCCAAGCACAGGGAAGTACTCTGAGAGCTGAAGAAAGTTTTTCTGATCAGCACTTGGGTCTTGGCTAATTGATCAATGAATGAACAAAAGGAGAGCTGTGAGGGCGAGTGGACAGGCTGTGTCCACTTCATGGCCCCTCAGCCTCCCCCAGCCCCCTGTCCCTGTGCCCAGGTGTGTAGGGTTGGCACCGTGTGCCCAGGTGTGTAGGGTTGGCACCGTGTGCTCCTACCCCAGGAGCCACCTCTGCTTCCAGGGCTCAGCGCTTGGGCACTGTAAGACACGCTTTGAATCACCAAGCAAGGGCCCTCCTTTGAAGTTTGCCCCAATGACTTGCTTCCCCAATAAATCCTTCCATACTTTTATTCCCAGGACACTTGGCTAATTTTCACTCGTTGAGCTATTTCGGTTCAATGTGAGTTGAGGGCGACCATTCCCCCGCTGCGCTCCCCTCCCTAACTCTTGGCCTGCCCCGCCATCAGAAGCAAAGTGTGGTGCTGAGCACACAGGGGGCTTTGGGGCTGGGTTTGGTGTCTGGTTGGCACAGAAACGAGGGACAAAGCTGTTCCCTGTGTTCCACTCTGCCCCGACCCCAGCAATGCTCTCTGTACAAACCCTCCCGTGGCCAAGCAGTTCTTCCACCAAGAAAACCTGATTGCGGGAACAGTTTAAACCATTTGGCCTTTTCAAAGTAATACTTCTCTCTGCTCTTGGCAGGCAGGAGGAGAATTATGTTCCCCTTCGTATGACAATTTCAAAAGAAGTCGGTTCAAAGCAAACAGTAGAAGGGGCTCGGGGGCCTCCCTGGCTGTGTCCCGGGATGCTGAGCCAGCATCACTGGCTGCAATAGCTGCAGTTTGTTAGAATCCACAGACTGCCCCAAGAGCCAAACCCTCCGCCAGGCAAACCATTTCAGGCTGACACCACGACGCTTTCCTTGGACTCCCTCTGCCCTCCACTGGCTCCTCTCATGCTCCTCTTGGGAATCCTCTGGATTGGGGGTACCTTTGTGCCCTGTTTGCAGCGTCCCCAGCACAAACAGGTTCCAGCGGGGGCTGGTGGGTGTCGTCATCGTGGACACAACTGCAAAGATCAGATTTACAGCGGGGCCGCCGTGGCTCTTCTTGAGGTCGCACAGCAATGTTTTCCTTGACTCTGCAGCCTGATTTGCAACCCACACTTACTCTGGGAGGGCTCCTGACAGAAACTTGGCTCTTTGCGAGCCCTCCAGCCTGTGAACTGCTGCTGTTGCGCTGGGTTGAGATGCCCTGGTGAGCAGGAGTGGGCTGTACGTGTTTTGCTGGAGGTGGTTTTAAAACTCCCTCCCCTGGAAGATGTGTCCTTCTCCAGGACTTTATTCCATGTGTTTACAAGCCAGGTTGTTTCCCTGGGGTGACACAGTTCCTCCCCAGAGTCTCCAGTGGGCTCCCGTGGGGAGGAAGTGTGAGCCCGTGCAGAATGAGGCCAGCCTTGACTTACTGGCACTGCAAACAATTCACATTATTCATGGCAAAGGGGCCTTTCCTCAGAATCCCTCCTGCCAGCACCAGCGGCCAAGCTGAAGCACCAACTGCACACTCTGCCCTTCTTGCTTGGGATTATTCCCAATGTGCATCACAATGAGAAAGCTGTTCCCTCTTCCTGATGAACAGGGAGGATTTAAACATTTCCCTTCGGGACAAAACAGGTGATTCATCCCTCTCACAGGGAGGAAGGGCTGGCATATGTTGAACATATTGTCCCCTGGCTGGTGCAGTTGCAAAGCAAGGATCACTCCAAAGAAAATGCCTCCTTTTTCTCTCCCTTCCCGTTTGGTCCTTCCCCACAAAGCTGCCCGTGTGCCTTGGGAAGGGCTGCTCCGGGATGGGAGATATGCAGCTGGAGTCCAGCCCAGGGGGAACAGCTGGGGCTTGGCTGGATGTCCCTGAAGCCACTCCCTTGCTCGGGCTGGGAACACAGACAACCTCCGAATACTTTGGTGGCTTCTCCTCTGACTCTGATTTGAGGCTGGTGCTCCGGGTTCCTTTCTTTTTGGCGACAGGAAAATGTCACTGAAGTGGTTGTCGGGGTGTTTTTGTAGCATGGGCTTTCCACAACCCCTGCTCTGAAGGTTGGCACCAACATCTGGCAGCACCATCGTGTGCACGGGTCGGGTGTGTTCTGCTCTCTGGTGCCTGGTGGGATGTGTGGATGTGTTCACACTGCAGGCCAGCTGAAGCAGAATTCTTACCCTGCCTTTTTTTTTTCCCCTCCAACATGGGACACAGCTCAGCTTCTGCAAAGAGGCCCCAAAAGCGTTAACACCCAAATTTTGCCTCTGAGCAGGAGGGCTGGATCAGCCAAAAGGACGCTGCTTTCCACCAGGCTGACTCTGGGTATGGGCAGCACTGCCCTGGACTCTTCTTCCTGGACGGTGTTGGGTTAAGTGGAATTGTCCAACCGCCCCTGGATGACTTCATTTTGAGGCCTGGAGCCTAAAAATATGTTGAAGAATCCAAGCTGAATAGTGTTCAGTGAGTGGGTTGGTTGTCATTGTTAGGGACAGAGATCAACACTTCCTAACAGTTCCTGGGTTGCTGATTACTCCTTTCCATTTTATTAACCACTGGCAAAGAAAGGAATGACCTGCCAGCCACACTGCCATGTAAAAGGAAAGGAAGAAAAATAATGTATTTTCCTCCAGATCGTGGCCACCAAACCCGGGCAGAGCCCTGCAGGACAAGCTGCCTGGGGTTAAGCCTGGCTCCTGGGGACCTGCCCTGCGAGTGCTGTGCCATTTGCTGCTCCCCTGAGCCAAAGGAGGTCAGGAAATGCAAAGGAACAGCCTGGCTGGGGCAGTTCTGCTCCTCAGGTCAGTGTCTGAGCCCAGGAACAGCCCCAGGCTCCAAAGGCACCCAGATCAATGACGGGAAGTGACAGCCTGACAAAAGGGCCAGGGCAGGGATTTTCAGTGGGTTTCCATAGCAGTGGCTGCTCAAGGGCTGAAATCTGGCTGAGGTTCTGACCAGTTCCTCCCTGCAAGTGAGGCTTTAACCTTTAAGCATCTGAGAAGTCCCCCCGTAAGAGAAATGAGGCTCGAATTGATGGTCACACTGCAATGAAGGGCTTATGGCACCCCCTCCACCACCACCACCACCATTTCTGTGTGTTGCTGCCGTGCTGAAATGGTGCTGTGCAAAAACTGCCAAAGGACTTGGAGAAAATGGACAGGAAAAGGGAAACCGGTTGGATTTTAAAAGTGTAAATAACTTAAGAAAACAAATCAGACGAAACTTTTGCAGTCAAAAGAACTTTGTGACATCGAGATAAATGTTAAGTATCTTTCCCTCAAAAGCCACTTAAAGCCGGTGACTCCTCTTTTCCAAGCAATAAAATCATGGAACTATGCAGTTCTAGGTTAAGCAAAGCTGGGCACAGCTTGGGGTTGAAGCACCATCCGTTGCTTCAGCTAAAACAAAAAGCCTTCAGAGCATTCAAAGTGTTCCAGCTTCTTTTATTCACACTGGCATTTTCACATTCTCATTTCACAATGGCGTTTCCATTTCAAATTGACCTTAAAAAAGGTTTTCAAAAAAACGAGGATGAAACTTTTGGATCACCCTCAGGCAATTCCCTCCTTTGTCCTCCCTTTCCTTAGTTCTCAACCCCTCCAATCATTATTCCTTTAGCTGTGTGATTTTTAAAGGAGAAGGAAATCTCCCCAGCCCTGGAAATATTTTGCATCTCAGGCACCTCGGATGTTTTTCCTGAGTTACAGAATAGCCCCAGATCCCTCCAGACTGTGGACAGAACTCGGTCAGTCCAGAATCCTTGCAGCAAATGCCAAGGATGCCCTCATTAATATTCCACAAAGGTTTGAGGATCAACAGTAGCATGCATAATAGTATTTAATGACAGCAGGGCTTATTATCAGAATGATTTGGCCTCATCTGGCCTCTTTTGGCAAACTAAAGTGCATAATAAGGTATGTTAATGCTGGGCTCTTTGGCAGGTCTTAGAAGATGAGACAGTACAGCTGGCAGGATGAAATGGGAGCAGCTGGAAGGGGAAGATTTGGTTCCTCCATATTAAAACGTTTGACATTTGGTATCTGAAGGGAACACTGTTTAGAGCTAATAAATAACTCACCAATGATGACAACCTGCAATGACAGCTTTTATTATAGGCTGGTTAATCCTCCAGTTCAGCTTCGTCCTGTTAGACCATCTGCTGCCCATTTATTTTTTATTATTTTTCTAAGTGTGGCGCACTTGGGAGGTTGTGGCCACACAAAGGTAGGGAATGTGTCTGGGAGCCGTGGGGAGGGGAACAAGCAGCAGGGCTCCAGGGAAAGGGGCACAAATGGGTGCACAGAGCTCTCCGTGGGGACCTGGCCGTGGAGCCCCTGGTGCTCCCCCCAGGGTGACTGGGTGGGTGCTGCCTTGGGGGCAGGTCCACATTCACATCTCCAGGGATGGGTGATAAGGGGATGTATCTCTTAAAAAGTGTGTTTGGTGGTTGTTTTAAATCATTTAGACATGAAAATAACCTACAAACAGTGGGGGAGAGAGAGCCAAGGCTACTCCTAATTGGCCCAGTGGTTTCTGTAGATAATAAATCAAGGGATATGTCAAAAAGGTAAGATAACTACAGAAATTCGTTAATTAGACCAGTTAGCTGTTAAAAAGATGGGCTACAGCTGCTTTCTGAGCCAAAGTTGAAAAGGGCACAGCGAGGAAGACCCACAATCTTCATCCTCAAGACCCCCACAGACCCCTGCCCAAGACCACTGGAAATCACTGCACAAACTCAGAGAGGAGGGGCTCAAGGCGGAGAAAATGGAAATTATTTCTGGGAACTGATTAGAATAACCCTGCCTTTTTCTAGTAAAATAATGCATATGTATAGAAAAATAATGAATCTGTACCCTGTAATTGCATATAAATAAGCCTGTGAGCGCAGACAGGGGTGCACATTTTTGGAGGAGTGACCCCCCCTGTGCACCCAGCGCTGAATAAACGCCCCTCTCTATGACCTCTGTGGTTTTGGGGCTGTTATTCCCCAAATCATGGGGAAATGCCACCTTTTTTTTCCCCCTGCTGGAGGAAGGTGGCCTGTTTCTGCCAGAGCCATTACGAGCCTCCCTCTGTCCAAGCATCACACACGTCAGCAGCGCTGGTTCCGTCCCAGGCTGAGGTGGCAACCAGGCGAGGCCACTCGTATTCCTCGTGGACACATCTGGTCACCAGGGACGTGCTGCTCCTGTGGCTCTCGCAGCCCTCCTGCTGCCCGATGTCACTCCTTTTTGGGGCACTGTCAGGGCTGAGACAATCACCTTCAAGGATAACCCCACCAAGATGCCGAATGTCCGGGAAATCCGGAGCAAGCGCCGGAGTTTGTGTTTGGACTGACTGCCCCGTGTCCTGTGGGTGCATCCTGGGGGTGGTGACACGGTGGCCAGAAACCTGCCCCAGGGGCACCACCAGCACCCACCAGCAGTGACCGCAGCTCTCCGGGCAAACCGTGCCGAAGGAAAGAAGGAGCGAGAAGAACATTAGGAAAAGAGGGAATGGTCTGGAAGGGACATTTCAGCATCTCGGAGGTGTTTGTCAGCTGGGGAGGAGTTCGGAAATGGGCTCACGTGGCCTTTTTTTTTTCTGGATGCACTCTGCTCTCAAACTCAACTTGCCCGGTTAGCACAGAGGGAAGGTGGTGCAGGGGGGTTTGGAAAGGCTGTGGACAGGTCTGCCCAATTCACAGAACAGCTGCAAACACCTGCAGGAGTTAAAAAAGGGGTGGAAAGAATGAAGAAAGACTTCAGGTGCCCCTTAGAAACAGCAGGTTGGAGAAAAGCCCATCCATGGAAGGGCCACCCCACGGAGGGGCAGCACCCTGGGAGCCACAGCTGTCCCTGTCCTCAGGACACTGGGCTGTGCCTCGAGGTGCTGGGGTTTGGGATGTGCTGCACGTGCTCGAGACCAAAAAAAGCAGGGTTTAGAACTCCACAGATGCTTTAAAAATATTCCATAGCCACCCTTAGGGAAGCAATTGAAAACTCCCAATGGAGTGGTCCAGCCTTCGTCTGTGTGGGTTTCCTTTTGCTGTTCCGTGAGTAAGATCCCGAGGAAGGAGGGAGTGCCCTTTTCAGAGGGTGTCTCGTGTGCCAGTGTGTTTTTCCACCTGTTAATTATTTCCATCCCATTACTCACACATCACCGTGCACCACAGCAGCCTTCTCTGAATAGCGAATGCAATTCATAAAAACAGCCCTGTCTACTGATCGTGCACTTCATCATATTTAATAGTGCTTAAATATAACCAGGGAGAGTGATTAGAATCAGGAGGGAACGTCTTACTACTGATCTCACAGCGTTTTTTGTCCTTTGAGATTGCCTTGAGACACTGAATGAAACGAACCAAGGAGAGCATTTTAACACAGTGCTGCTTTATGAGTAGCCCAGAATGACCAGCAACTCTACACCTACTTAGAAACAGGGTCTAATTAGGCCAGTTACATTAGTCAGGCAAAATGAATGTTTACATAAGAAAAAAAAAATTAAATTTAGTAGGCAAGGTGGTGTTGGGTCAGAGGTTGATCTCAGAGGTCTTTTCCAGCCTGGTTGATTCCGTGATTCTGTAAATTCAGTAGAACTTGGAAGACCCTCAGCCATCAGAGTTGTGGTTGCTGAGAGACACCCTTAAAAGTGCTTCAGTCTGGAGATCAAACATATTTCTGCCTCTTTATAAAGGGGTGATAAATCATGTGACAAACACGAGGAGAAATTCGGGACACTGAAGGTTTTTTTCCCACTGATCATCACAGAAAAGAGCCTCAT
This sequence comes from Grallaria varia, assembly GCA_013396735.1. Lineage (NCBI taxonomy): Eukaryota > Metazoa > Chordata > Aves > Passeriformes > Formicariidae > Grallaria > Grallaria varia. The sequence goes on along the minus strand of VWZG01008820.1, from coordinate 95,937 downwards.
ACCAGATAGGCTTGGCTTTTTTTACCCTAGATGAGCCACAGATAAGTTATAAAATACATGTAAACATTTGTCACTGTGTGGGGGTTTTTTAATGCCTCTCTCCTGTCTTTCAGTGGGGACTTTGATTGGACTTCTTTGGAAAAGCAATGAAAAACCTTAATTAAAATTTTGCTGCTCCCTGGACATCTGTTCCAGAATGTTATATAAAATATTACACGTCGTTATAAATACACATTCACATTTTATTTTAAACACATTAGTAATTGGGTTTTACAGGGCCACGGTGATTTATTGGGCACGGGATTGCAGCGCTGGAGCCACGTGTGCACTTGTGCAGAGACACGGATGTGCTCACGGAGGAAATCTGCTCCTGCCAGCCCCTCCATCGCTCTGCTGCTGCCAAAAAGGCTCGGATGTCCTGGAAATGGGGAGGATTCAGGGACAGGAATCACCCCCAGCCATTGGGGTCCTTCCTGGTGCTCCTGGAAGGGCTGTCTGCCCCAAGGTGTGCTGTTCCCTGGAAAGCTTTGGAACCTCCAGCCACTCCAAGCCGTGCCTGGGGAACTCGGTGGTCAGAAATGATGCAGAGAAGGCTGTGAAGGCTCCTCAGTCCCTTGTTCACCTGCTCGGGGTGATCCAACAGATGGGATTATGTCCCTTCCAGCAACTTTCGAAAGAACTTGCAGCGAGTTTAAAGACCTCTAATAAAATCTTGCCTGACAGAGCAGTTCCCAGCAGAGCCCTGGAGCATTTCAGGAGGAAGTGTCAGCCTTTCTGGACGCACAGAGCTCTCCAGCTTGGAAGCTCCAGGAGGAAACAGCCTGCTGTTGTTGACTCATTTTGTGTGAAACAGGCAGCTTCAGGGGGCCTGTTCTCCACCCCAGTGCCCAGGACACAGGGGACAGCCACACTCACAGCACCCTCCCTGCAGCTGGTGTCCTCCTGGGCTTGCAGATCCACCACAGCTAACTGGGAAATGGGAGCATCTCCAGGGCCCCCTGGACCACAGCCGTGGGAATTCCCACTCCAGGGCCTGGGCTGAGGGAGGACTTTACTGTGGATGCACCAAAGCTCGTAAGGCTGTGCCCTGGCAGAGGATCTGTGGGACACCCAGGGCTCTCGCACAGATGTCTCGTGCTGGATTTATCCACCGCAGGATGGAGCTTCCCAGAATGTTTGTTCTTGCCCTTTGATGCTCGACAGTGGGCAATGACACGTGGCTGTTGAGTTACTGCCCCAAGCCAAGCACTGTCACCAGAGGCCCTTCATTTAGTGTTATTATTTCACGTTATTTCTTGTCCTTATTTCTCAAATACTCCTGTAAGTCAGAGACTTGCTGCCTGGCTTCCCTGCTGCCGGGAGCCCTGGGTGTGGAGATGGTTGGCCACCCTCTTGGCGCTGGTGCCACCGAAGCACAGGCAGTGCACAAGGAGGGTGTAACTTCCCACTCATTCCCTCATCCCTGAGCCACGAGGAGCTGTCACGGGAGACTGGCTGTGCCCTGGCAGCGGGAGAGGCTCTGAGGATCCTTCCCCCAGGGCGGAACACGCCTCGGTTCATGCAGAAGTGGACTTGGCAAGCCTGACCTACATTTCGGATGGTTCTGGTGCAGCAGACTGGAAACTCCACGTCAAATAAAAGTGGGACAGGCTTTTGTTGGATTTACGGAAATGATTAGCGTGAACCATGAGTCTGTGTCTTACTCAATTGCATTAATTGAATGTTGCCCCACCATGTTTTGTGTTCAACGTGCTGCTGGGGGTTGTATGGAAAACAGCCACACAGTGTTCTTCCTAGCAGGGAGAGAAAGGGCTGCGGAAGCATGGGAATACATCTGGAATGGGTCTGTGCATTGGGTGTTCCCACTAAAATAAGCAAGTCAGTAGTGAAATGTTTGCATTTTCACTGTTAGGTGCCAAAATTGACTGCCACAGACGCTGAAATGCCAGATGAAAGCAGGTGGCTGTCCCTTTGGGCACAGCTGGCTCCATGCCCTGTCCTTGCCACAGCCCCAGGTTGCCAGTCAGGGGGGCATTGTCTGGCAGTGCTGATGTGCTTTGCAACCCCTAAAACAAAGGGGCAGGGATGAGCACGGCCCTCGGGGGGCATCTCGGACCTCCAGGGGCATCTCAGACCTCCACGGGCATCTCGGATCTCCAGGGGCATCTTGACCTCCAGGGTCACCTCGGACCTCGAGGGGCATCTTGGACCTCCAGGGTCATCTCAGACCTCCAGGGGCATCTCGGACCTTGAGGGGCATCTCGGACTTCCAGGGGCATTTTGGACCTCCAGGGGCATCTTGGACCTCCAGG
>VWZG01008820.1:76791-93585 GCA_013396735.1 Grallaria varia | reverse complement strand
AGGGGCATCTTGGACCTCCAGGGGCATCTCGGACCTCGAGGACCATTTCAGACCTCGAGGGGCATTTCAGACCTCGAGGGGCATCTTGGACCTCGAGGGGCATCTTGAACTTCGAGGGGCATCTTGGACCTCCAGGGGCATCTCGGACCTCGAGGACCATTTCAGACCTCGAGGGGCATTTCAGACCTCGAGGGGCATCTTGGACCTCGAGGGGCATCTTGAACTTCCAGGGGCATCTTGGACCTCCAGGGGCATCTCGGACCTCGAGGGGCATTTCAGACCTCCAGGGGCATCTCAGACCTCCAGGGGCATCTCGGACATCCAGGGGCATCTCGGACTTCCAAGGGCATCTTGGACCTCGAGGGGCATCTTGGACCTCCAGGGGCATTTCAGACCTCGAGGGGCATTTCAGACCTCCAGGGGCATCTCGGCCCTCCAGGGGCATTTTGGACCTCCAGGGGCATCTCGGCCCTCCAGGGGCATCTCGGCAGGGAAGGAGCAGGAGGGCTGGCCAGCCCGAAGTGCGTGTTGCCTGCCCCCGGGGGAAATGGTGTCTCCTTAAAACATCGGTGATGCTTTTCCCTTTCTTGCCTCCCGCAGCCGTTCCCGGGGAAATCGCCCCTGTGCGGAGCGGAGCGGAGCTGGAGGGCAGCGCCAAGATTTCCAGAGGACGGGATGGCGGCGTCCTGAAAGGACAAACAAATCCCGTGGCACGGCTCCTCCTCGCCAGTGAAAAGGTTTTGGGGGCTCGGAGAGTCTCTTTTCCCCCTCTTTGTCGGCCGCTGAAGAGGGGCCGGGGCTCAGCCGCTGCGCCTTTGCCGGGGATGGAGCGCTGAGCGCTTTTCCAGCTGGATCTCCCGGCAGCATCCCCCGGCGCCCCGGGAATCGGGAGACGTTGTGGAGCCCTGCACGGCTCTTCTCTTGACATGCTCTGGGCTCAGAGTCATTGCCAGGAGGGCCAGGACATGGCCACAGCCCCGGCGGGTGTCCCGCAGAAAGCCGGGAGGAATTGCGGGGGTCATTCCCGTTCTGACGCTCCTGGGGCTGGGAGAACGCTCGGCTCGGATTTCGGGACCCCCGCAGCACCGCGGTGCGGGATTCTGGCGGGGAGCGCAGTGTTTGCTCCCAGGAAGGGTCTAATATTGCAATTAATCGCGATACAGGGCGGCGGGAAGGCGGCAGGGGAGAAGGGGAGGAAGGGTCTTGCTGCAGACGGTGGTTTCCTCCTCTGCTGGGGCTGGGGGGAGGAACAGGGAGATGTTTCCCCCCGAAAGCCATAAATGAAGTCCTGCTGGGGCGGGCAGGGGGCTGCTGAGGACCGTCCCCGAAGAGAAACGGGATATTTTCCTTCTGGTGAACCGCAAGAGAATGTTCCGACATCCTGCTCCTTGCGCGGCGTATAAATGGGAGGAGGAAAGGAATGACCAGTTAACTGTTTGACCTCGGTTTGGGGGGAAAAGCCTCCCAAGAAAGCTCAGGAACTCAGCCCATGAAGCATACAGGAAAATGTCACCGGCCTGGCACCTTAATTATATGCTAATGACATCCTACCAGGACGAGAAGCTTCAGATGGCTGAGAGCAAAATACCGGACGGAAAAGGACTGGGGGTGCTCACAGAGCTCTTTCTGACGATTATTCCCTCCTTCTTTTAGTCATGTTATTAGCATTTGAAAAACAAAAGGAAGCAAAAAAAAGCAGGCTGAAGAACGAGGTGAACCTTTGACATTTGCGTTTGATTTTCAACCCCCGAGCACGAACTGAAAACAAAACAAATCCTGCTGCAGAGAGGTTCGTCACACGTGCGGGCTTTCAATGACCCTTCTGTTCCCAATGTTTTTCTGATTCACTTTTAGCTGAGATAGCGAGGGGTCTTTACCCATCACCTTCTGGTGAACTGGTTTGCAAAATACCTATTATTTTCCTATAAATTTATTTGCTCCGCATGGATAAAAAAAAACGTTTAACGTAAATACTTAGCAAATTTAATGAAAGTATACCCAGATTTAATGAAAGTATACCCAGATATGCAATCCAGGTATCTGGTAAGATTTTTTTTAACTTACTGGTTCCTTCAAATTATTATTTCCCAGGGACTTTGCATTACACCTGAACGCTTAGAGAACCCTCTACTGAGAGCATACACTACTGATGACACCTACTTGGACAGTTTTACTCACTCAGATTCACATCCAATCACTTTTTGCATTTATTGGGACTGACATTATACCAAAACCAAAACAACCTTAAACCAAACCAAACAAACAAACAGCCCAGGAAGGACAACTGAACATTCGTGGAGGAAACCAAACCAAAACACAGGAAAATGCTGCAGACTTGAGATCACCAGCTTGCTTGCTACAAAACCATGTAAACATTTGTCTTTCTCTCACATTTTGTTCCCCCTTTCTCCTCTAGAATGGCTATTTTTGCCTTTCATTATATGGGGTTTATCACTCTCAGCAAAGGCTGACAATGTGATAATGTCAGATGTGATCATTCCTTTAGGTTTTATAAATAGCCCTGATACTTGTACACAAAACAGAGGTTTGTTTTCTCTTGGAGGACATAAATTGGGTTAAGATTTAATTTATTAATTGAAGGGGAGGAAAATGCTCTGTTTAAATTATCCTAAAAGTCCCAGCCTGGCGTGTGTCACCAGGAGCAGCAGCCTGGGATACATCAGCGTGGTTTTCAGGAGGCACAGGAAGGAGTCAGCTGAAGGCAACAAGAGGTTTTTTCCTCACTGCTGAGAGATGTGCAGTTCACTCTGGTACAACCCACCACGTGGGCTGGGCAGAAGCAAAACCCCTTCGAGGTGTGGCAGCTTTACTTTGAGATAGATGTGCCAAATCCTTCTCTCACTGGACTTCCCCCCAGCAGGTCGGTGTAAGGATAAAACAGAAGGACTGGGCTCCTCTTTGATGCCTCTCGGGGCTGCTCGCTTTTGTCTGGCAATAAAAGGTTCCCCTTCTGTACCTTCACATATCTGAGTGATGAAACCATCTGGGTGTGGGATGACATTCCCCTTCTGTACCTTCACATGTCTGAGTGATGAAACCATCCCTGCCTGGGATGAAGATTCCCCTTCTGTACCTTCACATGTCCAGGTGATGAAACCATCCCAATGTGGGATGACATTCCCCTTCTGTACCTTCACATGTCCAGGTGATGAAACCATCCCGGTGTGGGATGACATTCCCCTTCTGTACCTTCACATGTCCGAGGGATGAAACCATCCCAACATGGGGTGGTTTCCTGACATGATGTGACTTGCTAAACAAAAGGCTCTTCGAGGTGCCATCCTCTGCTCTGCATCACTTCTGGCTGCCCCTGCTCCATCTCTGTCCCCTGTCTGGGGGTGGGATGCAGATGCCATTCACAGAGCTGTGCTGAGCCACAGATTTCCTATCTAGAGGTGCATTCCTCTGCTGATTCAGAGCCCAGCAGCTCAAGGGCAGGTAAAGGGGGCAGGTGGGTGTTTCTGGGGTGAGAACACACGGTGCCAACAGCCCTCCTGGGCCAGCCAAGCATGCCAGAGGTTAAGCTGGCAATTGGACATCTCTCTGTGAAATTCATCATCAACCACGCACCATTTCCTAAAGAAAAATGTCCACGTGTCGTTCAGACCTCACAGCAAGTTTGTCCACCTGCTCAAGCATTTGAGGGCAGGTTCTTCCCACTGCCTCCATCCCAGATGAGGGGATGAGGCCCTCCCTCCCTACAAGCATTGTTGGATGTTCCTTTCACCAATTAATAGGGAAGATCCGTACACAGAGAGCCATCCCCTCCACCCCTTCCTTGTCTCACTTCCAGAGGGAGACCCTGGGGCTGCCGCAGACAAAAGCTGAGCAGCCTGGAAGGAAGTTGCCTTCTTGTTCCCTCCTGACAGGGATCTGGCCTCAGGGAGCATCCAGCTGAAGGCTGTGCACGAGGAACACACTCCCTTCTGCTGAGAAAACATCCAAGGCAGGACATCTTTCCTGCAGCTTGGAGACATTCCAGCAGCCTGCTGGAGCTCAGGGGCTCTGATGTACAGAAGGCCCCAGAGGAAGGGCTGTGCTGATGTCCCTGCTGAGTGACATGTGGCACTCCACTGCACATTCCCTTGGGCTCCTCTCTATTTCCTCGCCAAGATTTCTTCCCGCAGCAAGTACAGAGGCAGCAAGCAATTATTTTGCTGTGAGATGCCAATTTATCTGTAACGCATCTAATTCTCTGATTGTCCTCATTTCTTTTTCTCCAGGAAGGAAGGAAGGGAGTTACGGCTGTGCTGGAAACCAGCGTGCGTGAAATGATTGAATTAGTGAGCAGTTGCAAAGTTCACTTCAGCAACAGACTCTGTGTTTGATCTTCCTTCCTCTGCCACCACTGGCACAATCCCCAGGAGTTTCAGTGGAGTCAGGAGCCAACACCTCCAACAGCACCGACCCAAGGTACCAGCCTGGGGAAATAGGAATGAGCCTCAAAGGAAAGCCAGGCTTACCCATGCAGGTTAAGGGGAGCAAAACACACGGGGGAACCTAAACACAGCAACACAGAGGGAAGGAAAGGAGTGCTGCTGGCAATAGGGAAGTTTTAGCCAAGTTTCACACAGCACATTTGAACATGTTGGCACTCCGAGGGCTGCCCTGCAGTTTGCCCTGGGTGGGAGCACAGGCACAGGCACAGCAATAAATACAGAATCCCAGAATCCTGGAATGGTTTGGGGTGGAAGGGACTTTAAAATGCATCCAGTGCCACCCCTGCCATGGGCAGGGACACTTCCCACTGTCCCAGGTTGCTCCTTGGACATCGTGAAGCAGAAACTATGAGATGATTTTTGGATTAGCAGGGAATAGAACCTTCCCAGGAGGAAAACCATGGCGGACAACCAAGGCAGTGCTGGTTCCATGCCAGTTCAGGGTGAGATGCCAAAGCTGATCCCATGGGATCCAGCTGGTGCTGTGGAACCCACTGCCTCCAGCAGATCCAGCATCTCCTGCCCTGTGTGGTGGCAGCCACTTGCTCAGCTGGGTGGCCAAGATGTAAAAAAATTCTGGGAAATTGTGATTTTCCTGGCATTTAAGCTATTTGGGATTTCTGTTTCCTGAGCTATCTGGGTTAGATCACAACCCCATCTCAGCAGCTCTGCTCTGTGTCCTGGCAGGGTGGGGTGTGTTTGTGTGTCCCAGCCCAATTTACAAACACCACGGTTGTTCAGTAAACTTTTAAAATGGTATTTCCTCCTGCCAGCGTGGAAATGGAACAGAAGGAATGACAGACCCAGGCCGAGTTATCTGGGGCTCTGGGGGTCCGTTCCTTGCTGATTCAAAGGCTTTTCCTCGCAGCTTGGTGGAACCTTCTGTTGGTAGAAGGTGTGTTTTAGCCCTGTGGGTGCCACATTTGACACCAACAAATGCCAGGGGGTTTCTTTATCTGGGGCCAGGAACGCTGCAAAGGCAGAGTAATCCCAGGGACGTCACTGGTGACTGTTGCAGACACGCAGAGATGGGTCCCCACGAGCACATCCAGCATCCCAAACGTGGCATGGACCTCCAGAAGGACCAGAGGCAGTACCCAGACAGGAACGATGCTGGTGACAAGGGCCTGGGAGGTCACAGCTCTTGGTAGCCGGGGTGTCTGTGCTCACCTGGTCCCTGAGGGTCCACAGGACAAACACCTGGGCAGCAGAGGGCTTTGGGGTTTTTAAATTCCCTTGGATGCCAAGGAATCCAGTTTGGCCAGGAGGTGGGCTATGATTAGAAGGTCTATTGAAGCTCCTGGCTGAGCCATTGTTGACACAGGAGCTTCCAAATGGGCAGGGAGAACTCACCACCAGGATGTTTTTTCTGGCTCAGGGCAGATAATGAAGACAATCATCAGTTTAAACCTCCCTGGCTCTGTCGAGGAAAAGTGCCCCGATGGGAATCTGATCCCGCCAGCTCTTGGTGGGTCATTCACTACAGCTTATTTGTGCTGAATTAAACTCCCCTCCAGACCACAGAAGGGGTGTGCAAGTGGCATCCCTGAGCCCTGGCTCCAGCCCCCCGGGGGCTGCTTTGTGCCCACCAAGGGGGTTAATGAGAGCCCAGGACAGACGGAATAAACAGCCTGGGATTTAAAACAGCCCGGGATTTACAACAGCCCGCGAACAGGGACTTTCACAGCTAAGCCACCCAGCCCCCTGCTGGTCTGGGGCTGGGGGAGATGCTTTAAGAAAGGGTTTCTGATAGCAGCAGCCGGGAAGAGCTTGTGTGTTTGCAAATTGTTTCCAAGCCTTGTTAATCCCAGCTTAAATACGGAGCTTTGTAAGTTTATCCCTCCTTTCTCACCGGGCGCTTCCCGAAAAACCCCGCCGGGCTGGAGTAATGCAGAGCTTTGCTTAGGGGAGGCTTAAAGGGCAGCCTGGAGGAAGCGTCAGAGAGCCCGCAGCCTGCAGGGTAAGTGCAGCATCCCCCTCTGGGTGCGTGCTGTGCTGCTCCCGGCTCCGGGGGGATGCGGGGATTGGCGAGCCCGAACAGAAAGGCAGGAAACCATTGAAATGTGAACAAGGCAGAGCCTGTCGCTGCCGGCGCAGGGATCGCTGCATGAAGTCGCTCTGTCCCGGGGTGTTTTTAAATAGCCACTCAGTGGGTGGATGTTTTGGTGCTCTCGGGGGCTGTGTGAGATTCACCGGCAGCGTTAATGAGCTGGCGCTGAGCGGTGCGTGCACTTTGCCAGTCAAAATTTCGGCTGTGGGCTCCTGTTCTAGAGTCTCACAGTGCCACTGAACACCAAATTATGATCTATTTATCAAATCTTTCAATAGGCAAGTTGTAATGTTTTCGTAAAAGATAAGCTAAATGGTTTTAGTTTCTGTCAGATCCTGGGAATTTGCTTCTCAGCATGGCTCCAATGAACGCTCGCCACATTTTATTACTCCTATAACATCCAGGGTATCAGAAACAAAAGACAGATGTGAGTCCCCATCTACTCTCGAGATTAGAAAAATCTGGACACTTCAGGATTTTGTTGGGTTTTGTTTTGTTTTGTTTTTTTTTTTTTCCGTAGAAAGCATCACGGTAATAACAGCACATCATCCCCCGGCAACCTCAGGGAAGTACCGTGGGAGCCCGGCAGGCTCCTTTGTGAACCCCCAAGCCCTGAGTGGGCAGAGCGAGCTGGAAAATCCTGCTGAACAGCAGTGAAACTAATCCCTGATGGAGATGTGCCCTCTCCTGGCGTCCCCGGGAAAGCCTGGGGGGACACAGGAGGCTGGGGAGCCTGTGCCACTCTGCTGGAATAGCAGCGGGATAACAAAGGAGGGCTCTGGCCGGGATGGTCTGATGGACAGCACTTCAATTTGTGCGCCCCGGCCAAGCCGAACAGACGGAATGGTTTAAGTCTCTAACGAAATAAAGCATGTTTTGCTGTCCTTAAGGCATTCTCCTGCCCTCCTCAGGATCACCCCAAACCATGGATGTGGAGGAGCATCACTGCCTTCCAAGCGCAGCTCTCCCTGTGCCCGAGCCCAAACCTCCCCCGGGGTTTGTGCCCACTGGTTCATCCTTCCATGTGGAACACCCCAAGGGACAGACATCCTCTCATAGCAGAACCATCCCGAGGGAAAAAACTGCATGGAAAATCATCCTGAGGTGGTTGAAGGGAAGCAGCTCCACTAAGGGAGCCTTGATGTTCAGGAGCATTTGGGCACTTCTGGCAGAACTAAACAGTAAGCTAGAAAAGCAAAACTTCTGTCTTTTAATTTCTTATCTGAACCTTCTCTTTGTCACACTGAGAGGCCTGGGAAGTTTTCTCTCTGTTTATGAAAGATTTGGGACAACTCTTCTCTGCATTCCTATAGAAGCACCAGCCCTCAGGGATTAGGGGGGAAAATGCAGTTTTCGCAGCAGCAAAGGGCACAAACAAGGGGATCCGGGCTGATTTATGTCCCAGCAGCAAACACAGAGCCTTGTACTACAGAATGTCAGTGTCTGGGCTCCTGGCTGGCCTGGGTCGGAGCTCCTGGGGATTTAAAAGCAAACGTGATTGTGTTCCTGAGTTTATTCTCAAGCTGAGGACACTCTGCTCCTCCAGCCGTGGGAGATGCACCCCAAAGCCTTAGGCTGGAGATTTTTGTGCATTTTCCAGGCCTGTTGAACATTGTATTTCTAACTCGGTAGAGCAGAAAGGTTTGTAAGCAGCACCTGGCCGGCAGTGGGCAGGAACAGCCGTGCCAAGATCCCTCATCCCAACATCAGCACGTCACCTGGGGGAGAACCTGGGGATGGAAACACCTGACCTGAAGGGGAAATAAAAAAATCCCCCAAAATCCCCTGCAGGCCACATGGGGAACATCCCAACCCAGGGGGAGACGGTGGAACTTAACTGCATTAATTACCGCACTAATGGGAGCGAGCAATACTGGGGAAATGCTGGTACTGTAACTGTGTTCACAAGAACTGCTTGGTACCGGTTTTATTGGAATGCTAAAAAAGCCATTTCAGCCACAATTCCTTGCTGACTCCTGACTCCCTCTGAGACGACTCCTGACTCCCTCCGAGAGGAGCCCAGTGCTCAGCTCAAGCGTTTCGGGTCTTGTAGATCTTGAGTAAAAAAAATCTCCCTGTTCTTTTCTTCCACGGAGAACTTTGACTACTTTTCAGCGAGTTTGCCTTTGCAATTATGGGATGTATTTTCTGCAGTGCTCTCCTGCCCTGCAGGCTTGTGGGAAGGGTTTCCAAGGATTTGCTCCCTTGTTCATACGAGGGACTGGACAGGCAGCTGCACAGGTGCTTCCCCCCATCCCAAAGAAACACGTTTTGGGAGAATAAACATTTTTGGTTTATCCCAGAAACCATCCGCTGTGTCTCCTTTCCAGCAGCTGCGTCTGTCCATTGGAATGTGGTGCTCGGCTCCCTGGAACTGCAGCAGTGCAGGCGCTCCTCTCCTTTTGGAATCACGCCTCTGTTTTCCTCATTGGGATCGGGATCGGGATCGGGATCAGGACCGGGACCGGGACCGGGATCACGGGCTCCCGCCGGAGGGGCGGGGCCCCGCGCCCGCTGTCCAATCAGCGTCGCGAACCCGCCAGCGCGCCCGCCAATGGCGAGCCGGCGGAGGGGTGATAAGGGCCGGCGCGAGGAGCAGGCGGCAGTGCCGGGTCGCTGAGGGGTGAGGGCTGTTGGCGGCGTGGGCAGGTAAGTGTGTGTGTGTCTTAATTCATCTCTTTGTAAGCTGCAGAATCTGGAGTGGTGTTCAAGCGTGTGTCGTGCTGCAGGGAAGGTGCCGGGTGGCCACAAGCGCGGCGGGGCTGAGGGGCTGTTGCTCTCTGAGTGGTTTTCTCTCAGAGGCCTTAGAATCCCAAAGCCTCTCCCCGTTCAGGGTTATGAGGCAAAGACTGCTCTAACTTGGTTTGTTGGTGCTGAGTTGCTCTTGCTCTTCCTGTGTCAATTTCCGTGCTCCGTCCGGCTGCCCCCGGTGCTGTTGGGCTGGCGAGGGTTGTGATTCCTGCTGGGATAGGGAAGTGCCTTGGGAAGCTGCTCATGGGCCGCAGCTGTGCCAGGTCCGTCACTCCCGCAGCCCAGAGGAGAGAGAGGGCCTTTGCTCTTGGCAGGGGGAATGGAGCGTGTGCCTCTAAAATCCAGGAGCTGGAGCACTCATTAATGATTATTAATGAGTTGTTGTGCGAATTAGCATTTGGTGACGTGAATTAGGGGACAGGATTTTTTCAGCTGCCAGTCCCAAATTCCTGCACCAAAGAAAAACCTAACCCTGCAACAAAATGAAAAAAAAAAAAAAAAAAGAAGAAAAACCCACCCACACACCCACAAAAGGCATAAAAGGGCTTTAAAAAGTGAGCTGCATTGGGGGGGAAAAAAAAAGCCACCAAGTCCTCCAAGACCATTGATGCTAAAGCGGAACCACAGAGTCCAACCCCAGAAGTGATGGCTGAGTGGCTGCTGTTGCTGGGAGAGAGAATTCCTTAGGGAAGCTGCTCTGTGGACCACAACTCTGCCAAGTCTCGGGGTGTCCACAGGTAAGAGCAGGACGTGCTCCCACTGAGGAGCTGGGGAGCGTTGCCCAGGGATGATGCTTTAGCTTCTGAAGTACAGAAATAGTTTAGTTTCCCACAGAATCTCCCGGGCTGTGGTTCTGGGGCAGGCGTGTCGGAAAAGTGGCATCTTCAGGGCCACCTTAATAGTTATTTTCCTTGGAGCTCTCAGGATCAGGAGGACATGCTGTTCATGCCCCACTGGGAAAACACTGGGCAGGATAAGGGTGTAACTGTATTTCTCCTGCTCTCTGTATGCTCTGTGTGATGCCCTGAAGGGCTCTGGCTCATGGAATATAATTTGTGTTTGACATACTCCTGTCAGACAGCACTCAGGGGAGGCTTCTGCCCTGCCCAGCCCAGTGCCTTCTGCCTGGCACAGATTGGGGTGGGGCAGGCTCTCCAGGGAACTGGAGGTCCCTGGGGCCCTGGAAAGCAGGGACCTGCAGGGATTGGTGTTTGCCAAGCTGAGATGAAGTTTATCAGAGCAGCACAAAGTTCTAATTCTTGTGGATTTTGTTGGTCCTTATGAGAACTAGGTCAGAAGTGGGTTTTGTGATTAGAGAGTCTGAGCAATTCCTTAATTTCTGCTGGAGAAGACCGGCTGGCAGAGGCCGTTTGCCGAGGAGCCCATAGTTGTGTTTGGAGAAGGGTGTGCCTGTCCCCAGCCTGGCAGTATCCACAGGGGCCACACTGGGCACATATTATTAGATGGAACAAAACCACTTCATGGAGGAGGCGTTCTCCTGTGCAAATCAGTCCTTGGGCAGGAATTGAACTTGGGAAATCAGTTGGTCTTTCCCCAGGAAGCATCATTCCAATCAGCATTAATGACATGCCCAGCGCCCACTGCTTATTGTTCGCACAAAGCAAATGTCAGTTTGGTTAACCTAAAATAGCTTTAAAACAAAATAAATCACTTTTTCTTCTTTTTTTCTGTTTAGATGATGGAATTGCCTCCCTGGCTGTGTGCTGAGATCTGGCTGCAGGACTGTCAGGCCTGTTAATGGCTGTGAGCTCCTGTTCTTCTCCCCAGAAAACTGCAGACGGAAGAGGCCTCATGTGGGCCAGAGAGAGCGAGCAGAGGAGCTGGAGAGGGGCAGGAGAAAGGCCCTGTGGGCAAAGGGACCTCCCTGTCATCACCAGGTACCTACAGGGGACACAATGGACACTTTGGGGATCACACTGAGGTGACGAGGGGAGAGTCTGGGGGTAGAATCTGAGTTAGTCTCAGGCCTCTGGAAGTTCTTGTCCCTGAGGAAAGGGATGCACATACCTGCCTTCAGGGCACGTCAGGTCTGACCCACCTGTTAAAGCTTTAGTGGGTTCTGCAGTTCCAGCTGGGGCCCTGCTAAACTCCAGACTTCATCCAAACAAAACTTTATCCAACTATACCCTTTTAAGGCATCTGCAAGGGTTATTGCTTGGGATTTAATTTCTGTGAGGGAAGACGGCCTTGGCTTTAATGCTGCTGATGGATGATGTCCTGAGGCTGGAAGGGCAGGGATTTGGGGTGAGTAGGATGTACCTGGGGGGTGTGTGGGACTGCACTGCATGCCTGGGAAAGGGCACTGCAGGGCACAGCTCATCCATCCCCTGGAACTACGAAGGGCAAGGATTTGTTTGGCTCATTTTTCCCTGCACACACACCTTTGTGACCTTTGGGTAATTCCTGGACAGGGCAGGAAATCAGGGTTGTTGTTAAGAGTCCTGTGCTGTCACACAGCTCTTTACCTGTGTTGTTCCATGGCCAGGTGCTCCTGGAAACAGCTTGGGAAAGGCAAAAATAAAGTGGTGTTTCCTGTTAGAAAATGAGTGTCTGTGATTGGAACTTGTGGACAAATTCAGTACCATCATTTTCCCATGATAGGCACATCCCTCCAGCTGAGAAGAGGAAGGAGAGCTACAGGAAATGCAGGAAGTCAGCTCTTTGGATTTATTTCCTAAAGGCTTCTCTGTAGCTGGATAATCTTTACGCTTTTCTTTCTTTACAAGAATGGATTGCTGCTAAGAATATCTCAGGCCCCTGTTTTATCAGCTTCAGCCAGGACAAGGTGGGATACAGATGGAGAGTCTGACAGGGAACAGCCAGGGAGATCCAGGGCCTTGGCACATCAGGGATAACATAGTGTGAGGGAGAAGTGGAGGAAGAGGGATTGTTTTCCTTGTTTAGATGCATCAGTGCTGTTGAACACACTGGAATACACATGGTGCTGAATGGATCCAGGGCCTGAACACTGCCCAGGGTTTGGTTAATTTGTTTTCCTTTGCTCAGAAGCCTTAGCACAACCCTCTCCCCAGCACAGCAGAGAACTGCTCCAGGATTAGAGGGAATCTGGTCCCAGTCCAGCATTGCATCCATGGAAGGAGGGGAATAGCTTAGAGTAAGTGATGAGTACTTTTATTACAAAGAAAAATGAAACCCAATAACGACTGAAATGAACTTTATTGAACTGCAACACAGAGGTGTTCAGGGAGGAGAGGGGGATGGTCACTGCTCCTCGGCCACAAGGATGTTTTTCAGGAGCATTTTCATCTCAGGGCTGAGGTGCTTGGGGAAGGAGATGTCAAAGTGGATGAGGAGATCCCCCTTGTGCTGGGGGTCCTGGGGCAGCGGCATTCCTTCCCCTGGAACCACCTTGCAGTATTTGGGGCTGCCAAGCAAAGGAAGGGGCTGAGAGGAGCCACAGGCTGATCCCAACACGGGGACCCCCAGCCCCACGTGGGTATCTTAGGTCAAGTCTTCTCCTCCAGCTTCAGCTGGAGACTTGTCCTCCTATGTTAGGCTCCACCATCCGCCCTCATCTCCCTCGTGACTCCCATCCACCCACAACACAGCCCTCTCCCAGCAAAATGGCCCCAGACCAGCAGTGTCACCCACTGTGGGCATCTTCCTCCAGCCCCAAACCTGCTGGGAAAGCTTTTGGAGCACCCGGTGCTTGGGAAGCGCCGAGCTCTTGCCATGGAGGTTCTGCTGAGCACCCGCTCATCTCTGTGCTCACCAAGATCCACAGAAAGGCCCCATGTCCTCATGGCACTTACTCCACGATGTCGTTGATGGGGATGTTCAGCAGCCTCCCATCCAGTGTCCACACATCCAGGGTGCACCCAGTCAGTGCCTGCCGGACATGGAGCAGCACCGGGAGCTGCTCCTGCAGCTCCAGGGGCCGGAGGTGAAGCTCTGTCCCCTCACTCAGCTCTTTACCTTTCCCAGGGGGATTGAGGCGACGTAAATGAGGTTGTTGTCAGCTCTTTTAAACCTTGGGTGAAGCTTCTCCTGGACAACAAAGATGATGTCAGCTGGAATGATGTTTGGGCCCTAAAATTGAGGGGAAAAAAAGAGATCATGGAATCATGGAATTGCAGGAGGGTTGGGGTTGAGAGGGCCAGTAAAGCTCATGCAGTTCCACCACCCTCCCATAGATTTTTCACACCTTCCACTAGACCAGGTTGCTCCATGCCCTGTCCAACCTGGCCTTGGAAACCTCAAAATGATTTTACACAGGGAAAGCTGACACAAATTCCTGCTCTTTTGTTGCTGCTTTCAGCTGGCTGTGGAGAAGGGAAAGGCATTTTCTTTCTGTAAGAAACAAAGGAGTCTTGTATCAGACTCCTGCTCAGCCAAGGGAAATCAAACTGGGTTTCATGAGCGCTAGGCAGAAAACCACCCCTTCCAAGTATTGGTTTTAACCTAAGGAAAACCCAGGCAGGAATGGCTCCTCAGTGTTTCTGAGCACAGGAATGCTGAATTGCTCCAGCAGTCCTGCTGCCAAGTGCCCTCAGCAATGGGAAACTAGAACTTCATATCATGGAAGAACTTTCCATGGAGGCTGGCAGGGAACAGGTGCCCAGGAAGGGCATGGGGTCTCTCTGGAGACATTCCAAACCCACCTGGACATGTCCCTGTGTCACCTGCTCCAGGTGACCCTGCCTTGGCAGAGGGGTGGACTGGGTGATCTCCAGAGGTCCCTTCCAACCCAAAGAATTCTGGGATCCTGTGATTACCTGGTCTCCTTCCTTCTCAAAGGTGACCCTGGTGCCACGCTTCCATCCTGGCTGCACGTCGATCGTCAGGATCTTATCCTTGATGGTGCTTGTTTGGCCATCCTCGTTCATCACCTGGGGAGGACACTGTGGTGGGTCCAAACAGGATCAGATCATAGAACTGTGGGAATGTTATGGTTGGAAAAGCCCTCTAAGATCATGGAGTCCAAGTGCCACGTCCACACAGCTGTTAAATCCCTCCAGGCATGGGGACTCCACCACTGCCCACAGCCCATTCCAGTGCCTGACTACCCTTTCAGGGAAGAAATTTTCCCTAATAGCCAACCTAAACCTCCCCTGGTGTAACTTGAGGCTGCTCTTGTGCTGGAGCAGGAGAAACTCAGGGCTGGATCCAGGAAACTGGGACAGCGAGGGGGGGACTTGGGTCACCGAGGGCACAAAGGAGACACAGCACAGTGAAAATGCAGTTGTGGGAGCCCAGAACACACTGAGCTCCTCCACTCATCTCCAAATCAGCCCTTGCTTCCCCACCAGTTCCCACATCACCTCCAGTGCTGAATTCCCTTTGCCAAGCCAGGAGAGGACGACACTGGTTCGACACCTGCTGGGTTTGGTGCCAATCCCTCAACATCCCACTCCAAGGGGAGAGCCCATCCCAAAATCCACTCCCTCCTCACCACCACCAGCCCTACCCTGCGGGAGATCTTGATCTTCTTGGTGCAGCCATGGAACAGATCCTCCAGGGACACGTAGAGATCCCGGATGACTGGGGGGTCCTGCCGCAACGCCCCTCGGCCCCGGGGCCCTCCAAAGGGCAGGAGCACCTCTGAGCCATCCTCGGCAAAGAATTCTGCAGGAGGGAGCACAGGGATGGACCCTCACTCAGGTCAGAGCTGGGGGGTCTTTGCCTCCCATCCTCTCCCACTCAGAACCACCTAAAACAGTTTTTGCCAGGAGACTTTCCACCTCACTCATGTGTTTATGGCAGCCTTGCCTCCCTAAGCCCTCTTTTTTATGGGAATCCTCCCAGAAAAGGGTCACAGGAGCAACTGGGGAGAGCTGACAGCCTGAACATGCACCTGCAGGCCTCTGTGCCACCCAGGACTGGGGGAAAGTCAGGATGTAACCTCCAGACACTGGGAGGGTCCCAGAGGAGCTGGGCAGGGAAGCATCCCTGGGAAGCTTAAAGCTACAAGCATGGAATCACAGCAGCCACAGAGGGGTCTGGACCACCACCATAACCCCACTGACATACCTGCAAAGGGGTTGTCCCCACCAAAGAACTCCTTGAAGACTTTCTCAGGGTTGTTGTGGAACACGTATCCCACGCTCCAGGGGTTGTCGCTGGCCAACTCCAGGGGGATGCCACCTTTGAGCCCCTCTTCTCCAAACTTGTCATAGATGCCTTTTTTCATGGCTTAGGGAACAAGGAGGAGTTGGGAATGGCCGTGCTGGGGCCAGCCTGAGATCCGGGTTTGGCTTGGGTAGAGGTGGGAGAAGGAGGTTCCCAGCAACAGGTGGGATGTGCTCTGGAGCTTGTGCCTGCTTCCAGCTGGGCCGTGGGTCACACAGCTGGTGCCACCTCCCCAGGGGTGCCGGGGAGCAGGGATTCACAACCCCTTCCAGCCCCTCCTGCCCCTAAAAGCCATGGAGGGGAAGGCTGTCCCACTTACGGTCACTGAGCACATCGTAGGCCTCTGCCAGCTGCCGGAACCTCGAGGGCCCCCAGGGCTCCTTGCATTTCAGGGGGTGGTAGTGCAGGGCCAGCCTCCGATAGCTGTGGAGCAGGGGACAGCTTGGGGGGAACCACCTCAAAGGTCACCCAGTGCCACCCCCTGCCACGGGCAGGGACACCTCCCACTAGCCCAGGTTGCTCCAGCCTGGCCTCGGACACTTCCAGGGTCAGCCACAGCTTCTCTGGAAACCTGTGCCAGGGCCTGCCCACCCTCCTAGCCAGGAATTCCTTCCCAATATCCCATCCAACTTGGTGCTTTGTCCATGTGAAGCCATTCCCCTTGTCCTGTCCCTCCATGCCTTGTCCCCACTCCCTCTCCAGCTCTCCTGGAGCCCCTTCAGGCACTGGAAGGGGCTCTCAGGTCTCCCTGGAGGTTTTTCTTGTCCCTCAGGTGTCACCAGTCAGAGTTTGGGTTGGAAGGGACCTTAAAACTCATCCGGTTTCACCCCCTGCCATGGGCAGGGACACCTCCCATCAGCCCAGGTTGCTCCAAATCCTGTCCAGCCTGGCCTTGGACACTTCCAGGGATGGGGCAGCTACAGCTGCTCTGCCCAACCCATGTCAGGACCTCAACCCTTGTCCTCTCCCTCCATCCCTTGTCCCCACTCCCTCTCCAGCTCTCCTGGAGCCCCTTCAGGCACTGGAAGGGGGTCTCAGGTGTCCCTGGAACCTTCTCTTCTCCAGGTGAGCCCCCCCAGCTCTCCCAGCCTGGCTCCAGCCCTCGGGCCCCTCTGTATGGGACAGCAGAGACCCCATCCCCACACCCAGCCCCTCACAGCCCCCCCACTCCCATCGTGGGGCACAAGAGGGGCCAAGGGCAGCCACCCACGCTCCCCTCCGGGACCCCAGCCCGCCCCCGGCCCCGGGGGTCCCTCACGCCTTCTTGATGTCGTCGGCGGTGGCATCGCGGTCCAGCTCCAACACGGCGTAGTAGTCCAGGCCCATGGCGTCCCGTTGCTATGGCGGCGCGGCACTTCCGGGGCGCGCCGCGCGGAGCATCACGGGAGCTGTAGTTCCCCCGCCCACTTCCGCACTCCCCCG
>VWZG01008820.1:16676-56119 GCA_013396735.1 Grallaria varia | reverse complement strand
CATACTCGCCCTCCCTGATACTCACCCACCCTCCCCTCTGGGGGTCCCTTTCACTCCCATCCATCCACCCACCCACCCACCTACCCACTGTCCTGGGGATCCGTGACACCCACCCACCTTTCTGGGGGTCCTTCACATCCACCCACTCTCCTGGTGCTCCCTTTCACTCCCATGCACCCACCTACCCTCCTGGGGATCTGAGAGGATCACCCTCCTTTATCCTCCCTGATGCCCACCCATGCACCCACCTTTCTGGGGGTCCCTGACACCCATCCACCTTTCTGGGGGTCCCTCACATCCACCCACCCGCCTGCGGGTCCGAGGGGTTCAGCTCTGGTTTAACCCCCCCCATCCACCAAAGCCCATCTCCAGGAACAGTTGCTGATTCATTTGATCCTGGCTCCTCTGGTTTTTGGGGGGCTGGAGTCTCAATCCGTGGTGTTTCCCATGTAAATACAGCGTTTTTCCATAATGGAGTTCTGTCTTGGCAAAGCAACGCTCTGAATATTTAATTCAGCCAGTGAGGTTTTCTTCCCTGTCTCTGGAATGAAAAAAAAAAGCTGTCTCCTCCTTCCTCAGCGGAAGGCCTCTGTCTCCATTACTGCATTCCAAATCCTTCCCTTTGGAAGAGTTTTGTGAAAAAAAGGAAAAGCTCCTTTATCTGCTGCTTTGTGTAATCCTGGTTAGATACTGAGCGATCTTTGACATAATGAGGAGGTGCAAAATATTTCTATCTAGGGGTGTGGTATTTGCTCCCTCGGCCACCTTTGGTCTCTGTGTGGGAGATGATGAAATACTAGGATTTTTTTTTTATTTTTTTTTTTGGTTCAAATGACATATCTTGGTATTTCCTCACTCGTGGATGAGCTTGGTGATAAGGCTGCTATTGAAATTATTTGCCTATACACTGGCTGTTTCCTTTAGTCTATTCCTTTAACCTTTCTTTTTTATTTTGTGGTTTTGGGGTTGAAACAGCTCTTCATATCAGGGAATTGGGGAGCACGAGTTCAACTTGGGTATTTATTATTTTTGGGGTAAGTCACCTGATGTACTCAGTGAGGTGGTGTTTGGCCAGCCATTTTATGAGGATGTTGGAAGAGAGTCATATGTAGAAAATGCTGGTTTGTTGTGAGGTTTTTTGTTTGTTTGTTTTCCCCCAGGTGTTTGATAACAGGAATTTTAAGTATTAGCAATGCATTTGCAATATGCTTGGCTTGTTTTCTGTCTTTCTGAGCTTCAGTATCCTGAAGCTTTTCCTTCATGGAATGTAGTGGCACCTGGTGCAGATTTTATATCTCAGCAGCTCTTTTACATGTGGATTTCTTGTCTTGTAGCAGGCATAACATCAGATATCTCCTTCCTGTAGGAATTTTTCTTCTCTTGCTCATCATCTGTGTTTATGCTGGAAGGCTTTAAATAATTCCTGGTCATGCCATCAAATCTAGGGAGGAGAGAAGGGATTCTGTGGGTACAGCATAGCAGGATGCTCCTGAGTGGATATTCATCCCTGCAACTGCTGCCTTGGCGGGGGCTTAGGGATGGGTGGGAGCTGCTTTGAATCCAGGGCCTGGCCAGCAGCTGCGGTCCTGCCTTTGTCTGGGATCCTGGGAGATGGATGACTCCGTGACTGCTCCATGCTTAGCGTGTCCATGCATCCCGTGGGTGCTGCAGCGTGGGCACGTTCCAGCATGGAGCTCCGCTGGATGAGTCTGTGATGGAGAGACGGCGTTTCCTGAATTGAATCTCCTCAGATGGCTCAGCCATGATGTCACTCCCTGTAATTTTTTATTTTTTTACTGCCCAGAGGGTGCATAACTCCCATTCCATTTTCCTCCTGGAAGAATAAACGGCCTACTAATGTTGGGAAATAATTGCAGGAGACTCTCTGGTGCTGCAGAAAAGGGAGTTGGAGAGGGCTCTGCTCACACCTTTATTTGGAAGGGTGAGGGCAATATAGGAATAGAAGTTTTTCTAAAATCAGTTTTTATATCCGAGGGGATCTTTGTACAACTCTTGCTCTGGTTTGGTCTGTTTGGTTGGAAGGTTGGTGTGCCCTGTTGGAAGGCCCTAATTAAAGATCTCCCACTGCTGCCAGTGGGGAGGCTGAGTGCTCCTGCTCCATTTCCATCCAGGGGCTCCGGGATGACAAATGAAATGTCACAAAGGGCTGCCATGGCCATGAGCTGCCTCAGCAGCTTGAGCTGCCTGGGAGAGACCTGTGCTGGCTGTACCAGTAAGTGTGTGCTATGGCTAAGGAAATCTGACCTGGAATTGCTCCCAGGGTATGCGGCCCTTCCATGGGGTACAGCCCCGTTCCGTGGGAGATCTGCGAGTGTTTGCTTTCCAGCTGGGAGTGGGGTTGCACCGTGGATGCAGTGCCTGGTTTTCTCTGCTCCTCTCAGCCATGTTGTGGGAGTTCAATGCCATATTCCCGTGGACTGCAGCGATCCTGCCTCGTCGTGCTGTTTACCACTAGCTGCAGGTTCTTTTTCCTGTGTTAAGGTGCTGATTTTCCTCGCTCCTTGATCCCCAAAATCTCCAGGATTTGTCCCCGGTGCCCCTCCCCAGCCCAGACTTGCCGCATGTGCTGTGGGTGCATCACGAGTCTGCAACATCATCTGTGTCCAGCCAGGAGAGCCTTTCCCTCCTCTCTTTCCATCTCATTTTTTTAACTTACACCAGCACAAAGGCAACTTCAACCAGCACTCCCCTTAATTGAATTACTCTTCTCAATGATTGAAGATTATACAGAGTGTAGCAGTTTTAAATATGCTAATCTTTACTGAAAAGGCAGGGAGAGCTCTGTGCTGAGGGATTAGATAGAGCTATTGTGTGTGGGGAAGTGTGTTTCTTACTGCCTTTGATCTGGTTTTATCAGGTGGTTTTTATCAGCCCTAACACCTCGAGTTTGAGGAATGCTGGTTTCTGGGTCACATCAGTTAATGTACACATTACCTATATTGAGGTAGCTTGCAGAAAATACATATTCAAGTATTAATAATGTCTTTAGTTCTATCTTGCATAGGAGCACCTCTACTTCTTAATAAATGTGGGTTTGTGTTTTTTTTTTTTTTTAATTGAGTGGGCAGAACTGAATGCAACAGAAATATTTGTTCATCATGTGAGTTTATGCTGCAGCTTTCATTGGGGAGCAGGTCTGAAGGGCATCAGTGTATCCAGAAAGCAAAAGAAGTGCCTGTTGTCTCTCTCTGTTCCAGCATTTGTGCATTACATAAGATCTTGGAGAAAATTACAACCATTTTTTTTAACAGGAGCTGAGATTTTTAATATTGAAAACCCACTGATAGGTGCAGTGTAATAACTTCTGGAATATAAGTGTTTGGAGAGCACTAATGAGCTGTGTTGTTGCATAACTGCTGGTCCAGGCCCTGCTGAGCAGTGTGTGTTTTATTGGATAACTGGGAGCTGCAGGTGCCTTGTGTGTAACATGAAGCCAGTGTCACCCTGCTCACGGTTCTGCAGGGACTGGCATCCCTGTGCAACTTAAAACTCCCTTGTTTTTAAGGAATTCTCAGCTTGTGAGCTCCAGAGAGCTATTGCTTTGTCCCACTGGTGGTTTAAAAGCTTGTCCCCTTCCCTCCTGTTTAATTTCCTGATGTTGGTTTTCCCCTGGCTGGGCCATCAGATATTTGGCGTTGTATTGGGACTATATGAATCTTCCAGGTGTTGTTGAACTTGGGTTTCTTGGGTGCATATGGAATATGAGCAATGCTTCCCAGCAAGGGGGAAGTCAGGTAGAAACACCAGGGTGGATGGACAGCATGGAGCAACCAGGAGCTCCTAGACAACCTCAAACGCAACAGGGAAGTGCACAGAGGGTAGAAGCAGGGACAGGTAGCCTGGGAGGAAGGCACAGGAATTGCTGGGAGAAAAGAAGGCTCCAGGGAGACCTCAGAGCCCCTTCCAGTGCCTAGAGGGGCTTCAAGTGAGCTGGAGAGGGACTTGGGATGGAGGGACAGGACAAAGGGGGAATGGCTTCCCACTGCCAAAGGGCAGGTTGGATGGGGTATGGGAAGAAATTCCTGGCTGTGAGGGTGGGCAGACCCTGGCACAGACTGGGCAGAGAAGCTGTGGCTGCTCCAACCCCGCAAGTGTCCAAGGCCAGGTTGGATGGGGCTTGGAGCAACCTGGTGTGGGGGAAGGTGTCCCTGCCCATGGCAGGGGGTAGAACTGTAATGTCTCTTCCATCCCAAACCAGTCTGTGGTTCTTTCCTGGTGTAAAGAGCTTGGTGTCTGGTCCCTCCTGGCTGTCCTGAGGACCTTGAACTCCACCATTTCTCTTTTTTCTCCATCTCTGAAAACTCCCTTCCCACGGCAATGTCTGTCAGAGAAAAAGGCTTCAGTGTTTTGTGCCTATTCTCGTGGTGCCTTTTGATCCCTGGCTACTTGTGGAAACCTCTGTGTTCTTGAAAGGAGGAATAGCTGTGCCTTTCTGCACTCTGGTATCCTTTTCTGTCTGCATCAGAGAAATAACTGGGGATTTTAACCAAATTATCATCTTTTCCCTTGATATGGCAGAACGCATATCATACCTGCAGCTGTTGAGGTGTGTGGTAGTGCCTGCCACTTGATCCGGGTTCTGCAAAGCCGAGGTGTGAAGGTTTTGGTGGAGATGTAAATGGGACTCATGGAGAAACAAAGGTGAGGAGGCTCATTTGGGGCCACCTTAGCAGACAGTGGAGCATTTGGGAATTATCAGAGCCAACAGCCATTTTTGTCAGATTCACTGATGGTTAAAAATCTGTCTCCTGTAACCAGTTTGTAAGGAAATAGCTGCCTACTTGTTACCTGGTAATTTAGTCCAGATGTTTAAAGGCATTTCTTTGCATTCATGCACATAACAAGTACCTGTTGTGTTCACTAATGATTATAAAACCCCAAACTAATCACCCCCAAGGAGCTAACTAAACCCCTCAGTGCTTTGGAATGTGGCTCTGGAGGAATGACATTTCTCTGTCTCAGGCATGAGCACCATCAGATTTTTGAAGTCAACCTCCAAAATTCACCAGTAACTGTAAGAAGAGTTATTTTGTGATACATGAATGTTTCTGAAAGGGAATGGGAATGGGAATGGGAGCAGGGGAGAGACCTCAGAGGTCAGTCAAGGGTGTGACTCAGTGATCTTGGAGATGTTTTCCACCCCAGATGATCCTGTGATTCTCTAAAAACATTATTTTGTAAATTAACTGATATAATCAAAATGATTACAGGTCTGACACATTAGTATAAATTATTTATGGAAGTAGTTTATATGAAAAATGAGTGTCTTAGCAAACAAACAGCAGCCAAAATATGAACTTGCAGTGAAAGTAGAATTTTTCAGGCCCCTTTGCTTGGTTTATTTACTGAGTTTACACAGAGTTGAAAAGCTAAATGGATTCTTTGTTTTCCCCTCAGCATAAACCAAACTCTTCTGGCTCTAATATACAGAAAGGCCCAGGGACAGTGAACAATTGAATCAATTATTTTGCATCAGGTATTTTCCTTTTATGTTCAAACCATGATGGACTAAATATGTTTTGGAATACGGGAGTGATATTAACTGGAAAGAAATTACTTTTTATGTGTTTTAGTACTATTTAACTCTTACCCAAATGCAGCCTAGTGCATCACAAGGAAATAAGATAATCTGGGAGGCAAATATTATGGGAAACTGAATGTAAATAAATTCTCATCCTCAGTGTGAACTCGGAGCTGTGGAGCCCCTTGCTGCTTCTGGCTGCCTCCTGTCGAGTCTGGAAAAGGGAATTCAGCCTTCCAGTTGGGAAGGAAGTCCTTATTCAGCTGTCCAGCACAAGGGAGCATTTGTTTAATTTGAGTTCTTAGAGTGAGGGAAGAACTTTCCTTTTTTTGTTCACTATTAGTGTGACCTTTCTGCAGGAAAACTGGGATGGGTCTGTGCTGTCGGAAGGCCAGGTCCTGGTATTCCCAGTCCCTCACACTTGTGGCATGCCCAGAGTGATGCCAACTGGTTTAGTTCCAGTGGGAAGCTGAGGGATACATCCTGGGATGTCTCAGAGTTTGACTTCTTAACTATTTTTACGAGCCAAACACAAAATCCTGAGGCTCTTGATAGCGATTAGAACCTGATAAAGCAAGGATGTTCTCCAAAGTCTTTTCCTTCTCCTAAGGCATTTTCGGCCATGCTGTAGCTTCCTGCTTTCGTCCCATCACCAAGGCCAGAGCTGGAAATGCCACACTGGAACCTCACTGGTAATTCCACGAGCAATTCCTACTTGACCTTGGCTGCTTCCGTGGCTGCAGGTGCCAGGCTCGGTACAAGGCTCATGCTGGTGCTGCCCATGGCAATGCCTTCCATTTTAAAGCTCTGAGCTGGGGCTCATGGAAGAGCTCCCATGCCTTGAGTGGCTGCCAGTATTCCCTGGAGATGCCACCCAGCTATTCCGAGCTTCACAGGCTCGTGGTGTTCTCTCTCCAGACTTGTGTAGGTGTTCCCAACACACAGAACTAAGGCTTTGCTTTACATCGAAAGCATATTTGTCCAGAATGGAAAGAGTTGGGCAGAAATACTGGAGCAGGTTTGCCTTCAGGCATGGCCATAACCAGCTGCATCAAGGGAAGGGGCAGGTAAACCTGCTTATGAGAAAATGTTTTTTCAATTGGTCTCTCTTCTGGCTTGAATTGCGATCCCAAACCTCTGTACTGGTAACATGTGCACCACCCAGACGAGTGCCATTTATCCTGCTAAGTGACTTTTTTTTTAATGATTTGCTTCCAGAAGGAGCAATCAGCAACTGCTGCAAGAAAAAAAAACAACAAAAAAACAACACTCTAGCACTTCTGTAATTAATGCAGAGGCTGGTTTATTCCATTCCCCTAAATGCTTCCTGTCCGTGCCTCTGTCTAGGTTTGAGTTACAGCCAGTTCATTTTCCTAATGTCCCTAATATGTGCCACACAAAGGGAAGGGGAATTAAGGCTGCAATAGATGTGTACTAAAAGGAGAGGGGCCCCGGGAGGGTGGCAAAGCTCCAAGAAGTGGCTGGTGCTGGATTGACAAGATCCCTGTCAGTGTGAGCTTTGCCAAGGGGTATAGGGAGCTGGGAAGAGAGGATTCCTGCCCCTGGATTGGGAGTTTGGCCCTGGAGAGCCTCTGTAGCTGCCCAGGGACAGGTAGGCAGGTGGATTAATGGGAGTGCAGGAGTTCTGCTGCAGCTTCTTTTGGTTTGATGGAATTGTTGCCTTTTCTGGGAGTAGAAAATACTCCCTCATTCCTGTCCTCTTCTGCTGGCACAGAAATGGCCATGAGACCCCTCTGTGTGCAGTGACAGCAGGATTTTGTGTTAATGGCCTCATGGAAGGGATCTGAACTGGATGGGTGATGGAATCATCCTGTGGAGGAGGAAATGGAGGGAACATTCTCTTTCCAAGGAAGTTCTGACTCCTTTTTCACTTTCCTAGACAGCAGGAGCCAGGTCTCCACGCTAGAGGTTTGCTGCCTTCTTTGTCTTATCTGTGTTGCCTGGTTATTTTTTCCCTTCCCCTTAGAAGCAGTTTTTGAGTGTTGTGTCCCTGGCTCTCTCAAAATGACTAGAAAATCAGTGTCTGCATAAAAACCAGGATGGCTTTGCTGCTGGTGGTCTGGATAAAGCTGGAGGTGAATCCTCAGCAGCTGGACACAGCTGGAGAAGAGACAAATGGCTGGAGACAGTTTCGTGTATCACTGCAAGGAAATCCTTAATTTTTTCATTTCCTGACCTTGGAATACTGTACAAAGAGTTGGTCTTCCAGTTCCTGTAATCCCTTCTGAGTTCCCCAAGCTGCCTCTTAATATCAGTCCTTTATGTGTTCAACTCTTAATTATGTTCCTATTCTTTCTGTTCTTCCGACTTCCCAGTTTTCCTTCCCAGTTGAGTTATCTTTGGCCTTTTTTCACTGAACACTCATCAGAGTGGCTTTTATCCTCCATCCTACAGTCGTGACCATAATTCTCTTCCATTTTTTTCTATTTTTAGTTGCTCTTAACAATGTGACTTTTTTTTCCCTGACACTGCATAAACAGCAGGCAGATCAAACACCCGTGTCCCATAAAATTGACCTCTTTATTTGGATGCTGTAGTGCAGTAGAGGACTTGAAAAGAAGCTTTTCCCAGGGAAGAAAAGCTTTTTCAGTCTTGACTCATCTGCTTGTTGGGTATTAAAATATTTCCCCCTCTCAGAATACAAATACAGGTTTGGTGGACTCTGTTCTGTCACAGTGCATGATTTACAGGTAAATATAAATTCCTTGGTCTCAGGAATGCTAAAATTTCACTTTAAATGCTCGCTGTAGTGTATGCAAGGCTTGCACAGCTAAGGGTGAGTCAAAGATGTGAGATCTGGCTTTGTGTGGCACCAGATCTCAGGAAGATCAAAGATGTGGTTCCAGATCCCAGGAAGAGCAAAGGCTTTCTAGGTAGGGCAGCCTGAAGATCCCAAGTTACCTTCTGTGCACATTTGTACAAGGAATTGCTCAAGTTAGAAACAAGTATTTTCTGTGTGTCTTAGGAAATATTATAGTTAAATAGGAACTTCACTAGTCCTTGGAGCCCTTATATGAAGGGATTATTCTTCTAGAAACTACTGGATTTACAGATTCTGCTGGAGGAGAATACCTACTTCAAGATACTGGATCCCAGCTGGGCTATAGATAATTCTTCTTTAAAGAATTTTCTGCTCCAACCCCAATGTCACATACAAACAACTTTCTTTTCTTTTTCTATACTTGAACCCCACAGTTCTTTCTGGAATAGCCTGTTTCTAGAAAAGATCAGAATAAAAGAAACACCAACAGAACTTGTTGCATTTACAATTTTGAACCAATTTTCTATCTTTTAAAGGCTAACTTTTCTTATTCTTTATTTATTCTAGATGAGTATCAAACGTTGGGTCTGCAGGCCCTTCAGGCTCCATGGCCTCTTCCCAAGGCATTTGGGAAGGAACAATTTCATTGTTATCTGGCTTAAATTCCCTACAAACAGGTCTGTGTCTCAGTCAGGAAGATTTTAGGGGCCTATCCATTGAAAGGTTGGGACTCGTGCTGGATTAACATCATATGAGCTTGGAGCTCTTAATTTGGAGTGCAGGTGGAGCAGGAATGTCAGTGCTGGTGGCCTCTGTCCTGCCCCAGTTCCCAGGAAGAAAAGCTGGCACAGCTCAGGAGCAAAGCCATGCAGGAGGAACAGACAGTGTGGTGTCAGGATTCTCCTCCTTGAGTCCTTAACACGAAGGATTTGTATCCCTGTGTTGGCCACGTGTCTGAGGAGACCACAGCTTCTCAAACTGTGCTAATCTCAGTGTTTACAAGGTTTGGGTTTCTGGTGCTAAAAATATAGATTGTGGTTGATTTTTTTACCAAACCCCAGGGTTCTGTCTGGCCCTGTCCGTGCCCCAGGATCCCTGTCCTGCTCTGTTCTCTTCAGCTGTTCCCTCCTGCCTTGCCGGGGAGTTGCATCATGCGGATGGAGCCGTGTTTTTGATGTGCAGCTCCTTTATTTTCACACCATTGCCCAGGTATTCTCCCTGCACATCCCTGTCAGCTCGCATCACAGATCCTTGGAGCAGAGCTGTGCTTAATGAATGTACTCTGGGCATTTTTTTCCCCTCACAAGCTGTTTTTCCCTAAGCCTGACCTTAAATTCCTTCTTTTTGCCCCCCTTTCCTTCTTCTCCTTTCTCCAGGCAGGAAAACAGTTGCCAGAGTGCGAGAGGGCAGAATATTCTTCGTGGAAATGCAGGAAGTCAGGAGAGGAGGGAGCAGGAGGAAGTGTTTGCTTGGTTTGCCAGTGGGATAATGGTGCTGGGGAAACATTAGGAAAACTTCAGTGAGTTCAAGGATGGATGGAAGGGAAGTGAGTGGTAATCCCTGGCATTTTAATAGGTCTCCTGAAACTTCTCTAATTCCTCCTTGAAATGGCTGACTTAGCACTGCTTGTTGTGCTTCCAAGGACAGAACATCTTTGGGAAGGGAGCAAAAGCTTGGTCCAAGGGCTCCATTTGGCATGTGCTGCAGTGAAGTGAGGCCTGGATTCTCTTAGGGAATAATGCACTGGGATAATGTTCAGTGCTCAGAGGAGTGAATGTTCCCCTGCAGGGATGTGTCCTCAGGTGGCTGCCTGTTCTATCCCTGCTCTCCCTGCCTGAGGATATCACCATCCCAATGCTGCTCTCTGTAGCTGTGGAGTCTTGCATGTTCCATTCCATGACACCAGGAATTTCTCCTGGGGGACAGACTCCATCTACAGAATCTTCTCTGTCACCCCTGAATGGGAGTTTATCTACTTTTCTCCAACTCATCTCTGGTGGTTGCATCTTGTAAGACAGTTATTTTGATTTCTCTGATTTCAGCTCAGTAAATTGTCATTACATTAATACTTAACGTGGTGCAGGGGGAGATGATGTGGAAACAGGACAGAGGGGGTACTTTGAAGATGATGGAGACACAGTCCCATCAACAGGGAACTGAAGGCATTGAGGTGTGGGAAGAGGCTGGCTTTGGATAACCAGGAAGGGGTTTATAGACCTAAAGAAACGTCTGGATACTTGAAACAAGTCCAGGTCTGTGCTGTGCTCTTTCATTCCAGGCTTTGCTGAGGTTCTTCTCCAGTTTCCTTTGAGGTCCCAAATCCAAGATTTCTGAAAACGGAAAAGGAGAGTATTGGCTTTTCCTTGTAGGGAGTAGGAACCCCTTTGGGAAATGCATGGGAGGCTTTACAGACGTTTACAGTGGAGTAGAGAAGTTAAAAAAAGGAGAAATAAATCCACTCAGACCCTGGGCTGGATTTGGAGCCAAGAATGGAAGGTAGATGCTTAATCATTTTAAGTGTTCAGGAATAACAATGCAGAAAAATGCTGCTGAATTAACACTTTGGGCAGGAAGGATGAGATTTAAATTTATAGGAAAATTTTTGTTCTATGAGGATCAGAGACTTCAGGCTGTTCCAGTTGGATTTGACCTATAATGACCATTTTGTCCAACTGAGCAGTTCAGGGTGACCCTCCTCAAATCTCCTCCTTCAGTGTTGTCCTTAAGGGTACAAAATTCAGGGACTATATCTGTTTTGAAGGAAACAAGGTAGACGAGTTCACCTGCCCTTCTGAGTCTATATATGATTGAAAGGATGAGAATTAGCTCTTGAAAGCTGTTTTTCTCCCTGTTTCTCAGTAGTTCCAGGAGAGGAATCCCTGTCTGGGGAACTCTGAGGCTTCATGGGCCACAGATCTTCCCAAACAGGACACTCCTGTGTTTCTCTGTTAGCCCTGAGTTGACTGGAACAGTTCCAAATGGAGGCTGAATCATTCAGCTCTTGCCTGTAGGTGGAATATACCCATTAAAATGTTCCTCTAGCAGCATCACAAACCCATTGTGATGCTGTGGAGGAATCCAGAAGTTTGAACCTCTTGGCTCTCACTGAGCTCTTCCAGCTTTTATTCCTAGCCTTCAATTTCCTGATCTATTTGACATGTCTAAATAGAATTTCCTCAGTGTTTGGTAGCTGAAAACACCTCTATAATGAGTTAATTAACCCCTGTCGAGGTGGTTTCAAAGACATGTTGTCCTGTTTGCAGCATTTAATGAATGTTTTCTGGGAGATTCTCCTTAGATTAGTCAATACCTTTGAATCTTATGATGCAATTGCTGGAGCCAGTTTGCCTGGATAGTTCCCAAGAGGAAAAATTTCAATTTTATTATTTGGAGAGAGAATCGACTACTTAGCCTAGAAATTTCTTGAAGAACTTCAATAAAAGTTCATCAAATAGCACAAATAATTGTCAGATACAGGCATCTTTTTTCTCACTTCTAATTTTTTCTCATGAAATCTCTATAGTTCAGGAGCAATCCCAAAGGCTGTTCCGTTTTGTGTTGCCAGTGTTTCCTAAATGAACTTTTTTTTCCTTCTTTTGGATGATCCATAAGGTACTTTTAAGGGGCAGCTCCAGAGGCAGGGATGAGGTGTCTCCATGCCATCGGCATTCCGTGTCCTGTCCAGTTAAGTGGGAAGGGGAACAGCCCAAACTTGAAGGCAAACAAGAAGCTGAAGGGGAAAACTGGATTGCTCCAAGTCAAAGGACGGGAATTGGGGTGTTCTTGGATGTCTTCACTGTGAGGATCTTGCAGGTGTTCCAGCTACTCAAGCAATTTGCCTTTATTGGGCAGCGTTATCAATAATACTGGGATATTTTGAGGTTTGGGTGCCTAATGTGTTGAGGTTTTCCTCCTTTTTCTAAAACTTCATTGGGAAGTGGAGAGGCTTGGGATGGACATGGTAACCTTCAAAGATCCAGGTGGTTTTGATGCATTCCTGCTGTGGTAATAAAACAGAGGGAATTGAAATTCCTTCTGGTGTACCTGCAGTGATTCACGAAACAGATTCCATGGGAATGTGCCAAAGGAGCAGGATTCCATCCATGTGACTGTTCAGTGATAGCCTCGATTTTCCCTCTCAATTTGGGGCTGCTCCTGAAGGACAGAAGATGCTGTTTTGCCTCAATAGTTTGAAAACTAAACTGAAGGTATTTTATTCTGCAAAATCTATTGAACTTCACCCCAATTTCTCTGCTCAACCAAACACCACCTAGTCAATAAACAAACACACAGTTAAAATGAAAGGCAGAGTAAATATTTCATGAACCAATTGCCTTTCCTCTGTGAATTTGGCCTAGAAACCATTGATGAGGCTCCAAGAGATTCAGGATCTATTACGTCTCAACAATGGATGTGTTGCTTCCCCAAAATGCTCAATGGTGTAACTTCACAAGGGCTCTTTTTGAAATGACCTGACCCAGGGGCTAAAACTTTTTGCTGTATTTGAAGCTTGGAAGTGAAATTCCAGTGGAATTTTGTGTAACATTAATGTATAAAGGGAGGAGTACATTGCCTGTTGTGTTTTATAAACAGCAGCCTGTTTGTTTTGGGCTCCCAAACTGTTTGTATCGCTGCATTTCTGCCTGGGCTGAAGGGCAAGGATGAGGTGTCTCTGAAGGCATTTAAGTGTCTCAATGTGCTCACTGCAAAGCTGGAATAACCTGCAACAAAGCTTAGGAGAGTTGTTCTGAAATTCCAGCCCAAAGCCCACAATCTAAAGTGGATACTTTGTCCAGAAATGGAGTTATTAAGAGATGCTGAGCCAGAGTGGTGTTGGGATTATCAGAACAATAACTGAACAGGCTGTTTTGGTGAGAAGCAAGCAGTGTCCCCTGACTCTTTGAACCCCTACATATGGCCCAGCTCCAGCTCAGCCCTTCCCACCTGGAGGACACTGGAATTGCAGCTGGAAGGAGACAGCTGTGTAGTACCAACCTTTCCTGTGCATCCAGGGATCTTTTTGGAGCCTGGATTAACTTTCAGTCACTGCCTTGCTGAGAATATAGATTCCATTTAACCTTTCTCCAGTGAGACTTGTAGAACTCTTTTCCATGTGTTGCCTCAGTGCCTGTTTTAGCAATGTAATTGCACGGAATTTATTAATTTTTTGTTTTTAACCAAGTCTGGTAAATCCTCTTACTTGTAGATCCTGGTGCCAGGCAGCCATTCCCAACTAAACTGCAGCTGGAATGAAGAGGACTTCAGTAGCCATGATCTGATATTGTTCCTTCTTCCTTCCCCCCTCATCCTCCAGCTCCTGCCTCCCAAATCTGGCCTTACGTGGTTTTTTCACTTCTCCCTGTGCTGGATGAACCCCAGTGTTCAAAAGCAGAGCCCAGCAGGGGTGAGTTTGCAAGAAGTGCTGCTGTTCGTCAGCTTTAAACAAAACCCACTCTGAGATGCAGGAGGAGCTTCCCAACAACAGCCCCTGCATGGAATGCCTTCCAATTTGTACTTAAACTCTTCTTCCCAGCTGAGTTGCTGGTCAGGTCCACCTGGAATTCCCACAGCTGGGAGCTCCTTCCTCCACTCGCTGTGCCAAGAAGTTTGGAGTAGAGGCTGTGGTCACATGGACTTGTGTATTACTAATCTTTCCTCCTCCTTAGCTCCACGGTCATCCAGACTGGGCAGCAGATCCTTGGGATGTGCTTTCCAGGATTTTCCAGTGTTGTTGTTGTGATAGTTTTGGAAAGTGCTGCTTTGTGTTACCAGCGTTTCTGGCTGAGGCTCTCAAGGCACTTGTGAGGCATTTTGTGAGCAGTTAAAATAGGGCCCTTTTGGAGAATATTTAAAGCCCAGTTGGGAACTTGTTTTAAAGAACAGTTTTAACTATGTAAGGGGTAAAGGAAAACAAAAGCTTCAGGCTGGGGTGGAAAAATAGCCTCATGAGTATGTAAACATTGGGATTTTTCATTCCTGGCAAATACTAAGAGACTGTCCTCAGACTTGGAAATGTAATGGTGGCCTGTGAGTACATTCAGTTAATTAACTGAGCTTAATATCCATGTGACCATGAGTGTATCCATGAATCCTGGGATACAGTTGGATCCTCAAGGTGTCCTTTGGGTTCTCCCTGTTTTTGTGACACTTGTGGATGGTCCTCGTGTACCTTTTTGGAGCTGAGACTGTTTGGGACCTTTCCTTTAGGTGTTTTATCTCATCCCTCCTATGGCTTGGGCAAAATTCCCCCGTCTCCTTGTTCTGTTGCTTTCCTTATCTGTGGAATTCTTGATCTTCTTTTTACCTTTCTCTGGGTTTGTCCTTCCTCATGTGAATGAAACCACATTTTCCACATGGAATTAGCATGATGTGAGATTCTGTCCCTCCTCCTGCTGTTCCCTGGTTTTCCAGGTGTTTATGGGCATATTTCATTCATCTCAGCATTTTGATTACAAGATTCCCAAAGCTCTTCCCCCACACCAAAGCTCCTCATTTCCTTGGCTGTAGGAAGTGGGAGACAGTTCGTGGCTCTGCAGAAATCCAGGCAAGGGGCTTCCTCTTTAGAACACAAGGCCTAGATTTTAAAATTACTTTTATAGCTCTGCTTAAAAGGTAGCATTTCCACAGTTGTTTTTTTTAAATTTATTTTACTGTATTAAGAGAGTAATCAAGTTACTCTATTTAATAGATTTGTTCCTTCCTGTTCAGCAGTGAGGGACTGACTCTTACCTTACTCCTTTCTACAGTGTAGTGATAAAAAGCAACCAGTTTTTCTTTAAACTTTGCAGTTTAAACTTTAATTGCTTAAAAAAGCTCCAAAGTCTGTAACCTGAGTGGTTCTGAGGTGGAAGTGGAAGCCTGGCCCCTCTTCAGTATTTCATTTCTTGGTGACTGACTGAGCAAAGAGAACAAGATTTGTTTGGTTTGTGCTCCTTCATATCTTTCCCATTTTGGGAGGAAAAGTAAAGCTAATTACTGCCAAAACCCACAAGAGTTAATGAAGCTATTTATCACCGTGTATTTTTGGGCTTGGTGTGGATCCCAAAGGAAATCTTCCCTGTGCATTAATAATCAGGGATATTGTTCTACTTTTATCAACTCTGCCAGTGCTGATTAGGATTTACTTAGTGGGAAAGAGTTCTGAGTTTGTCATTAAAGTTGTAATGAGTCTTCACGAATTTTTTTTGATTTGTGTGATCCTTTCATATCCCGAAATACAAAGGGGAGCCTTTTCCAGCTTCATGTGTCCAGGCTGTGCATTCTTCCTTGGCCTACTGGGAATCAGTCTCAACATCTGGCTTGGTTTAGCCCTGAGAAATACAGGTACCATGTAAAAGTACCTGGCACCTCCCTCTGGAAAAAGTGTAGTGCTAAAAAATTGGGATTCTGATGTGTCCAATGGAAGCAAACAGGCTGTCGACTGAAAAAAAGGATGGATAATAGAAAATAATAGTTAATAGAAAAAAAGATGGGTAATAGAAAATAGGTTTTTCTGCCTCTTCCTTTTCCCTTTAGCTCCTGCCAAGCTTTAAGTACAAGTGACAGTTCTTCGCTTCTCTTGCTGGTTTTGAAATGCCTGGAGAGAACATCAGACACATCCATATGGTGCTGAGCAGTGGCAGCAGTGGCACAGCAGGCTGTTACCCAGTTGTCCTTCAGCATCCAGCCGTCAGCTGGAAAAATAGGATCTTTTTAACATACTGTGGCTGGGAATGGTTGTGTAAAAGGTGGCATCCTTTGGGAAAATTGCTGCTCTGCCTGTGAGAGGCGATTCCTTGTCCACTGGAGGTGGTCAGGGGTAAATCCCAGGGAAGCAGCTCAGCTGTCCCAGTGGAGGGAGGAATTCTCCGGTGAGATGTGACCACGTGCCACCCTCTGCTCACACCTCTTCCACTGCCACAAACACTGTTCATAATTCCTCTCCCAGCTGTTTTTTTCTCAGCATTAAGAGCACGTTCCTTGGAGAAGGGACTTCTAACTTGGGATTTTGAGGATGAAAATCATAGGAGGGAGTTTGGACACGATGATCCTTAAAGGTCTAAACCTCCTTCGCTGAAGTAGTGTATAACAGGAACTAGAACTAGAGGGGGGAAATTTTTAGGAATAAAATGAAACCCTTTTCACGTAAGGAAGAACAGAGCAGTGTTTGAATAGCTTTAATTAACTGTGCATTCCCAGTTCCAGAGACAGAGATATTAACAGTGTTCAATAGATTTAATCCCAAGTGTCTCTGTCCAGATGGGGGGCTAATCTAAAGGAAGGCTGAGAAGTTAAAATTTAAACCATAAATCAGCCTGGAACTGGTAGGTTTTGGAAAGAGAGGAGAGAAATCCCCTGGCTCTGCTGAGTTTCCCTGCATTGTATTGAATTGGAGTTTCTGAATTGCCCAGGCCTTGCTGGGCACTGGGAAAATCCACTTTCTAGGTCAGGAAAGTGCCTCGACCTCCATTTGCTTCTGTCTTGGATGAATTATGGTGGAAAACAGCAGCGGAGGAATGAAAATTAATGAGCTTTTCAGGCTCACACGTATTTTCACAGCCAGTTACTGAAGTGTTAATCATTTGATTACTGGTTGTTGGAGATAAGGGAGTAACTGGGCCCTTCTTGTAAATGCTGGAAGTGCTTGACAGGAAAGAGCAGGAATGAAAACTCTGGTTCCTGTGGGTTATTGCCCGCAGAGATTGACTGGAACTGAAAGCCCTTTGCTCTGCTGACACCTGGGTTGGGACAAAATTATATTTCCTGGGCGCTTCCCAGTACCAGGTTCTTCAGTGAGGTCCCAGATGTGGGGGAAACCTGCACCATTTGGGGCGTGGCTTGAAATCATTAGTAATTTCAATTAGAAGCCATTAAAAAGGAGCTTTTGGTGCTGGCCAGGGTGGATTTTTTTTGCCTCCTGAGTGGCAGGCAGCTCCAGGAAGAAGCTGCAAATCCCACAGTTTTTCCCAGGCTGTAACAAGTCGAGTAGTAAATGTTCAGGAAAATGAAATTATTCCCTCTGTCTTGGAAGGGATAAGCACGGGAAATGCCGGAGCCCCGCGTGTGGAGTTGAACATGGTGCTCCTGCCTTTGTGTCGCTGTTCCCGCAGCACGTGGGAAGGGGCTGCAGATGGTGCCGGCCATTCCCTCCGCAGCTCCACGTGTTCCCCTGCCGGCTGCGTGTCGCTCCCTCTTACATCATCCCCGTTCGCTCCGGCGTCCCTTCCTGCCGCTCTGCACCAGACACTCATCAATATTCATGGTCGCCTCCCACCAGCCACTGAGGCTCCTCTCCCTGCCTTGGGGGCTGTTCCACTTTGCTAAATGCAGATTTTTTTTTTTTTATTTTATTTTAATTTTTTTTAAGCAGCTACTGAGCTAAAAGGCTGATGTCACACTTGCTGCTCCAGGAACTTGCTGGGATATTAAGGATTTGAAAGGGTTGGCTCAGAAATTCTCCCGTCACAAAGAGCTGAATGAAGTTGGAGGCACCTGATTGTCAAAGAAAAAGGGGAATTTCCTCCTCAGCGGCAATATTCTGGCTGGGATGTTTCTCACTTAATTGGAATAATGAGTAAAACTCATCTCTTCACCTTGAGCTCTAATAAAACTCGGCTTGCCTTGGAAAGCTCAGTTTGGGTGGAACCTCTGTAAGGATTAAGGGAATTGAATTTACAGTGAGAAAATCAGCAACTTTTTCTTCAGGGTCTCTCAGTACTTTAAAATACTCAGGGCTCTGTATGGAGGGGACAGAGGGTGTTTCTGAGGCCACTTTGGTTATTCCACTGGCTCATTGATCGGGAATGTCAAATATGGGATGGGAGAAAAATAAGTAGTTGATATGAATCATAGAATCCCAGAGTGGTTTGGGTTGGAAGGGACATTAAGGATTATCCTGGGCAGGGACACCTTCCACCATCCCAGGTTGCTCCAAGTCCTGTCTGGCACTTCCTGGGATGGGACATCCATGTATTTCAGAATTACCTTGGACTTCCCAAGTCTCTCACTTTTTTCCCATAGTTTCTGTGGAGTGAATTTTGATTGCTTCTCATATAAATAGTCTCGAAATAACTGTGGTGATTGATTATTTCTTATTATGTTGTCACCTGCTGGCTGACAAATGGCAGTGGAAAACGGGGAATGCGAAGCAGACCTTTCCCTGTAGTTCATCCAGGTGCTATGGGAATGAAATTGGAATATGGGAATCCTCCAACGCCAGGGCCTGCATTTTACCCTGTGTTTTGTGGGTGCAGGTCAGTGATTCCCAGGGGGAGAGTTCCAGGCTCCAGGCAGTGCCTGAAGCCAAAGTGATTGATCCGGGACTGTATCAAACAGTTCAAATAGTGCTTTTAATTAAAAGAGAAAATAAAAGCTTTATTGTGGTGGTGACCTGAAAGAAATGAGGGATTGGCAGGGATTCATCAGAGGTCAGTTGTTTGACACTGTTATTGATCCTGTCTGCCTTCCTACAGTTGCTTTTGGAGGGAGGATGCCATGAAACTACACAGACAAACATCCAAAACCCCCATTCTGAGTTGGGTTTTTTGTTCTCTGTCCTTCTCTTCCCCTAAAATCATGGATAAACTGCTGCAGCAGCATCTTTGTGGCTCTTTTCCACTGGAGCAGGTTGGGATCAGGTTCTGCTTGTAAGTTCTTGGAGAACTTTATTTTATTTTTGGACCGATTTTTGCCTGGTGGAGGTCTTTTTGTAGCCCTGTGATAGCTCCTGGGTCACCATTCCTGGAGGGATTTAACGGCCTTGTGGTTGTGGCCCTTGGGGACAGGAGTTAGTGGTGGCCCTAGCAGTGCTGGGGAATGGTTGGACTCCATGATCCTGGTGGTCTTTCCCAACCAAAATTAATCTTTGCAACTATTATTTATATTTCTTGCATTTTAGAAGTGTCCTCATGGACCAGGACGTCTCTTGAGCTGCCAAAGAAGCACCTAAATACTGTTCTCCATCTCCAGAACTTCACTGGCCCGTAGCTCCTGTGTAGAACAGTCCAGCTGCAAATTTCCTTTGCCAAAGGAAAAATGGGACTAAAATAGAAGGGACAAAACTGCTGGAAGACTTTGTGTTCCGCGTGTGCTTCGCTGCCTCCGAAGGATTCACTGGCAGTCCTTTAATTTCCGCTGCCTGATCCTGGAGTGTTTGATCTCTCCGTGAGCTTTAGCCCATTGTTTGCTCTGTTTGGAAGGAATATCAAAAAATAGAGTCAGTTCAAATCAAGGTGAGCTGCCCCTGGGAGGAATGAAATACAATATATGTGAGGGAGAGATGGAGCATCTCTAATTCCAAAAATGATTTAAACCAAGCCTGGGTTTGCTTTAAGTCTCTGGATATTCTGCATTAATTTCCCAAACTGAATCTTCAATTCCTTCTTAAAGAGGCCCATCTTTATAACAGGACAACAGTATAATTTATAACCTAAGCTGGGAATAAATTCCCTTCAAAGAGGCTGTTTGAGCCATTTTCTTTGGACATAAAGAAGCCTTTGCTGGCTGGTGAAATGCAGGAACCACTGAAGTGGCACGAAAGCCACTTGCACAATTTTTGTAGTGTTACCAGTACAAAATGTTCTTATTCTCTGGAATCGGTGGGAACAGCCTTTCCTTCCAGCAGCCAGCCATCTTTATCTTGCACAGCCAAGCCAGGCTTGGAAAAATGGGCATTTAATGCTGCCCTTTAAATAAATCAATCTATATTTTATATATATATTTCTTTACCTATATATAAATCTGTAGTGATACTATTTATAATTAAAAATATCTCCTTTTTTTCTGGCACACTCTTTAATTTTAGTTGTAAACAAAACTACTTAGGGGGATCCATGGATAGATTTCCAGAAGGTTTATCTTTTGCAGACCTTCTACTGCTTTTACTTTTTCTTGATTTTATTATTTTTTTTCAGTTTATTGAGGACTTAAGAATGCAAAGAATTGGCTCAGGTGGTCCTTTGGTGTGATTTCATCTCCCATCAGGAAATAAATGGCAGGATAAAGGAGGTTTGACAACTGAGCAGGGGTGGAATCAATAGGGGGAAAAAATGAGGGTAAAAAAATCCTTTAATTAGAGCAAGGAGAGGCTTTTGCCTCTGCTCTCTGGGACTGGACTGGATGCCATCCTTGGAATTCCTCACTGAGACTGTGGATAAACCCCCTGAGAATTCCTTGGATGAATCCAGACTCTGTGTTTGGACTGTGAATGAGTTTTGTTTCTTGCTTTGGGGGAACTGGGTGAAGTTGCCTTAGTTTGACAGTGAAGAGCAGAGGAGGAGGCTGTTTTAATGAATTAATTCCTCTGGCTTTAAGCTGGTTGGATCTCTGTTATCCAGGTCTGCGAGAGGTCAAGGGAAATTTTCCAGCTCTCCAGTGAAAAGGCTGGATGTGTTGATTGCTTTGAAGAGTATTTTCCTTTGCAGATATTGGTTGTTTTTTTTTTTTTTTCCTGATTGCTGATGCATTGACATGAACTCAGAGATTTAAGTGTGACTTTTCCAGAGGAATCCTTGGTCAAGTTTTATGAGAGAGGCAAACATATTCCTAAGAAAAAGAAGTGGGGCTGTCAGTCCTGCTCCTGGTGCATCCCACATTCCGAGGGGCACAATCCCAGTAATTCTGTGTAGGTCACTCCTGACTGTTCCTTGAGCCCTCTGCAGAGCCTGGCAAGGAGTGCCCTCCTAATCCTGTGCTGGCAGAAGCTGATTTGTGTTATCCAAAGGGTCTCTTCCCTGCTCTCCAGTGCCTCATTAGGGCCCTCGGCACGGAATGCTGCCGGTGGGATCCATATTCCGCATGCACTGGAGCTTCGGGACCACCGTCAATCAATGTCATTAGTGCTGACTGGGGTTGGACACACAAATCCCCAGGAGCAGGACAAGGCAGCCAGCAGGAATCGGATGGAATGACCTTGGAAACTCTCCAGCTGCTGTCGGATCAAAGGTGCTGGAACCATGGGATCAGCATCAATCCCATCTTGCTGATGGATGCTCTTCCTGAAATCCCTGCCAGGCAGGGCCTCAAGGCTCCCAGACAAAGGGTGTCAAGCAGGGTCATTTGATTAGCTGAAGGCTTGGAATTTAATTGATGGTAGTTCCGCTGTTGGGAATGTCACAATTCCCATGCGTTCAATCAGTTCAGTGTTTGCTGGTACTGCCACTGATCCAGCTGCTGTCTTAGGAGGGCACTGATATTTGGGCATCTGCTTGTTCCTGTGCTGAGCCAGGGATCGAACCTTTCCTTTTAGGAATTTCCTGTTTTCATGTATCAGGCCAGTCGACTTCTCCCTGTCCCAGAACACCTGAAGACATTGCAGCCCATCAGAATTAATGCGAATAATTAATGTGCATTAATGTGAGGTGAGCACCAGGTCATGGTGAGGGTCACCAGTGTCCTCTGGGGCTGCTCTGCCTGGAGGAAACCATGTGAGCAAGGCAGATCCCTGCTGAAGAATTCCTGTTGGAGCTGGTTGCCTTCCCATGGATAATTAGATGATTGGAGATGCTCCCAGGGCTGGAGCCAGGCTGGGAGAGCTGGGGGGTCACCTGGAGAGACCAGGGAGACCTGAGAGCCCCTTCCAGAGCCTAAAGGGGCTCCAGGAGAGCTGGAGAGGGACTGGGGACAAGGGATGGAGGGACAGGACAAGAGGGAATGGATTTACATGGACAAAGCACAGAGTTAGATGGGATATTGGGAAGGAATTGCTGGCCATGAGAGTGGGGAGTCCCTGGCACAGGTTGGGCAGAGAAGCTGTGGCTGCCCCATCCCTGGGGGTGTCCAGGGCCAGGTTGGAGCAACCTGGGCTAGTGGAAGGTGCCCCTGCCCATGGCAGGGCGTGGAATGGGATGATCTTGAGGGTCCCTTCCAACCCAGCCCATTCCATGATTTTATAATCCCAATCCTTGAACAGTGATGTCTGAGCCCCAGCTGTGGGTTGAGGAGCTGTTTGATGTGGAGGTTTTGCTGGATAAAAGGCTGGAAGGAGCCAGTTTGAATCTATTGTTCTGCCCCTTAATGACAGAAAAATGTCCACAAGTGACATCCGGATGCTGAGTGGAAACAAAGGGTTTCTGTGCTTAATCTCTTGTTTTCTTGGCTTCCCTCTGCTTCCAAAAATCCTGGGATGCCTTGGATGTAAATTCCTGCAGTGGAATGACACCTGACAACTCTGCATTCCAAGGAAGGGAGGAGGATCCTATGCTCACATAAATAGGCTATTTCAGAGTTTAATTACCTCCTTTCCCAAGTTCATGCCTGCTCTGTTAGGACTGAGGTTGATCTCGGGTTTTAGCTGTTAAACCTTGATTTCCAGAGGCAAAAGCAGCTGGAGACCACTTTTCCTGGGCAGAGTCACTTCTGTCCCTCACCTCTTAGTTTGGTGGGAACTGTGTAAACTGCCTTTTTTTTTTTTTTTTTTTTTTTTTTTTTCCCAGCAGCTTCCTACTCAGCTCCTGAATTGGGGTTTTCCCTCCCAGTGTGTCCAGCAGACCCCTCTGCCCTGCCCCATCCAAAGCAAATCCCATTCCCAGCATTTCCTCTCCTACCTTTATCCCTCCATAGATAATGTTGTCCTTTCTTTAAATTTATCCAAGCAGCATATCAGGAATATGTTGGCCTGAAGGATGTCTTATTGCTGACTAGTTCTGCCCTGGACATGCTTGTGTGTGGAAATTTTTCCAAGAGATTAAATTAACTCTGTAGGTTAAAAAAACTCCAACTGGTTAATGAAACAAAGCTGAAATCTTGCCTGTCTTATCCACTTCCGTGGGGCAGAATCCCTGAATTAGTTCTCCAGTTGTTTCCCATCTGTATTTCAAGCAGCTGGTTTTTCTTGTCTCCATGTTATCCTCGTGCTGCTTCTCCCTGTGGAGCTTCATTTGCCTCCTGAGGTCACATCTGCATTTTCCAGGATTAATTGGAATAAAATAAAACCCATGCATGTTTCTGTGCCCAGCACACGCACAGAATTCCCAGTGGCAGGGCTTTGTGGGAGAAAGGTGCTCAACAGAGCTAACAATACATGGATTTCTCCCTGTTTTCCTTCCCTGCTCAAGCTCCTTGAACCAGAGGTTTTTAGGAGCATGTCTTAGGATAATCAGCATATCCATCCACATCCCTCTGGTGTGCAAGGGATGGATTATGAATCCCAGGGTGATTCATCCCGCTGTTTTCTGTAGGGCTGGGAATGGTTTATGCCATTGGCAGGAGAGGTGGTAGGGTTTAGGAGTGGCTCTCCTAAAGTTGGGGAATATTCCAGGCTTGGAATAAACAAGGCATCTGTTTACATAATCTAAACTTGTAGGAGAAGAGTCCCTGATTTTTTGTTCCCTTTAATTATAGATACAGTGGGAATTGTGGGCATTCACTTCTGCCAGGATTTAAGGAAGGAAAAATTTCCCTTTTACCAGGATTTTTAGAAGGAGTTGGCTTAGTTTGTTTTTTTTTTTCAAAAGCAGGGATGGTGATGCCTCAGTAATCATGGAATTAAAGCTGTGAGCAGTTGGTATTAGTACCAACTCGATCTGGTGCCTGTCAACATTCTGTTGGGAATGTCTGTTTGGAAAAGAAATGTCTTGGATCCAAGTCCATTAAGACACTTACCCAAATGTTTGTTTGAGCTGATATTTAAATATAAACAAGCCAAGCAGCACCTTCTTTTTCCCTTCTTTCTGTGAAATGAGCACAGGGAGGGCAGGGAAGCTCCAGGAATAAACAGAATATTTTGAGATTTTATGGTTTCTGGACAGAACCCATCCAAACCTGTCAGGTAGTCAGAATGGGAAAAAATCTGCTGGAATACTTCAGTGTCCTGCAGGGATTGGGACTTAGGAAGACAGATAATTCCATGGGTTTGATTGGAGCTGTAAAGAATTGAATTTGTCTGTTTGCGTCAGTGGCCATGTGAGGAAAACCAGTTTGCAGCGCTGCAAATCAATTATTGGGATTTGCAGCCTATGCTGGAGTGGGAAGGGTTGGATTTGCTCGTGTCTCTCCTGAGGATTGTCCCTGGATCTGGGATGAAACACAGCAGCTCATGGCTGTTTGTCCTGCACCAGCTTGAGCTGGTGTTTAACACATCTGTGGGACAAATAATCAGGGATTCAGGATTCCTGCCCGTCTGGGATTTGTTGCTTCCCAAAACCTACTCACTGAGGGGAATGTTTGCTTTACCTCTGCAGAGGCAGCTTTGTAACTTGGGGGGAGCAGAACATGGTAGGAATTCACGTGGGAATTCCACTTTTGGCTTGGGAAAATCCCTTCTCTCAAAGGCCATTGGTTAACTCAGGGTTAAAATGCTGCTTGATTCTGATCCTGGTGATTTTGGTGCCAGTTTTATATTGAGATTTAAAACAACCAAAAAAAACCCTACACCAGAAATCATAGAATCCTCATAGGGTGGTTTGGGTAGGAAGGGATCTTAATCTTCGCTTAAATCCCTCTCTTCTCTTGGTGGTCACCCTGCCAGACAACTAAAATCTCTGGAAAATTGCCTGAAAAACCCAAGCTCTGCCATTGTGCCCCTTTTCCTGCCTTTTACCTGCACCTGCAGTGTTTGGTGTCCCAAGATCTCAGCCCTTCTCCTGGCAGTGGGAATTCCAGCTGCCAGGAGGGTGGGAGAAAGCAATGGGAAGTGATGGATCCTTGAGTAACTTTAGCTGCTTCCCGAATTCTTTGCCTGCAGTTAAGAGAATTTACACACATTGAAATGAGGCAGGTTGGGATGTTG
Organism: Grallaria varia; assembly: GCA_013396735.1. Lineage (NCBI taxonomy): Eukaryota > Metazoa > Chordata > Aves > Passeriformes > Formicariidae > Grallaria > Grallaria varia. The sequence goes on along the minus strand of VWZG01008820.1, from coordinate 31,090 downwards.
CAGTTCCCACGGTGAAGACTTTGGAGAAGGAAAAAGTTGTCCATAAAATATGAGTGAGAAGAGCTTTTTGTTAACAATAATTAGTTTTAAGGGTTGTCAGACCTATTAATTCTGTTCATTTAGTTCAACTGAAATCTCTGAATTACTTCGTAGAAATTCTTTCAATTTTCATCTCAAAGCACAAATATTTAAGGATAAAACTGGTGCTTGGGAATGATACAGGGAGAAACAAGTGTCTCCCAGTAACTGTGCAGTTGTAAAATCAAATAGCTGCCCTTTTCCTTGCAGGAAGGTTATCTGCACACTGTGGATTTATTGGACACAGGCAGCCGTTTTTAAATCACTTGCTTTCAACTGGAATTGTTCCTTGAATCCATGTTTTTTTTTCTTCTTGCAGTGGGGAAGACTTCCTTGATCACCAGATTCATGTACGACAGCTTTGACAACACCTACCAGGTAAATTAATCCGTGTTATTGCCTTGTCCAAGTGTCTTCCATGGCAGGAAGAAGCCATTCCATAGAAACTGGGACACTGACCAAAAGTCTGAGCTGTAAAATCTTCATTTTAATCACCTGCAGTGGCACTTGAGGGTTGGATTCTGCTCTGCCAGCAACAGGGTGAGCTGTGCTTCTAAAGGAATACCCAAGGAGTAATTCAGTTTTCCAGGGTTTGGTTTTTTTCCCCACCATTTGCCACCAGGCCATCCCTGTGTGGGAAAAACTGGACAGGTACCCAGGTCTTTTAAAAAACCCAGTTGACACAAGCTAGGAAATCACTGAAAACAAAGAAGAAAAGTTCAGAGAATTAGCTTTGTCCATTCCAGGAGTACAGTCTTTGTTTCCCACTCCCAGAATTCAGGGTGAGCTTGAAAAGGTGGGAAGCTCTAAAAATACTTGGGTTTTATAAAGTGTGTCTCTTGCAAGCAGAACATGTTTCATGACTTGGGTACAGTTGGTGACATTCTGGATACACTAAACTGAGAAAAATCTGTTCCCTGAGGCATGTGAAGGTTTTTTTTTAGGGGGGTGGGAGGTGGAGGAATGGGGAAAAAAGGAAAAATGTGGCTCTTTTGTTGCTTAGTGTCTACCCAGGGATCTTGTTTAAACATGAGCAAGAAATCCTGAGGGTTCACAAGAAAGCTTCAGTTTAGGGATCACTGATGGGTGTCTGGTTTGGGTGTGAATCAAACCTCTCTTTGACTGATGTCATCACTGGGATGGGGCCATGCATCCTATTTTTTTGCTGGGAGAAAGAATCAGTCCTAAAAACCCCAGCCATTTGGCCAAACTCACACTGGGTGATGATGTCAAATCAAATCACACATTTTTCCATGAGCCCTTCCAAAGCCAGGATTTAATGATCCCAAACCAGGACTGTTTGGAGTGGAACTGTAGCTGGAGGTGAGTCCATGGATGAGTCTGAGCTCGGGATGCATTTGGAATGGAATTGTGGACCCTGTAATTTGACGAGGGTTTTGTGTTCAACTGTCAAAAATAGAAAGCTGTGTTTAATAAAATCTGTGCTGTGCATTAGTTCCTTTTGCTCCCTGCTGGATGAGGGGAATCGTGTGGCCCCTGTGTTTGCTGGGCTGTGTCAGAAACCCAGAGACCTGAAATAAAACTGTCATTGGAAGTGTCTGTTCTGCCAGGAGTGATTCCCCTCCATGGACATGCTGGGAATGGTTTCCTTTGTTCCTTAGCACTGTATGGGAAGTGTCATGGAATTGCTGTTTTAGTAAAAGTCTGGGATGTGGAGAGTGCTGGAATCCACTCCTTGGACTGTGTCGTGGTAGGACAGGTTGGGAGAGCTGGGAATGCTCACCTGGAGAAGGGAAGGTTCCAGGAAGACCTGAGAGCCCCTTCCAGTGCCTAAAGGAAGTTCCCACTGGTGCCTGGAAGTTTGGGTGCAATGGAGATGAGCCAGGCTTTAGTTTTTAGTGGCCACATGTGCATGTGCCCTGGTGGTGTTGAAGATTTCTGCCTCAATATGGGGGAAAAAGGGAAGATCCATGAAGATCCTTGGCCGTTGGGAAGAAGGCAGTGTGCCACCTACACTGACTGGGCTGGGGGGCACTAGTTTGGGTCCTACCCAAAGAACTGTATGGATTAAACTGTCAGTACATTGAAATTAACCTTAACAGCCTTTTGTGCTTGAAGAAACTGGTCTGGTTGTGGAGGTATTAAAGACATTGCTTATTGAGTCGTGCTGTAAAAGTGAGAAAAGCAGCCTGTTTTTCCTGCAGGTGCTGATTTTCCCCTGGAAATCACTGCAGGTGCTCTGACATTTTCCTTAAGAGCTCTTGGTTTTCTCTTCACAGGCAACGATTGGCATCGACTTCTTATCGAAAACCATGTACTTGGAGGACCGAACAGTGAGTGAGCTTTTGTTGTGTTTGCACAGTGGGGATGAGGAGCAGCATCTGCTTGTGCAGCCCCCAGTTCTGAGATCACTTGGAAGCACAGACTGAGCCTTCATCTCCCAGCTGCTTCCAGACTGACAAGTGGAGACAGCAGCGGGAAATGGGAATCACCAGTTGGTTCAGCCCTCGAGGGCCATTTGACAGCAGTTCTTCAGTGTCACTCTCTGTGAGGAGAGAGATGAGGCAGAGGATTTGAGGGGTGCAGATGGTGGGATTTGGAGAAGGGAGGGCTGTGTTTAACCCCTTCAGGTTCTGATGCCACGAAGGAGATTAGCTGCCAAACGTGGCCAGTTAATATTCCATGTTTAAAAAGAGGGTGGCCTTTGGTGGTAACCCCCAAATGATCCCTGTTCCTTCGGTTGGTGCAGTTGTAGCTCCTGAAATGAGATCACTCCTCTGAGGAAAAAAACCTGGGGTTTAAAATGAGCTCAGATCCTTAATTAAGAAATTCAGCTGCTGAGCTGTTTGCAGAAACCAAGCTGTGCAGTGCTGCAGGAGCTCCTGGTGGTCTGTAAACCATGGGGAGTGCCTGAGGGATGGCTGTGCTTTCCAAACCCAAACTGGCCCCTGCACACGTTGCTTTTAGTGTGTCTTGTCTTTCCTTTCGGAACCTGGATGGGAAGAGACATTCAGTGCCATCCGTGTGCAGTGTAGGGTTATAGTTAGATTTTATCCTCCTTGGAAAACTGACATGAGTAGGTTTTCCAGCTTTTGCACCAGCAACCATCCTTCGAGCTGCTGGAGGTCGCCTGTGTGAGGCTTGGGGAGGGATAAGAGCAGCACATGAAACTCTTGTGTAGGGAGCGCTGCAGCTGAAAAGCTCATAGAACTATAAAATCATTTGGGTTGGAAAATCCCTCTAATCCCATCGGGTCCGGCACTTCCAAGCCCACCACTAACTTCTAGGGACAGTGGTGGATCCACAGGCCTTTAGAGCACTTCCAGGACTGATGGTGCATCCACAGGACATTTGGGCACTTCCAGGGATGGTGGTGAATCCACAGGCCTTTTGAGCACTTCCAGGGATGATGGTGCATCCACAGGACATTTGGGCACTTCCAGGGATGGTGATGCATCCACAGGCCTTTTGAGCACTTCCAGGGATGATGGTGCATCCACAGGACGTTTGGGCACTTCCAAGGACAGTGGTGGATCCACAGACCTTTTGGGCACCCCCAGGGATGGTGGTGGATCCACAGAACTTTTGGGCACCTCCAGGAATGGTGGTAGATCCACAGGTCTTGTGAGCACCTCTAGGGATGGCGATTCCACCCCTTTAGCTATAGTTTTCTTGTTGGTCCTCAAAAGCCAAGTGATTTTGCTCCTCCCCTCTTGGCAGAGGGGCATTTTTCAGGACACTCAGCTCCCTGCCCTCCCAGCGCCTGCTGCTGGTCCCTTGGGAGAGGCTGCTGGGAGCAGACAGCACCCCTGCATGAATTCTTCCTCCCTTTAGTTTAGCTCTTCCCTGCTGCCTAAAGTCTCTTTCCTCTTTGGTTTCTAGTGGCAGTGTGGCTTTTTTAATTTTCTCCCGCCCACAGATCAGGTTGCAGCTGTGGGATACCGCGGGGCAGGAGCGTTTCCGTAGCCTCATTCCCAGTTACATCCGCGACTCTGCCGCTGCCGTAGTAGTTTACGATATCACAAGTAGGTATTTTTGCACCGGGTTGACCTGTCGTTTTGTTCTTATTTTTCTTGCTTGTTTGACTGATTTTGTTAGGTACGGTTGCAATTGTGGGACACAGCAGGTCAAGAGCGGTTCAGGAGCTTGATCCCTAGCTACATTCGTGACTCCACTGTTGCAGTTGTTGTTTATGATATCACAAGTGAGTGGGGGGAATTCTGCATTTCTAATCCTCTGCCCCTTCCATCCTCTAGCTTAGCTTTGCATGTCCTCTCACATCATCTGCTTGGTCTTCGTCCTGGCATGGAAAAAAATGTGGTTTTTTTTCTTGTTTTGCCACTGGTGTGATGTATAAATGTGTCACAAATAACATCCTTTTAACCCTGCCCCGGTGTCCTGGAACCTCGAGTCCTGCCTGCTTTCTTTCATCTGCTTCTCAGTCATAATGTCACCTGTGACTTTGGGTCTTCATGTTCATGGATATCTGAGTTCCTAAACTGGAGACTTCTGTAGCTTGCTTCACTTCATTTACCCTCCCCAACGGAAAATACCTGGGAATGGGCTGGCTGGGAACACGCGTTAACTCCCCATTTCCCCTGGAATCAGTCACTCTCACACTCTGCCACGTGTAAAACTTCCCACCAAGCCCTCACCCTTTAACAACTGCTCTCTCATTTCTTACTAAGGTATGTACGTTTTTGTCAACTAAAATATTAGAGCTTTCTCAACCCTCCTCCTCTCCCTCCCCTCAGTCCACACACCCCTTAACTGTCTGACTGACAAAGGGCAGGAATTGGATCTTAGGAGGACTAAATTCCAGGCTGAGAGCAGTGGCCTAATTCTATACTAATGCTTTGATTGATAAATTCTAGAAAATTACAGCAGGAGTCAGGGCTTTACCTAGAAAGGCTTTAATTGTTAAAAATACCACTTCCCTTTGAGCTAAAATTACAGGTGAATTTTTTTACTGACCTGGCAAATTCAGTATTACTGAGTAGTGAAGCGAGGAATTAAGACACTGGCAGATGATCAAGTCTTGGCTGTCTAACACAAAATATAACTTTGCAGTAAAAGCCATTAAAGAAATCAATATTTTTCAGTAACTGCTGCAGAGCCCCCCCTTTTTAAGTACTAAAACTACTTTGGCAGCTCAGATGCTCTTTGTGTAACATTGGTAAACGCTGAGCTCTGTGGCAGCTTCCCCCAACTCCTTTTTCTTGATGGGATTCAGCTTTTCAAGCCCCACAGTCTGAGGTTCTTCCCTTGCAGCTCTCAAGGGTGTAGCATTAAACTAAAATGCCTGTGCGTAGGTTAAATTTCTCCTTCTGGTTCTGTGCAAGCAATTTGGAGATTGTTCTGAAGGCAAGTGTTCAATGCCCCAGGAGCTGCTGGTGTGTTGTATAACCCTGGTATTTCCTAGAGGAAGAAAAGGTGATTAAAGTGTGCAAAATTCAGAGTTGGGATTGAGGACCTTGGAGGAGCAGTGGAACTGCAGGTGCACAAATCACCAGTAGAATGCAAAAATCAACCCCCATTCTCTAGAGAAAAGATTTTATGAAAAAAGGAGCTGAATCACAGTGAGAAGGCTCATTTTAGGTGTTGTCAGAACCAAATTAGAGATGGACTCAGGTCCCTCCCTGGCTTGGAATCCGCAATTGTCCATCTGAAGTTGATGCCAAAGGTTTCAAATACTTCAGTGTGAGAGGTTTGAGGGTTTCATCTGCTGGTTCTTCATCACAATTCCACAGAAATGGAGCTTTTATTTCAGATGACAGCTGTATTCCCTAGGGAGCTCGAGGGATATCCTGCAGTGATAATCCTCTCCACTCTTCTCTGATAGATGTAAACTCGTTCCAGCAGACAACAAAATGGATTGATGATGTCAGAACGGAACGGGGCAGTGACGTCATCATCATGCTGGTGGGAAACAAAACAGATCTAGCAGATAAGAGGTAAGGTGGGGTAATCCATTCATCTTTTAGGTGTTTTTCCTACTCTGCTCCTGGTTCAGAAAGGATTTTTAAACCTGTTTTTGTTCCAAAATGCTCAATCTTGGTTTAGTTCTACCTAGAGAAAGCTCAATTTCAAACCCTCTTTCTTCTGGTTAACCCAAATTTTCCAGCTGAGAATGAGCTGAGAAACCATCACCAGCTTGTTCATATCTCAGGAGAAGTTTGCAAACTGAAATACTTTGATTAGTTGTTGTACATTTTCAGCCTTTGCTGTGTTTGCTGCTTAGGCTGGGTTTATGGTGTTAACACAAGTGATAGAGACTCACAAAGCCAAACCTGTGGATTCTGGATTTGATCAAAGTCCCTGTTTCCTTGGGATCACTTCTCCTGTGACCCTTGCTTCAGATTTATAGCCTCCTATTAAGAATTATATAAAAAAACATACATAAGCCCTCAGATAGATACCTCATGATTTTTGTTTGGTAGTTCTTGAACCAAAATTCCCCCCTCCCTGCTTTTTTTTTCTTTTGACTAACACGATGGTTAATGAGGGAGACACTTATCCAAGGGAAAAAAGGGGACAAAATTCCCTACATATGACCTGGTTACACTTGGACCTTTAAAACACTTTGTTCTTGATGATGCTGTATGAATGTTAGAGGGCACTGATGGATAATTGTTCAGACAGGGATTTGAGGGCAGTCCAGTTGGCTTTTCCACTGGAATGTTGGGAGCCAGATGTGCCATGGAAGCCTGTGATACCTGAAGTGGTGATACCTGTCATGCAGGGGTAAAACCCCATTGAATGCTTTCAGAACTGTAATAAATCATAATTTTCTGGGTTCATCTGAGGGGCTGTTTTTTCCTAACGCTGTGCTGTCTTCCCCAGACAAGTGTCCATCGAGGAAGGAGAGAGAAAAGCCAAAGAGTTGAATGTAATGTTCATTGAAACTAGTGCAAAAGCAGGATACAACGTAAAACAGGTGAGTGACTCCTGCTCACACCCCCTGGGGGACCAGGACTTCCTGGCCATTGGGAAAACTGGGACAGAGGGATGTTTGTAGTCCGTGCACAGCGAGGAACATCTCGGAGTGGGAGTGTTGGCTGAGGCTCAGAAGGGTCCCTGACCTTGCATCAAGTGACTTGGCACTTCTTTCCACGTGATGGAAGAAGGTTTGTGAGTACAGGATCATCCATTCCTGGATTTCTGGTGATCCAGATTTGGTGTTTGGACTGAAAGGGAGCCAAAAAGTTGGGGAAACACAGATGTGAGAACTGTCTGTGATCCCCTCTCAGTGCATGAACCACTCCGGGAGGAACCTGATGACTGGAAATGCTGCCAGTGCACAGAGAGTGTCAACTGGTATTCCCACTGTGCTGGGAGGCACTGGAAGGGGGAGCACATGTTCCTGGACAGCCAGAGCTGTTCATTTCTGGTAGCTGATGAGTTGCTTTTGATGAGGAAAGCAGGGAAATGATGGGAAGGAATTGCTGGCTGTGAGGGTGGGCAGGCCCTGGCACAGGTTGCCCAGAGAATCTGTGGCTGCCCCTGGATCCCTGGAAGTGTCCAAGGCCAGGATGGAGCAACCTGGGATGGTGGAAGGTGCCCCTGCCGTTGCAGGGGGTGGGATGAATGAGCTTTAAGGTCCCTTCCCACCCAAACCCATGTGGGATTCCATGTGTGTGTATATCCTTATGTATGTAGCTGCATAGTTTATATGCAGAATGGTCCCAGCAGTTGCTAAAATTGGATTATAAGCTACTTTCTACGTGACAGACAGGAGTGAAGGGTCTGTTATTAAAATGTCCCTTGACTTTGTGTATAAGTAGCAAAATTATTCCCTCTCTAATGGAATAATTAGATGTGTTATCTTAGTGCTGAGTTCCAGTGCATTACCAGCCATGGAATTGCTGCATTCCAGGGTCCACAATTATCCTGCCACTGGCTGGTAATTAAGGTTTGGATCCTTAATGAGTGCTTAGACCTGGGAGTGTGCACTGGAGAGCAAAGACATCAGTGGTTATTCAAAAAGAGCTAAAAATGGATTTTTCTTCTCAGTTTTGATCCTTGTGTTGCAGACATGGGTTGGAATTTTCAGGAATTTCAAAGCTGTTCAGTGTTCTAGAATATTTGGAACTCTCATTTTTTATTAGTTTAATCGGCAGTGGTTGAAACAATTCTCAAAGGATAAGACTTTTCATGCCACTGCTTACAGTTTCCTGTTTTCTTGCTGCTTCTTGATTTAATTGCATGAATTTATTTTACTAACTTATATTTATTTTACCAACTTATAATTCATTTACCAATAAATTCTCCCCCAGTGAGGTGGGGAAGCACATGGCTGCTTCTGCAGAATGGATCTCCTTCCCACAACCTGTGTAAAGTTTTTAATGACCTGGATGCAAATCTGACCTTCCCATAAGTGATAACTAATAATATATTCTAATTCTGTGGAACAATCCCTGTCCAGGAGTTTTAATTCAAGTATCAAATTATTGGAGATATAAAGGTCGTGTTCTGACTACATGCATGGAAATTTGATGTTAAAATTAAGATATTAGATATTAAATACTAAGGTAGAGGTGAAGTTTGGAGTAGTTGACCAGTCATGTGTTTGTCTACTAAGGTGCAGGCTCATATTTGGGAATTAACAGCTTGGATGCTGTGACTGGAATGTGTGGATTAGGGAGTATGAACTGTTTATTTGGTAGTTTTTTTCCCTTCCACGCGAAATTCCTGCCTGCCAATACTGAAGCTTCCCAGGAGCCCTAAGATGGAGCAGAGGAGTGGATAATTTGCTTCACTGAGTGCATTTAATTCACTCCGTCAGCCCTGAAAAAGCTTTAACGGGCTTTGGGATCCCTGCTCTGTCTCGACAGTCTGTGTTTCAGGGAATCTCATTGTCAGTCCCTGCATTTCATGCCCAGAATATGTCAGGGTTCATTTTGCTGCCTTGTAGAAGGAGAGGGGAGGGGGAGCCCTGGAATTCCTGCCTCCAGCAGTACCTGGCACGCTCCACGCTGGCTCTCCAGGAGCCGCAGGCTGGATGTGGCCCTTGGCAGAGGAACTTTCTCACGGCAGCAGCTGAGGGAATGTGGCCCCTCGGCCACCCCGGGCTCTTTCTGCTCCTCCCTTTTGCTTTCTGTCCAGCTGATGGCCAGGAATTATTCCCAGAGTTGCAGAGAATGAGAATTAGGGAAAGATTTGTGTTTGCTCTGCCTTGGTTTCTTGCCTGGCTCTTCCATCTGGGCAAGGATCCTCCCGTCCTACCCATATTGCTGCAGGAGCTTTATCCTGCTGATCCCTGGGGATTTATTGGCTGGAGTGGAAGGAAAAGCACAGTTGGGCGAATCTTGAAACTGATGGGGAGAGGTGAGGGTTTTTTCTCCAGAGTTTGATCAGGGAGGAAGTTGCAGAAAGACTTTGCGTGGCTCTTTAGTCTTTCAGCTGCCGCATTTTACTCCTGCCTTGGGGAAAAAAAAAGTCCTGATTACTCCTCAAATGTGTGTTTGTAGAGCCACACAAACATTTAAACATGTATGTGTGTATGTGGGCATTGGGGGTATGTCGAGCACTGGGAAGCTCCACGGGCCTTGTGAAGGCAGCTTTCTAATCAGCAGCAAGTTCTCCTAATTGGATTTATGCACATATGCTCTGGCTGATAAGCCGAAGGTTAATAGGAGAGAAAGTTGATTTTCTTAGTTGCCGAATTCCTATTTTTAGTGAGATAATTTAGGGGAGAAATGCAGTTTAAAGCATCATTTTATTCCTGGTCTTAATGTAAAGCAAGGATTAGTGTATTTTAAACAGCCTTTCTGTCTGCAGCTTGGTTTGAATGCAGGAATTCCAGCTGGTTCCATCAGCTGAGGATTTTTTTAAGACTCCCCGATCCTTTCCCTCTGTAAAGTGCATCCATTGCTTTCTACGTGTTGTACAGGGAATAAATGGAATCCCAGCCTGGTTTGGGTGGAAGGGATGTTAAAGCTGGTCCCATGGGCAGGGACACCTCCCACTATCCCAGATTGCTCCAAGGTCTGTCCAGCCTGGCCTTGGACACTTCCAAACCTCCTGTGCCAAGGACTGAGTTAGAAATACTCTTTAAGATTCCATCAGTGAGGAATCTCATCTTGCTGGCCTCTGAGAGTTTCCCTGAGGTTTTCAGGGAGTCTGGAAGGTTCTGGATAATGGCAGAGGTTCCCAGAAACAGAGGGGGGTGCTGAGGCTTTTTACTGTGAAATCAGTGAGTTACACAAAGGACCAGCTTCTCCCAGCCCTCTCCTTGTCCTGGACCACATTCCAGTGCGTGCCAGACCTGAGGGCTTGGTCATGGAGAGCTTGGAGGGGACTCGTCACATTGCCTTAATGCCTTCCAGCATCATTTGGGAGGCAGACTGGTAAAAGCCCTTGGACACAGATCCAAAGCTGTCCAGGCACCCACATTCCTGCTGTAAACAGGCTGGTGGAGGCTCGGCTCAGTTTTCTGTGGAAAGTGGGTCACTGGGAATAAGTGGTTTAGCTTTGTGTCATTTGAGGAGAGGCAGGAAAACGTGGAATAATGGAGCAGAGCAAGGCTGATGTCAGACCCATGCCGGGCGCTCTGGAGTCCTGTGCTGCCCTCTGGGTGGGAACACACTGATGGATGGGGACCTGGAGGGCTTGGAATCATCTGCTGTCCTGGATGCTTGATAAGGCAGAAATATAGAGGAGGAACAATGTCTGGAATGGGGGAAATGATTAGAAAATATTAAAGTATTTCTGGGTGCGTGCTGGGCACATCCAGTGGGATCAGGACTCTGCCAGGGCTGTTCTCCAAAGGGACGGACCAACTAGGTGGTCATTTGATAGCCCTGATGGATAGTGACAGTGTTGTCTGTCCTTCCACCCATCTCATCTGTTCTGTCCTTGCCCGAGGTGTGTGGAAAAGAGATCATTGCTGTCCTTGTGTGGTCCCTACAAATTGAATATGACTGGAATCACCCTCAGCTGAAGGACAGCCTGGAACTGCGCTGTTCCCGTGCAGGGTTTGTCCTGGGATCAGGGAATTCAAGGGAATTCCTGGGCATTAATCTGTAGGCTGTAAAAGAGCCGTGTGATGGGAACTATAAGTGTGAGCCTCAGCGACAAAGAGGAAATGCAGGAGAGGGAGTCGGCCCTGTTCTGTCTCACCCTCCTTCAAGTGTAGTAAAACTGGGAAGAGAGTTTGATCCCAAACCCTGCTGGGAAACTGATGCTCAGATGGAGAGGCAGAGCTGCTTTGGTATAGCAAATGAAGAGTTGTTTTGTGCTTTATCCCCTGAGTGTGGACACAGGATAACAGTGGCACCAAAAGACGAGCTCGGGATTGGGCAGATTCCTCTGCCTGGTTCCCAGGGAGCCTCACTACCAGCAGGGGTGAGCTTTGCCATTTCCAAGGAATAAAGGTTATATTTGGTGTCAGGCTTGTTGGGCTGAGCAGTGCAAATAGTGCTGCAGGATGTGTGGAGTCATTGTTTGAACTGTATTATCCCGGGGCTTTGGATTGTTTTCATCTGTTCCCTGTGTGCTTTCTTGCAGCTTTTCCGACGTGTGGCAGCTGCCTTGCCTGGCATGGAAAGCACGCAAGACAAAAGTAGAGAAGACAGTATCCTTTATGCAGCTGTGCCAGGCATTTCCTGGAGGAAAATCCACTGCAGCCCTCGGCCAGGTTGTGGACATCCCAAAAACAGGGAGAGTAGGGGCAAGTAACCTTCGAGCTTGGAGTACTGAGGGAGAAGGATTGATGGGCTGGAAGGTTGGGACTGGGAGCGTGGAGGGTGGAGGCAGCAGGGGAAGGATGAGGGGGTATGGAAGTGTGGGAAGGTGCAAACAGATCCAGGATTCTTTGCTTGGTGTTCGGACAGGTTGGATGAGGGGCTGGGAAAAAACAGCTGCAAAGAGGTCCAAAGGGCACCCCTGTGGCTCTTGCAGGTCAGACTGACAGGATCCCAGAACGGTCCTCTGCAGGTCCCTTCTCCAACCCTCCTGCTCAAAGTAAGGCTAATCCCAAAATCTAGACAGGTTTCTCAGGGTCATGTTCAGGGAAACTTGGGAAATCTCCAAGGATGGAGATCCCATAACCTGCCAGGGCAGCCTGTGCCAGTGCTGGACCCCAGGCAGCATCTGTGGTGTGAGGGAGGAGAGGACTCAGCTGATGGGATGAGAGATGGAAAGGGCATAAAGGGCTCTGCATGGCAAGCAGAAATGGCTAAACTGGAACCAGTTTCGTGGCCAGGTGGGTGTGTTTGGAACAGGAACTTTTCCAGAGTTGTTGGTTTTATTTACAGCTGGGAAATGAAGGAGAAATGGTCCCTTGGAGGAAGGACATGGAAGGAACAGTAGGAGGGAGAAGAGCTTGGTGCTGAAAGTCCCTCAGAGGGCAGGGAAAAGGATTTGGGAAGCTGTGGATTGCACGAGCTTTGTGCTTTGATGAAAACCACTTCGCTATGCAGGTCCCCAGAAGGTTAATGAGCACCAATCTTTATTAATGAGGGGGCAGAGTGCACAGGCCGGGGCTCTATCAGGGTGTTGATCACCGGGCTCCAAATGGGAGTGCAATGAGGGCACTTGGAATTGGCCTTCCTGCAGCCTGCAGATAGCAGAAATGGAATGGCATTAATGGGGGTGGATTTTCCAACAGCTTTTTTGCAGGACATGGATCAAGAGTCTCAAACTGCTCATGCTCAGAGATGGAGCTGGCAAAGCATCTCTGACTTAAATACACAGTGAGTTTAGAGCAGCAAAGTGGACCTAATATTTGAATTATTGGTCTCTTGTTTCCCTTTCTGTGTTTATTTTCTCCAAACCTCTTTAAAACCAACTTCACCCCCCTAAAGGAACAAGGGGAAGTCCCAGCCATGTGAGCTCTGTGTTCCCTGATAAGGGAAACGCTGGAGATTTGTGCCGAAGCTGGGGATTAGCATTCAAAGCTCCTCCTGGGAAAGGCTCCTTGAGGTTGAGACTGGAGGGCATCCATTGGGAATCCAAGTGTTGCAGAGGGAACAGCTTGTCACAGGTTCAGAGCAGGCAGCTCTGCAGTGTCCTTGTGGGATATCAGCTGGCATTGGAAGTGGTGGGGTGAGCAAAGAGGTTTAACTAGAGCAGGGGTTGATTAGAGTGCGTCCAGTGCTCTGGGGAGTTAGGAATGTGCACAGCCTGGGGAGGAATGTGCTGCTGGGGTTCTAACAGAGCACACCATCTCTATGGAATCACGGAAACACAGGCTGGCTTGGGTTGGGAAGGGACCTCAAAGTTCGTCCAGTTCCACCTCCTGACACACCTTGCACTAGACCAGGTTGCTCCAAGCTCTGTCCAGCCTGGCCTTGGACACTTCCAGGGATGGGATAGCCACTATTCCAACCCTGTCCTGCCTGTCCCAGAGCTGGGTGTGGACAGGCAAAGGAGAGGGAAGTACTTGCCAGTTGGCTATGGAATAGAGAAGCAGGAGTTTGGGAAGGAAGCTGTCCCTCCCTGGGTTCCTGCAGGCTCCCACCTCCTCCAGATCTTCCATGTTCTTTGGGCCAGCAGGCAGAGCCCCTCCTGGGTGCCTGCTGCTCTCCCGGCTGGATACTGGATCCGGCATGGATTCCACAGCGAGGGTTTCCAGGCTGTCAGTGGTTCCCTCTGAACAAGTGACAGGATAAGAGGCAATGGCCTCAGGTTGTGCCAGGGAAGGTTTAAGTTGGGTATGAGGGAAAATTTCTTCCCTGAAAGGGTGGTCAGGCATTGGAATGGGCTGCCCAGGGCAGGGATGGAGTCCCCATTCCTGGAGGGATTTAACAGCCATGTGGATGTGGCACTTGGGGCATGGTCAATGGTGGCCTTGGGTGGTTGGACTTGATGGTCTTGGAGGGCTTTTCCAACCTAAATGGTTCTATGATTCTGTGGAAACAGTGATTAGACCCTTCAGTGCATCCAGCCATCTTTACTTCCAGCAGCCAGAGATCCCTGGGATCGCTGGGAAGAGCAGACTCTGCTCAGAGACACATTTGAGGGCTGACTTTGTTTCTCCTGTCCACTGAATGTGCCAGTGCAGGGCCGGGGGGGTGTGGTGAGAAACCTCGATCTCAGCTTCACCTGGGAGCAAGTATTCCAGGGAAATGCTGGAATTCCAGGGCAGTAACGGAACCGCCAGTCAGGGAAACAGAGCTGGAGACCCGTTTGCCTTAACTCCCTCCTTCCAGTGATTGACATAAAACTGGAAAAGCCTCAAGAGCAGCCTGTCAGTGAAGGAGGCTGTTCCTGCTAATCCCATGTGGCTCCCACCTCTCTCCAGAACATCCCTGCTCCCCCTCCCTGTCCCCTCCATTGACTGCAGTGTGAATATTGGCTTGCCCCCCCCTCCCGTGATAACGTCCCGCAGTTCCTCATCGCTGCCTGTCTCGTGGAGATGGTTATTGGCTTCA
>VWZG01008820.1:160-14303 GCA_013396735.1 Grallaria varia | reverse complement strand
TTTTTTTTTTTTTTGCACCATCTGGGTTTAGATTCTACCTTTCCTTTGCTCTTTGGGAACCATGGGAACAGACCTTCTGAGTGCTGACTTGTGTGTGATTTTTGGAGCGAAGGTCTCGTCTCTTGTTTCCTTTCCCCTCCCTGCCCTGCTCGCTGTACAGCCCCAGCACGCAGCTACTCCATGCCTCATCTTTTGTCTTGGTAAAAGTAGTTGAAGAAATTGTGTAAAGGGGGGAGAAAAAAAGGCTCCTTTTCTTCATGTTGGAATGTCACTGGTACCTCAGCTCTGTTTGGTAATACCGACAGCGACAAGAGAACAAATCCTTAGCGCTTGAACTAAATAAATACCTGTCTCATTGGAAAGCTCTGGGTCTCTTCTCTCCATCACAACGCAGGTGGGAGGTGCAGCTCCTCAGCTGGGGGCTGCAGGTGCTGCAGGACGAGTTTTTAAGGGCAACAAGGATTTTTGGGGGGTTTCTTTGCAGAGGGAAGACGTGGAGTTGTGTGTTTGCCGTTCCTCTGGTTCCACGTGGTGTCTCTGAAATTTTCCAGCTGGGCCTTTCTGGGCCTTTCTCGCTCTTGACATCCAGCTGTTCCCTTTCCAAGGGCCTCAGCTTCCCTGAGACACGGGTGGAGCAACCCCGCCTTCCCTGAGGAGGATCCTCCTTAATCCCTGGAGCTGGGCAGGCGAGGGCTGCGGGGCTGCAGAGGTGAGTACCAGTACCAGATGCTCATGGATGAGTTATCCTTGTCTTTCCTAGAGGAGAGAATCGTGGAATCACAGGTTGGGTGTGTTGGAAGGGACCTTAAAGCCAGTCCCAACCTGTTGCCGTGGGCAGGGACACCTGCAACACAGGTTGCTCCAAGCCCCTGGTCGGAAGAGAAGGGAATTGCCTGGCTTTGGTGTGGGAACAGCAGCATCCCAGCCTTGGGGAATCGATCAGCTGTGAGGCCATGGAGATGGGCTGGAATTCAGGGAAATGAGAGGAGCCATGTGGGGACAAGGCACTGAAGGCTTTTGTCACTGCGGGAGCTTTTCTTCCTTGTTCTTGGCACCTCCGGGTCCTGCTCTGGGTGGGAGCCTCTGGAAACACCAGTTCACCTCTTGGCAGTGCGTTTGGGATGGAAGGAGCCGAATGGGATATCAGAGGGTGGTGCCTCCTGGGGAGCACCAGTGTGTGACCATCCCAGTTCCTCCTTGGAACTGAGCCTTGGGGTTGCCACCTCAGACAGTAGTATCCCAATTTCCCAGCTCTGAAGGGGGGCTGGATTAAACTGCAGAGAAAGGGCAGCCATGGAGCAGGGTATGGGCAGGGGGCTCCCAGAGGGTGCTGGTCCCTGTGGGTCACTCCTGGTGCAGCGGGTCGAGCTCTGCTCCCAGCCCTGTTCCAAACTCCGACAGGAAACAGCTGGCTCAGCTTGGAGGGTGCTCGTGGCCTCTTCGCCCGCTGGTGGGATCAGCCCTGATTTTTCCAGGCTGGAGCATCCACAGCATCCTGCTGGCAGTGTCTGCAGAGCTGCTGCAGCAGTGGGCGCCGTGTTCTGGCTGCAGCTGTGCTTCCAGTGGCGGAACGCTCAGCCAAGTGGAGCGCGGGGCTCTCCCTGCCTCTGCAGCAGCTCCTTTTTCCATGCTGGGCATGTCCCAGCTCCGCAAGGAAGATAAATGGGATGGGCAGGCTGCGGCACAGGCTGCCAGCGCGCCCGCAGGCAGCTGCAAGCACCCGGCCCTCTCCTACCCTCTGCATTGCCTCCTCCTCTGCTGCTCTCCTGCTGCCTCAGCCGGATTTCCAGGCTAATGGAGAGTTTAATGGATCTTCCATCAGTTTAATTGATCTTTTCTCAGTTGGCAAAAATACTGATTTTATTTCCCGACCCCTCCCTTAACCACCACTCTCTTCCCCACCCTGGTGTGAGCACGTGGCAAAGGGGATTTTTATAAGAGATTTGGGATCCTCTTGTAGGAGCAGGACTTAAACCGACCGTAAAATTGGGCTTGGACATGTTGGGAATGGAACTCCAGCGGAATTGCAGTGCCAGGAGCAGCTCTGCCCTTCCCGGGAGGAGGGATGGATCACAATGCTCCTGCTGCCCCACAGCCCTGTGGTGCTTTTCCCAAATCCAATTTTCCAGGCAAGGGAGAAAATAGGATTGATTGATGCTGGTGGTTTGGCACTGGCCTTTCCCGTGTTTATCTGAGTGGAAGTCTGAGCTTGAGTGGAAATTTGACATTCAATCCTAACATTTCCTGAGCTGCTTGATTTCCAGAGAAGGGGGTTTGGATCCCAGTGAGGGTCACGTGGCCCCAGCTGCTTTCTGGGCTGTGGGATATTGTGAGATTCATCTTTCCAGGCAGTTTGCGGGAACGTTTGTGTGTTAACAGCTTGTGCCTGGTCCTTCCTGCAAATCCTGCCATATCTATCCTCCTTTCTGAGGGGCTCTGGAGCTGTTCTGAGTGCTGTGGGTTTGGATTTGAGATGGGAATGGGGCAGATGCCTCAGCACTTCTGATCCTGCTGGTCCTGCACGGCATCAGCACTGAGAGCTCCTGGGAAGCCCCTCTCCCAGCGGAGCAGAGCCCAGCCCAGGTGGTTTTGTGGACTGTGGCTCCTGTGTTTGTGCTTCCACATTGATTTCTAAATTGTTTAATTGCTCCTTCGTTCAGCTTCCTAGTGCAGGGCCTGGCTGCCATCAGCTCTTCCCACTGGCAGTGAAGACCCCAGGAATTGCTGCTGGAGGCACACCCTGATCCATCACTGCCCTTCCCATGGATTGCTCCATGTCCCTGTGCCTTTGGGAGACCAGCACAGCAGGTCAGAAGCAGGATCAGCCATGGGATGTTCAGGTACCGCAGGGATGGGGAGTGTGGGAATCTGAGCTGGGGAAAAGGAGGTCTCGCAGCAGCTGGACATGCCGTGGGAAGGAGGGGAGATGAAAAACTTCCAGATGTTTCTATGTCCAGGTATGTCTCACCTGGGATTATGCACCTTGTTTAGTGAATCATGGTGTGGTTTGGGTTGGAAGAGTTTAAATTAAAGATTAGGAAGGAATCCTTGGACACTTCCAGAGGTCCAGGGGCAGCCACAGCTTCTCTGCCCAACCTGTGCCTGGGCCTGCCCACCCTCCCAGCCAGGAATTCCTTCCCAGTATCCCCTCTATCCCTGCCCTCTGGCAGTGGGTGTCAGATCAGCACCCAAGGAGGTGACAGTGGCTTGCACATGGACGGGGCAGAAGGGATGAGGACATGGCGGGGGGATGCAGGGCAGGATCCTTCTCCTCTCCTGCCCTTGGGAGTGGGTGTTTTATTCTGGGATTAACACAGGGATGCAGGGGCTGTGAGGGAAAGGCTGAATCCCTGGCTTGGGAGCCAGGCTTGGCTCCTGCCTTGCAAATGAAATAGCACCAGGGATGCTGTTCATCACCTGGGGGCCTGCAGTGGGACTGGCAGCGCCTGTCCCTGCACTGGTCCCTTCCCAAGCAGAGGTGCCTCATCCCACAAATCTTGATGCACAGGAGCTGCTCTGCCAGCCCAGGATGGTGGCTCCTGCAGGGAAGAGGGATTTTTGGGGCAGCTTTGTTCCTCCTGTGCCTCTTTGGGGTCTCTGTGTCATGTTCAGAGGCTGGGGTTGGGACCACCAGACCCTGTGGTGCCAGGGATGCTCCAGCCCTGCTCCTATGAGGAGCTGAAGGCTCCCAGCTGGAAAGGGAGGGAGGCAAAGGGGTGCAGGAGGAGATGGGGGAGCCGGTGCTGTGCAGCTCTCGAGGGGGACAGGGACACCACCCTTCCCACCCTCTGGAATGAGGGCTGAGCAGCCCCTCTTCCTCACTCACCACAGGCCAGGGCTGGTTTTTTGCTGCCTTTATTAGACCGCACAGGGGTTTGTGGGTTTTTCCCTTCCTGGGAGCAGGTGGAGCAGGAGGGAGGCAGGGGAGGATGAGGATGGTGTGTGAGGATATCCCAGTCACCCCGGGCACAGGGATGAGCTGATCCAGGGCTTTAAAGGCAGAGCTGGGTGCTGGTGTCACTGGTGGTTCTTTATGCAGCTGTGGGCTCTGTTTGTAATTCCTGCATTTGTTTAATGTCAGTGCTGTCTCCAGGATACAATGTGGGGCATAAGGGTGATGCTCAGCAGTTGCTCCTCACCCCCTTCCTTTGCCATCTCCCTGTGCTGCCCAAAAACCCCACGAGCTGCTGCTTGTCCCCGGGCCTGACTGTGTGTCCCCCCTCTCTCCCACATCCCTGCTGTGAAGATCCCATTTTGGCTGCCAGAAAGGATCCCGGGCCCCCAGGGAGAGCTGCCCTTCTCCCCCTCCCAAAAATCAGGGCGAAACTCAGGATGTTGTGTGTCCCTCCCACTTGGCTGGGATATTCCCTGGGCTCTTCCCAGCTCCATTCCCAGGGGTTTAAATCCCAGTTCCTGGGCGTTTTGCACCATTTTTCCAGCTTGGCTGGGCCCGGGGGACTGGGGTGAGGCTGGAAAGGGGTGGAAATCCTGCAAAGGTTTTTCATCCTCCTTAATCTCTCACCCATCTCTTGAGCATCCCCGTGGCTGCTCCTCATGTCAGCTCCTGCTCCAGTGCTGGAGCCTCTCCCAAAAAAACCCCCGAACAAGCCTCTTCAGTGTGGAGTTCACCCAGACAAAATAAAAATCCAGCCACTTCTCCCTAAATTACCTCCCCCTTGCTCCCAAATCCAGGTATTTGTGCAGCCAGCTCCCTGTGGGGTGGGGAACTGCACCCCCCCTCTGCTGACAGACCCAGCAGCTCCCAGGCCCTTTCCCCATGGGAATTGGATGCTGTGGAGTTCTGGGGTGGGTTTTAGGGGGTCTCTGAAGTACGTGGGGGTTATTTAATGCAGAAGCTGGGGCTGGCAGGATGGCATGGGGACGGTTTCTGACCTCAGGGTTTTGGGGAGGCTGAGGGGAGCTCAGGGCAGGTACCAAGCCAGGGATGAGTTAAACTGGACTGGGGAAGCAAAGAGGGGCTGAGATGCAGTTCAGGGGGTCGTGTCCCAGCTTGGGGGGCTGCTAAAACCAGCAGGGCATCCACATGAAGGAGCCCAGGGCGGCGCCGGTGGCCGCCCCGGCCAGCAGCCCCAGGGCCATCTGGTCCCCAGACACACGGTAGGGATCCTCCCGCACGATCACGTGGGTCACCCCGGGAGCTGCAAGGGCAAACAGGGTTGTGGGGGGCCAGCCAGGGGGCCAGCGCCCTCCTGGCACCCCCAGTGCCACCAGGGGGACCACCCACCTCCATACTGGTGGCCATAGTGGCCGGAGCTGATGTAGGCAGTCTGGTGCGAGTCCAGTGGCACCGTCTGGTAGTAGTCGTCGTCGTAGGGGTCGTACACATGCACCTGGGGCAGCACAGGGTGAGGCCAGGGGGCTGTGCCCGGGGCTGGGGGGTCACCTGCCCGTGCTCTGCCACCCTGAGCCTGCAACCTGCCCCTCTGCCCCTGCCCTGTCACCCGAACGGGGGCCCTGTCACCTGAACGGTGTCCCTGTCAACTTACCTGTGTCCCTGTCACCTTAATGGTGTCCCTGTCAACTTACCTGTGTCCCTGTCACCCAAATGGGGGCCCTGTCACCTTAATGGTGTCTCTGTCACCTTAATGGTGTCTCTGTCACCGTACCTGTGTCCCTGTCACCTTAATGGTGTCCCTGTCACCTTAATGGTGTCCCTGTCAACTTACCTGTGTCCCTGTCACCCAAACGGGGGCCCTGTCACCTTAATGGTGTCTCTGTCACCTTAATGGTGTCTCTGTCACCGTACCTGTGTCCCTGTCAACTGAACGGTGTCCCTGTCAACTTACCTGTGTCCCTGTCACCTTAATGGTGTCCCTGTCAACTTACCTGTGTCCCTGTCACCCAAACGGGGGCCCTGTCAACTTACCTGTGTCCTTGTCACCTGAATGATGTCCCTGTCACCTTAATGGTGTCCCTGTCACCTTAATGGTGTCCTTGTCACTTTAACGGTGTCCCTGTCACCTTAACCGTGTCCTTGTCACCTTAATGGTGTCTCTGTCACCTTAATGGTGTCCCTGTCAACTTACCTGTGTCCTTGTCACCTGAATGATGTCCCTGTCACCTTAATGGTGTCCTTGTCACTTTAACGGTGTCCCTGTCACCTTAACCGTGTCCTTGTCACCTTAATGGTGTCTCTGTCACCTTACTTGTGTCCCTGTCAACTGAATGGTGTCTCTGTCACCTTACCTGTGTCCCTGTCGCCTTAACAGTGTCCCACCAACTCAACTCTGCCTCCACTCCTCTTAACAGTGTTCTTGTCACCTTATCTGTGTCCCTGCCACCTTAACTGTGCTCCCATTCCCATTAATGGTGTCCCTGTTGCCTTACCTGTGTCCCTGTCAGTCTAACTGTGTCCTGCCACCTCAGCTCTGCCCCTATCTCCGTTAATGGTGTCCCCTGTCACCTTAACTCTGCCCCCATCACCCCCCGCCACTGCATGCGGTCCCCTCGGCTCTGTCACCTCCCACTGGTGGCATCCCACATTCTCCCCCTTCTCCCCTGTGGCTCTGGGGACTTCCCTCCCTGTGCCCCCCCTGGTGCATGGTGGGTCTCGAGGAGCCCTCCAAGCTCAGTGTCAGCCCTGGGGGGGCTGAGGTTGGGGTAACCTCTCCCCCTCCATGCCCAAATCCCGAATCCTGTGGTGGGATGTGCCCCTGCTCCGGGGTCCGAAGCCTCACCGGGGTGGATTTAGCCTCCAGCACGGCCATCTTCCAAGCACTGCAACAAAACACAGGGACTTGGCTTTGGGGAGTGCTTGGGGATTGTCCCCATTCCTCCCCGCGGGGACCTGGATGTGGCTGCAGGGCCGGCACTAATCCCTAATTCCCTATTGGCGAGCGCTGGGATAACAGGTGGGGATGGGAAGGGGCTTGGAGGTACCAGACACCACAGGGATGGAGTCCCTGGGAATGGGCTCAGCTAAAACCAGGGCGGGCAGGAACGTGGCATCCAAATTTCAGGGCAGGAGCAGCTCATGGGTGCAATTCCATCCAACTGGAGCCAGGCTCAGCTGATCAAGCTCAGCTTGGCCATGACTGAATGTTTCCCTCTGTCTGAGCTCAGCTGAAGGGTTCCCACTTCTAATTTTTTTTAATTTTTTTTTTTTAAAATTTTAAAATTCCTGGTTTTATAAAAATATATTTTTAACTTAGTTTCCAAATTTTTAAAGAAATATATAGAAGGGGAACAGTGCTAAAAGTGGAGGTTTGCCTAAAGCCAGCAAGGACTTCTCCTTCACCCTGTTGATCACCAATGAAAAGCCTTTTCCAGGGATCCTCAGTCAGGCCAAGAGAGGAGTTCTCATCCATGAGGAAAAAACCCACCACACAGGACACTGCTTAAAAATAGCTCCTTCTGGCTCTGGATTATCCCATGGGAAACCCAAACCCTCCTGTGCCTTTCACCCCATGAGGGGTTTGAGAGAACAGGGGTTGTGGGAGGGGGTTTAGTCATGGATGGGATGTGGTGGGAGCGGGACAGGGATAATAATAAGTGGGATGAGAAGGGCACTGAGGGGGATGCAGCTTACATGGCGTCGTCCTCGCTCTCGGCGCACAGAGTGGTCTTGGAGCCATCCCGGAGCACCACGGTCAGGAGGCACTCCCGGCCCCTCCCCTCGGGGGGCTGCACGTCTGGAAAGGCAAGGGCAGGGTCCAGCCTCGGCCAAGGCTCTCCCTGCCCACCCCGGGGCACCAGAACCCCGGCACAGGGGCTGAGGGATGCACCCTTTGGGACAGGGCCTGAGGGATGCACCCCCTGGCACAGGGGCTGAGGGATGCACCCCCTGGCACAGGGGCTGAGGGATGCACCCCCTGGCACAGGGGCTGAGGGATGCACCCTTTGGGACAGGGCCTGAGGGATGCACCCCCTGGCACAGGGGCTGAGGGATGCACCCCCTGGCACAGGGGCTGAGGGATGCACCCTCTGGCACAGGGGCTGAGGGATGCACCCACTGGCAAAAGAGCTAAGGGATTCACCCCTTGGCACAGGAGCTGAGGGGTGCACCCTTTGGCACAGGGGCTGAGGGATGCACCCTTTGGGACAGGAGCTGAGGGATGCACCCTTCGGCACAGGAGCTGAGGGATGCAGCGTTAAATAACTGCACTTGGAGTTTCATTTGGGCTCTGTCGCATCTCAGAGGTTAAAAGCCAACATGAAGAATGAGCTGGTGGGCAGGAACCTCCACCCCCAAGGCAGAAAGGACATGGAAGGGCAGAAAACTGCCAAAAATGTGCCCAAGGCCACAAGGGCAAGCTGCTTTGATTTGAACTCCCCAGAGTGCACACAAATTTTGGAGATGCGCCTCCCTGGAGTGGCATCCTGAGCTCTAGCAGGAACAAAACCTTAAATCCTGGAGGATCCCATGCCTTGCCCCGTTGCCCTGGATGGCAGCACCCTTTGGAGAGCACAAAGCATTGGGGCTGTGCTCCCACGGAGGCTCCAGCCCCAGAAAGGCGCTTTGTGCAGCAGCCGTGGGCTGCGGGGCCCAGCCAAGCCAGGCTTTGTTCTCCCTGTTTGTGCGAGACGGCGATGGATGAGTCAGGAACGTGGGATCGTGTTTTCAACAAGCACAAACCGGTTTTAAAGTTCCTCCTTCCCTCCTTCCCTCCCCGTGGAAAAGCAACGGGAGAGGAGATGCGCCGTGCATCTCCTGGGGGGTGGCTTGGCAAAGGAGGGAATGAGCCAGCCTGGGTTGTTTTTGGGGTGTTCTGGGTGTGCCCAGGCAGAGCAGGATTGGCAAGGGTCAGAGCCCCCCGGAGAGCCCTGGGATGGGGTTGGGCTCACGGGCACAGCTCACCTCTGCACTCCCGGCCGATCCGCACGTCCCGGCAGCTGTACTTGATGTGGATGCGGCCGTCCATGTCCCGCTGCGTCTCGTCGTGGTAGTACACCAGGCTGCCATCCAGGTAGAGCACGAACCAGTTCCTCTTCCAGCGGCGCAGGATGGAGCCTGCGGGGACAGGGAGGAGGCGAAGGATCCGGTGAGCCCAGTGGGATACAACCAGCGTGTTCCCAAGGCACGATGCCATCCCCCAAACTTGGATCCCCCCACTCCCGTGAGCCGCTGGACACCTGCCCGGCCGGAGCATCCAGGGCAGTGGGACCAGGTGGCTTCGAGTTTCAAGAGGCTGCCAAAAAAGCCATCAGGGCATGTTGGTGCTGCCCGGGAAGGGATCCAGCCCCGAACACGGAGCCGTGTGGCTGTTTCATGGCAGCGGCCCTTCTCTCTGCTTACGTAAATCCCACAATCTCCCTGCCATGGATTAGCCGGCCCAGGTCGGGGCTCCTTGTGTCCCCCGACTCCCCGCCTCTTCCCAGCATCCCAGAACCCTGCCAGGGTTTTTTCTGGGGGGTTCCCAACCTGGAAAGCTCCGGGGTCACACTTACTCTGCCGCCAAAGCCAACCGCTCTTCACTAGCGCCATGGCTGCCGCAGGGCTCCCCGGATCTGCCGGCACGGGAAGAGTAACGGAGTTAAAACAGCAGCTCCTGCCTCTTCCCCCTGCTCTCACCTCCCTGCAGCCTCCAGGAGGGAACAGGATGAGGATTCCCCCTTGTTGCTCCTGGGTTTTTTTGGGGATGAGCTCAGCGCGCGGGTTAATCTGGGTTAGGCAGACGCGGGATTTCGTCATGTGGGAAACGTCGCGGAGGCAGGAGGAGGAACTCCAGCCACCTTGCTTTCTGCCTCTAATCTCATTGGGATTTAGGGATTATCGTCCCGTGGAGGTAAGTGGAGAAATCCGGGCCGTGGATGAAAACAGGCCGTGGCTCCCCACGGCCCCAGTAACTTTCCATGGTAAATGACACCTACACTTGTTTGTTTTCCCTGTCTGGGTGGAAATTAGTCCTCTCTAAGGCCATGAAGTCATCGCTCCCCAGGTCCCCAAGCAGAGCCAACACCCCAGGGACAGGCAGGAGCTGTTCCCTGGCCACCACCCCCGCAGCCACCATTCAACTGGGAATCCCACTGATGGGAGCTCAGCGCCCTGGGATGGCCTCCAGGACCACCTGGCTGGACCCCCACCGGGGCTGGGGGCACAGAAAGGCACAGACTTCCCCCTTCCCAGTAACTCCGGGTTATCCAATGCCTGAATCCCTGAGTATCCACATCCCCATGAAGTTTGCAGCCTGGTACCAGCACCCCTCCCTGCCCTCTTCCCTGGGAGCTTACAGCCCATGGATACACCTCCATCCATCCCCTGGCACTCTCCCCCTCCTCCCCTCGCACCTCCAGGTGCCCCCATCCCTGTGGACTCCCATCCCCATCCCACTCTGCTCCCAGCCCCTCGGTTCCCACATCCCTGGCACCTTTTCTGCAGGTTTTGCATCCCTCAGGTACCCGCACCTCTCAGTACTGGCACCCCCTGGCCTGGCACTTTGACTGCCCCGGTCCCCCCATCCCCAGTACTTCCCATTCCCAGTACCCACATCCCCTGGCTCCCCCATCCACAGTATCCCCTTTGCTGGTACCCCATCCCCAGTACCTCCATCCCTCTATTGTGCTCCCCTGGTGCCCCATTCCTGGCATTCCTGTGCCCTGGTACTCCATTCCCAATACCCCATCGCCGGTACCCCCATGCCAGTATCCCCATTCCCTGGTTTCCCCATCCCAGGTACCCCATCCCCAATACCTCCATCCCTCTTTGGCGCTCCCCTGGTGCCCCATCTTTGGCATTCCCGTGCCCTGGTACCCCATTCCCGGTACCCGTATCCCCATCCCCTGGTCCCCTCATCCCAGTATCCCCATCCCCAGTATCCCCATCCCTGCTCCCCCGTCCCCAGTACCTCCACCCCTCTTTGCTGCTCCCCTGGTGCCCCATCCCTGGCATTCCCGTGCCCTGGTACTCCATTCCCAATACCCCATCGCCGGTACCCCCATGCCAGTATCCCCATTCCCTGGTTTCCCCATCCCAGGTACCCCATCCCCAGTACCTCCATCCCTCTTTGGCGCTCCCCTGGTGCCCCATCTTTGGCATTCCCGTGCCCTGGTACCCCATTCCCGGTACCCGTATCCCCATCCCCTGGTCCCCTCATCCCAGTATCCCCATCCCCAGTATCCCCATCCCTGCTCCCCCGTCCCCAGTACCTCCACCCTTCGTTGGCGCTCCCCTGGTGCCCCATCTTTGGCATTCCCGTGCCCTGGTACCCCATTCCCGGTACCCGTATTCCCATCCCCTGGTCCCCTCATCCCAGTATCCCCGTCCCCAGTACCTCCACCCCTCTTTGCTGCTCCCCTGGTGCCCCATCTTTGGCATTCCCGTGCCCTGGTACCCCATTCCCGGTACCCGTATTCCCATCCCCTGGTCCCCTCATCCCAGTATCCCCGTCCCCAGTACCTCCACCCCTCTTTGCTGCTCCCCTGGTGCCCCATCTTTGGCATTCCCGTGCCCTGGTACCCCATTCCCGGAGCCCCCCGCGCATCCCTCACCGGGCGGAGGCGGCGGGTCCCCGCTGCGGGATGGGTTGGATGGGATGGGTTGGGATGGGATGGGATGCGCCGCGCTCCGCTCCCGCCGCCCGGCCCTGCCCGCCCGCGCGGATCGCCGGGAGCTGTAGTCCGGGATCAGCATCCCACGGTGCCGCTTCCCGGCGGGTTATCCCGGGAAAGCTGCGCGGCGGGGATGCTGCGGGGCTGGTGCCAGCAGGGATGCTCGCGGGGGATCCATTCCCTCTTTCCCGCTGGAGATGGAGCACATCCAGGAACGTGGTGGCCGCAGGAGGGGGCTCAGCCCAAACGGGAGCCCCAAAGCCATGGATGGGGGTCCGGGGAGGGGGCTCCTGTCCCGCACAGCTGGACACGGGGAAAGGAGGGACCTCCAGGATGCGGGATTTCCGTGCGGAACTGGGGATGGCTCTGAGGAGCCTCTCACGCACAAATTGGGAACAACCCAAATGTTAAGCGCCAAAGTGCTCGGCTGAGTTAAATTTCCAATCCTCTGGGTCAAACCCGAGGCCTGACCTGGCTGCTGCTGGAAGAAAAACCATCCCAGTCTCCGTGCCCAGGAGCTGAAGGGCTGGAAAGGCTCCTGGAGTTCCACACTGCTGGAATCCTCACCCTGCTCCAGACAGCCGGGGCTGTGCCAACCTGCTGGGAGGGAATCCCGGGATGCATCCCAGGGACACAGTCCCAGCTCCCAGAAGGGTTGGAAATGGCAGGCTTGGGAACAGCAGGGAAAACAAGTTTGGATTATTTGGGCAAGTCAAGAGCCAAGAGCTGCCCCATGTCTCTGATCCACTCCTTCCCCAGAACCAAGGCTACATGGAATAGCTGTATGTGTTCTCCATATCCATAGGCAGGGCATTCCCAGGGAAACACATGGGCATTTCCTGGAGCAGGCAGGATTTCTGTGTGGACAGGGAAGCGTTTCTGTCGGGACAAACCCATGGTGGGAGCCCAGAGTCTCTGCCAGGGCTGCCCAGGGAAGGAAACAGCACATTTCCCACTGGAAACAGGCAGGGATAATTCAGGGAGCAGAATTCCCAGTGTCCGGCTGGTCCTGTGTGACTTCAGACACAAGGCGGGTCTACACAGCCCAGGCTGGGCTTTCTTAAAATGTTTATTAAGCACGTGGCAGCCCTTAATAGAAAAATTATAGTATAAAAAAATTCTATTCCAGCAGGTTTCCCATGGAAAGCCCTTTCCCTTCGTCCCTCCAGCACCAGCTTTCCTGTAGGGAACAGCAGAAGGAATGAAATCGATCCAGCAGCTGGATGATCCCAGAAGAGCTGCCCTGGAATCACCCCAGGGGCCGAATGTCCCTCTGTGCTGGTTATCCAGCTCAGAAATTCCCGGTGGTGCTGAGTATTCCCCAAATCAGGGAAGTTACTTGGAAATCAGGTGCTGGACACTTTGTCCTGCCATTAATCCATAGAAACAATCCCCTTAGGAAGGGATTTGGGCTGAAATTTGGATTACCCCGGGTTCTCCACTGCTCTTGGGCTGCCCCTCCATAGCCAGTTTGGCATAAATGCATCTCCAAGATTTACCATGGGTTTTCCTCTGGGTGTGGGATTTCAGAGGCATTATATTTTTGGAAACTGGGTGGTTTTTACATTAAATAGGATAAATTTGGGGACCTCAGGGTGGAAAAGGCAAGCTAAGGAGCCAGGACGTTCTTTCCAGGTGATGGTGGAAGAAGGGAGAGGATTCCCAGTGGGAACACACTCGGCCCCTCGCTCAGGAGAGCCAAATCCTGGATTCTCCCCTGTTTTGGGTGCTGTTTAATAAAAGAGACTCATTTTGGTACCTCCAGTTTGTCTTTCCTCCAGCTGGGCTTGTGCCTGGTGGGGATCTCCAGAGGTTTGGGGAGGAAACAAAAGGAGCTTGGAAGCTTTTCCCACATGCCAGGAAACTGGTGTCTCCCTGTGGATTCCCCCTGACTCCTGAAGTTCTGGGAGGTCAGAGCCGGACCTGGGGAGCAACATCCAACATTTGCTGTTCCTCTCCTTCCCACACTTTGCTGGGACAGACCCCTTTTGGTGTCCAATGGGAATGTCCTCCCAAAAAATAATCCTTTCTCCTGCTCTGAACAGGGAGAGGGGCTGGTTTGGGATTGAGGGGCTGGTTTGGGATTGAGAGGCTGGTATGGGATATGAGGGGCTGGTTTGGGATCTCAGGGGCTGTTTTAGGGAGTCAGGGGCTGGTTTGGGATCTCAGGGGCTGGTTTGGGATTGAGAGGCTGGTATGGGATATGAGGGGCTGTTTTAGGGAGTCAGGGTCTGGTTTGGGGTGTCTGGGGCTGGTTTGTGATTGAGGGGCTGTTTTAGGGATTGAGGGGCTGGTTTGGGATTGAGGGGCTGTTTTAGGATGTGAGGCTGGTCTGGGATCTTAGGGGCTGTTTAAGGGAGTCAGGGGCTGGTTTGGGATCTCAGGGGCTGTTTTACGGAGTCAGGGGCTGGTTTGGGATCTCAGGGGCTGTTTTAGGGAGTCAGGGACTGGTTTGGGATCTCAGGGGCTGTTTTTGGGAGTCAGGGACTGGTTTGGGATCTCAGGGGCTGTTTTAGGGAGTCAGGGGCTGGTTTGGGGTGTCCGGGGCTGGTCCGGGGCGTGCCGAAGGCCGGGACAGCCCCCATGGCGGCGCGGGGGCTGCGGGCAAGGCCGCTCCCCTCCCACTGCCCTCCCG
>VWZG01008818.1:5897-26201 GCA_013396735.1 Grallaria varia | reverse complement strand
CCTAGGATGGCTGCCGGGAGGCTAGCAAGCCCATTCTGCCCATAGACACACTTTGTGTGACCCTTCAGTTGAGACCTTTCAGTTGACTAGCATGGGAGACCCTATCGGAGGCACAACCACCGCCAGCATAGCTCACAACCTCATAAGGGCATGCAAGCTTCTCCCCCGTGACAAGGAGTTGTCCTTGGAGAAGTACATGGATTACATAAATAGGAAAAAATCAAAATATTTTAATTTGTTTAATCTTAAGTTTTTCATAAATGATACAGAAAATTGCTTCTTCATGTGCTCCAATTTTGCAGCCTTTGTAGCATGTTCCACATCCAGTGTGTCTCTACTTTGGAGACCACATCCCTAGAGGATGTCATTCTAGATGGAGATGAGGAAAAGTGATAGAACTGCAGAAAAGTGAGTCCCAAATACTTAGGGAGAGAGAGGACAGGTCTGGGATTTAGGCAACGGAAATGGAAATACTTGTCAGTATTTCTAGATAGAATCATCATTGTCCTTCAAATCGGTCAATTGTCTTTAAAATGAGGGATTTGGGTGTTCTTTCCCTTTGCCATCCAGTTTGTTCTTGCTGCTTTGTATGGTGTATTAAGTTCTTCATTAAAGTCTGCTTTCAAGTAATTCTCATCAGTGTTGTAAACTACATTAAAATTTTCTGGAAAAGGAAAATTATTCCAAGTGTCATCGTCTGCCTGTTCCTAGTTTAGCTGTTGGAGCTTTAAGAAAGGCTACACTCAGAAAACAGTTGTCTATGCCCTTTAATATATTCCCTTCCACTTCTGTCTCACTCATAAATGGAATACTCAGACTAAACAATTTGCAAGCAACAAAGGCAGGACACTCAGCTCCTGAAGCAGATGGGAAGGAAGGTAACAGTGCATGAGCCTACAGTGTTTCTTCTCTTGCCATATGCTCTAAATACACTTGGTGCTATGTATAAACAGAAAATTGGCTCGGTGAACAATACCTGAAAAGCTATTGCTTTTCAGCAATAAAGATAAGTTGAATTGAAAATATGGTAACTCTTTACAGTATTATTCAAAGAAGTACTAGACTCCAAGGTAAACAGGGAGTTCTTCTACTGGTACAAAAGTTTACAATAATTCAATAATAGAGATGTTATCAGCTGCCCACCATGTTTATTTTGAAGTCAGAGAAGCAGCATGAATTTCACACAGTAAAACCATGTGATAACACCCCAGAGGAATGTTGCCATATAGCCACTTGCCGCAGTCCATGGGGGGAAGGGAGAAGGACGCAGCACTGCACAAAAGGGTTCGCCCTGAGGTTTGAGTCGTGATGCAATGCCAGTTTAATGGTGGCACTTAGGGGTTTTAAAAACTCTGATGGGGTTGGTACCAGAAGTGGGGTGGAACACGGGACAGACAACCAGGGAAACGAATCGGGATGGGGATACAGGCAAACGGGGAAGGGACTGGGGAAGGAATGGACGAATGGTAGCTATCACCTCTTTGCAGCTTATTCAGCCAGTCAGAGAGGGGGACAGAGAAGCAGGGACCAGGCATGTCCAGACATGTCCTGGCATGCCCGGAAAATACAAATGTCAAAGAAGCATACACTGTACATACCCGTAAACACAGGATAAAAGTAAGGTTTGCACAATAAAGTCCTTTCATTCACTGTATCCTCCACAGCCACTGCTGCAGTTCCTGCTGCCTCATCTTCCCTGTTGAGGTGCACATCCTTCCCAAATGAACGTTCACTCAAGTACAAGTCATCTTGGGTGCTCTGGATGTTGACATCACTCTAATACAGGACCCTGGTCATAGGTGAAATGGGCTTTCTTCTTTGTATGAAAAGTTGCTGGACCTTGAACAGTGAACAGTAAAGAGACACCAGCAACATTTGCAGGTTTCGAAACTCACTCACCATGAACCTATAGCATAGGTAGTACATTCAGCACATTTCCTTGGTTTCTATTATGTGATTGTTAACATGGTGCTGATGTCTGTGACAAAAGTGATACTGGAGAAAAAAAAATAAAGCTAGTTTCCAGTCCTTTAATCTTCTTTTACTCCTCACCAAGGCAACAATGAAATAACTTTGCTACTTCACAGTTAAATCCTCCCCAAGGACCAAAATCAATTCTCAGTTCCAGTTCTCATCTTCATTCTCTGTTAGTCAACTCCAGAAACGTATGAATATCAAATGCAAACCTAACTGAAGGCAAATGGAAATGTGATTGATCAAGTAATCCAATCAAGTGCCAGTAGAACTTCTCTGGAGGACCTAAAGAAAACTTAAAAAAAACAATCTTTATTGCTAGCATTGCCCAGGAGGATCATTTCTTGGTGAATATTGCCATTCTTCTGTATGAAATATTCAACAGAAACTACGCTTCCACATTCTTGAGAAAAATTCATCTTGGATCTCTCTTGAAATTAAAAATGCTACAGCACTGAAAGCTAGGGCAAATTAGGCTTTATAATGCAGTGGGTTACTTCTCATTGACTCCCATGGACTTATTTTTGTTCAGGTTCCTCAGCTGGTCCTGAAACTGAACTTGACTTCTCCAGTCCTTACCTTGAAGTTTAGGACTTGAGAGATGTGAGAAGAGAGTGCATGTGAATGTCCCTTTATCACATGGACAGTCCAACGTTTCCAAATGGAGGAAGTTACCTTTTTGAAATTCGGTTTCTGCTTTCCAATATTAGACAAAGGCAAATCCCTGTTGCCCACATAATAACATCTTCTGAGAGTTCTGCAAATTACATAGAACCAAGTGCTTTCATACAGAGACACACAGGCAGAATTCCCTCAGCTTTGTGGATAGTTATAGGTGTTACAAACTTCTAGCAGAACTAGGGACTGTGCTTTACTCCAGAATCCTCTGCTCTACATTTTTTAGACTTTTATCCAGGTATTTAATTTTACAAGTATTGCTCTGTTTTACAGGGAAATGAGAAGTAATGGGACAAATAAATCGCAGCGGATAAAAAGCAGTGGCAAAATCCTAGCAATCCAGATACTCCTATTAATGTATTTTTAAAACCTTTCTAAGGCACAGTGGAAAAAAGTACAGCAAATTCTGGAATTAAAGCTTTAATTTTCTGAAGTTCCTTTCTTCTGGAAATGAAGGTTTATAGGCTGGAACAGCAAGAATGCACAAACTTTATGAAGATACTGGGACTAAAGCTAAGAAATTAAAAATTAATGGACCCCATTATGAGTTTCAGGAAAGGGCTAAAACACTTAAAATCACTGTTGATCTCTCTCCTTTGCACCGCTCAGTATCTAGTGTAAAGGAACTTAAGTTTGATTACTCATTACCTTTCCAGTATTTGCTTTCTCTCTTCTCTTTCTCCAAACAACATGTGCTTTGTGACATTTTGCTATGAAAGCAGTTTGTAGTAGTTTCATGTATAATGTGACAACTGGTATCTTGTGCCAACTGTCATCTTTTCACAGAAATATGAAGTAGAGCAGGAAAGATCCAGCACTCATGGGTGTGCTATGGCTTACTTCTATCAGATACTCAGTAATGCAAGGTCAGCAACAAAGTAATTTGACTGAGATCAGAAGCAGTACTGGGAGTTATGAAAAAAATAAATTAAGGAGTTAGCACCTCTTTGAAAGAAATACTCCCACGTACTCTGGGAAAACACTGAATGTAAAAGGTGTCTCTCTGAACTGTCTTAAAGTGACTCAGTTTCTCGGGTTTTGTTCTTGGATTTGAAGGAAACCAGCAGTGTTCATTATCACAGCATAACTACAGACTCTCACAGCTGTCCTGGTTATAAACTAAAGCGAACACAAGGAGTGACAGTTCTGTTACAAGATGAGTATACTCGCCTCAGTTCTTCCATAACCCTTGGGACAATTAGCCTGGTGGCAAAACAAAACCACTTAGTATCTCACCTCTTTTTAAGATAGCTCATACAGAGAGTATTTACTTCAAGGCAAAAAGTAAGTGTCGTTTTCATGAGGCATGAAGTCTACTCCCATCTCTGGTCTCCAGGTCACTTCAGAATGGGCTTAGTGTCTTACAAGACATAATCCTGACTAATGTCAAACTTGTCAGGAACCAATCTGTTCCCCACTCCTTTGTTTCTCCATCAACAAATGTTTGTTCCCATTCGTGCAGAAGCCTTTGTAGTCACAAATCAGAAATCTTTCAGAGACAGGTGTCATGAAGAGAAAGAACAAAAGCAAGCAGTTTCCAGATGCATGAGTAAAATATGGCTGCATCTGTGTGTTATGCTGTGTGTTATGCATGAAATTTATTGGTGACATTAGTGCTTGGCTAAACAGTCCAGACTTAGAAAAGAACTATGGAAAATTGGATATTTTCCAGGCACATTAATGAAAAGAGCTAAGGGTGCAGATGCAGGCAAATTGCTGAATGTCACTGACCTTGACCTCAACAAGACTTTCAGCTTGGTTTCTCACAGTATCCTTTTATCAAAGAAGAAACTTATTGATCCAGTCAGGCAGATAACTGCCTGGGGGAAATATTGAGGAGTTCACTGAGTTCAAAATGAAGTGGCTGAACATGTACTCCTCTTGACATGTACTTCATTTGACTTGAGTGACAGGTGGCTTTTCTTGGGGATTTGTCCTGGACTCTGATATTTGGTATTGTTGTCAATGACCTGCATGAGTAGACCATGAATCTCATTACGTCTGAGGATTACACAAATTTGGGGTTGCAGTTCATACATTTGAGGGCAGACTTGTCGTTCACGGAGACATAAACAAGCCAGTGAATTAGGCTGGCAGAAACATAATGAAATTCATCAAAGATAAATGCAAGGTCCTGCATCTGTGAAAAAAAAGCTTGTTCAGCCCAGAAAAAAAAAAAAAAAAAGAAGATTTGAGGTACTTGATAATTGTCTTATAGGACCTACAAGGTCATAAAGAAGACACAACAAATGTCTTCACAGGGGTACATGGAAGGAAAATCAGAAGCAGTTGTCAAAAATTAAATCAATGGAGGTTCAGATAGATAGAAGGAAAAAAAAATTGAAGAGATTTCCTAGAGAGTCTGTGCAGTCTCTGTCCTTGATTTTTTTGGATAAAGCCCATGCAATCTGGTCTGAATTCAGTATTAGTCATGCTTTAAGGATGAAATTGGATTACATACCTATGAATCAAATGTAGGATTCTATGAATCTTGCAAGGAATGGGAAATAAATGATATTTATTATCCAGCTTCCTGATTTCCCAGACTCTGAGAAGCCTCACCAGTCTGTCCAGCCCTACACAAGCCTTACACTTTTTGACAAAGATCGGTACTAATCCTCCCTCTCCTGAGGAAGCACCAGTCCGGAAGCTGCACAGTGAAAAGTTGTAACATAGTTTTGCATAAAAAGGTAACATTTTAGAGGCCATCTGCAAAGAATGTCCTTTGAAGACACCTGCCATAACCACCCACAGTTGATTTTGGCTGTCAACTCTAACAAATTTTGTTGTCCATGTACTCTGGAAAATGAGAATTTCAAATTCCACAGATCATTTGACTCACTTGTAAGCCGTATACTTCATCCTTCATATGCAGAAAAGCAAAGGTTCTCTCCTCATTACATCGAATACCTCAAAAAAGAAACAAGCTTTTTCCATCTTGGATTTGCTAACAGGTGAAGAGTTTGACGAAATCAATTGTGTTCTCCAATTACCAAAAAAAAGTTGGAAAAGTCTGTTCTCATCACACTTCTTAAGGTTACATCAGTCCTCGGCAATGAAATGATCTCACACTACACGAAGTATCTGTGACTTCAACATATGATATCTTTATATATATTTCTCAGGAGAGTTTTTATATGTAAATTACCCAGAAA
The DNA here is from genome assembly GCA_013396735.1 of Grallaria varia. Classification (NCBI taxonomy): domain Eukaryota; kingdom Metazoa; phylum Chordata; class Aves; order Passeriformes; family Formicariidae; genus Grallaria; species Grallaria varia. Next base: position 20,394 of record VWZG01008818.1, on the reverse strand, counting down.
TATTAAATATTAATTTTCACTTAGGCCAGAGTTCCAACGGACATTTTTCAATGAAATGTGAATGAAAATACAAAGTGAGAGAGACATGCAATGTTTAACAGGCAGGCCAGTCAACCAAGAGACCAGAAACTTGAATTAAACACCCTGGGTTTAACTCAAAGTAGGTCTTCCATCTCAGTGTGAATATCTATGCTTCACCATAAGGCAAAGAGTTAGTAACTATGATTAGTTACCATATAGTGATATGGTGAAAGGCAGGGAAAATGACAATTGGAGAACAAAGCTTTGCCATCTTACTCCTCATGTGTAACTATTTGTGCTTGAAGATTCAGCCTCAGAGAGATTCTCTACATTTTTTTTTCTGTAACCAGTGTAATTAGCAGTTTATATCATGCCCCGAATAACCGAGACCTCATTTTTCAGGAGAAATAAAAAGACAAGTGTATCTATATTTCATTTCTTAAGGAGCTGTAAAACCCATTCCATGCTCTAGTGAAATTAAAACAAAAAATAAGAGTACAGATAGGAACTGGTTAGAATCAAATAAGAGAAAAGATCAGGGTTGCATTAGGGTAATTCACCTTAGTACACCAGGCAGTCAAAAACTTGTGGAAACAAGCACAGTGGGAACAGAGGGAAAAGTGAAGTCTGCCTCTGGATTTGTCGGCACTGAATCTGGAACTGTACCATTAAAAGTTCCTTTAACAGACTATTACAGCAGATGAGTGAAAAGCAAGTTGCTTTTAAGTCCAGAAACTCTACTTTATTCTGGGTAAGCAAAGCTACACTGTGTGAAATATGAGACTGTGAGAGGTACCATTCTGAGTATAATCTCTGAAGGCTAATAAAGAGAAGTTTGGGCAGGGAAGGGGGATGGTTAGCCTGCTTCCTGAAAATCACAACAACACTTAAATTTCCTNCAGTCTGGTTGAGAGCGGTAGTTGCAGTCCTGTTGAGGTTCTGGTCCTCCTCTCAGTCTGACGAGTGAGTGAGTGCCTCAAGTTCCAAAACCCCAAGCTAATATATATGCTTGGGTTCAGATAGGAACACCGAGTACCTCCCCCAGGGTGAGGGTTTTCCCAATGGGCAATTTACTCAGTGAGTCACATGATATTTTTGGTCTACTTGATGGCCCATTAGCAGACATGACCCCTCAGGTTGGGTGTGAAGGTGTTAATGACTCCTAGAGGGGAGTTATCACACCTGAATCATTGGTGTGAAGACAGGGAACCTTCTTATCTCTGTTTTCCCATGCACACAGTTCATAGCCTGAGGTGTCAGGTGTGTCCTGGGCAGCTGTTGCAAACAATGCATCGTTAACAGTTCATGATAAATGGCAGAGAGGGTATGGAATGCACAGTTCCAGTTACGTTCCCACAGTGATAAACTGGTCCCAGCCACTATAACTAGGACAACTGATAAACATGAAATATCTTTTGAATTTTCATTTCTATCAGTCCTGCACAACAAGCATTAAAATTATTAAATAGTGTAAATTGTCCATGCAGATTTACAGAAAACTGAGAAACAATATGCTCTTAATTTCCCTGAAGGAAACAATAGCAATTGAAATTCAGCAGAGTCAATGTCCTTTGCTAGTGTCTACTTCATCTCCTGTTGTGCCTCTGCCCAGGGTGAACTACTAATTCACTGAAATTTTGTTTGTTTCTTTTTCCCTGACTGATTTTTACTGTGGAGGGAATGGAGAAAGTGAGTCTACTCCCCACTGGAATCTAAAGCGATTTCTCTTCCACACTGTGTAAGAATATTTCCCACTGAGTCAGACATTTTTAAAATACAGACTTTTGACCTCTACTTCAGGCAGCGTTTTGTCCAAAGCTACATGTGTGAAAAAAATCAATTTTATCAGAACTTTGTGTATTTGTTCTAACAGTGATTAGGGGTTTAGGTGCAAGAGAAAGTGGTGTTCAACAGACAGCCTTCTCTCCATTGCAGAAACATTTTTATTTTTAAATAATGGAACCATTCTTAATGGAGGCACTTGGGAAGACCAGAGGAATGCCCTGTACCCTGTAACTAAAACAGACACTTGTTACAATTTTGCTGCTTCCCTGTAGGTTCCAGTCAGACGTCACTGTCTCTTCCAGAAGAGCTGTGGAACAGATAGAAGACAGGTGATGGAGGGAATGCTGCATGTGAAGATGGGCCACAGTTTCACAAATGTGCCATGTAAAAGCTGTATTCTCCATAGTCAGAATCCATCTCTGTATTCTATGGTGCATTTTGGCAACCTTTCTAGTTATGATTTCTTCTGAGGAAAAGGTAAAAATAAAGTTGGGTGACCACTAGGCTTGTGATGGCCTTCTTTAGATGTTTATATGAGTGATCCTTGTTTTCTAAATCTCACAGCTCTAAACCATTCAGTGACCAAACACAGCCTTATTCCCACCATCTATCTTACAATTCCTTATCAGAATTCCTGTTCCAAAAGAGAAGCTTCCAAAAATTACCGCATGAACAGCACAAAGTTCCTTTGATTTTCGTCTTCTTTTAAACTCATATCAGGCAGTAGAAAAAAAGGAGGCAAAGTGTTATCTAATCTTTGCAGCTCAGAGGAATAGAGAAATATTTGAATTAAAAGATCTGTCACAGGCCTGAAGGAGTTAAATTGGTGAAAGATTCAAGTGTCTGGCGAAAGCTATCCTAGTCAGTGCTATTTTAACTTAAGTCACTGTTGAGGTACTGACATAGAAAATTAGGCCCTACTGTTTGTATTTAAGAGGGAGCCAGGAGGAGAGGAGCTGAATGCATCCTCTGATAGGCACCTGCTCCATTCTTCTGTCCCAAAGGAAACAACTCATTCTGACAGAAACTAGAACACACTTGTCTTACGTGGTATACAAAGAAATCTAACTCACATGAAAGCAAGTTACATGAACAACAAATTATACATTACTCAAAGTGTTCGGATTTTAATTTTGCTTTTTTTCTAGTAATACAGAAAAGAATATTTCAAATCATATGCACATTGAAAGACTGTTGGAGTAGGTTCAGAAGAGGGCCACAAAAATGATCAGAGGGATGGTACAACCCTCCTGGGAGGAAATATATAAAGGGGTCCTATAAGAAAGATGGGGGCAGACTCTGTAGTGATAGAATAAGGGTTAATGATTTTAAACTAAAGGAGGGTAGATTCAAACTAGATAAAAGGAAGAAATTGTTTACTATGAGGGTGGTGAAACATGGCAACAGGTTGTCCAGAGAGGTGGTCAATGCCTCATCCCTGGAAACATTCAAAGTCAGATTGGATGAGGTTCTGAGAAACCAGTTTTAATTGAAGATGTCCCCGCTCACTGCAGGGGAGTTGGATTATACCTTTAAAGGTCCTGTTATAGTTTTAGAATTTGTCATAGAAATTTTCTTTCCCTACCATAACAGACTATGGGAGTTGATAACCAACACCCCCTCCCACTGCTGCTGTCTAACAAAGTACTACCTAATTGCCCAAAGTACAACCTGATCGCTGTGGGGAGATGAATTGGAGAGATTCTTTTCTTTGGTGCAGGATTTTACGAGTTTTTTTGGCGGCTGCTGGGAGCAGAAGCATTTCAGAGGGAGCTCCTTTAGTCTGGCTTTTCCCCCTGCCTCCAATCCCTAACCCTGAGTTCCCTGCGCTTCAGAGGCAGAGAGAGACTCGTCACTGCCTTGGGTTTGCTACGGACTTCCTGAGGCACCTGATGGCATCGGCAGAGGAGCTACAGCCCCTCTGCACACCCTGGGCCACCGCTTTTCAAAGGAGAGACAAGAAGAGAGTCCACATTGGCCACAGAAAAGATTCCACCCTGTCCCTTTGCAGAGGAAATCCGTGAGAATTTTTGCCAGTAAGAAGCAGCCGCTGTCATTTTCCCTGGACTTTCTTTTCTTTCCCCTCCCAGCAGGCGTGTGATCCAGGCGGCCAAGGCGCAACATCGCCACCTGCTGTCCACGACCATCACTGCACCGGAGGGCAGCAGAGACTCCATTCATTTAGAGGTTTTGGTTACAGGGTTGTTTGTTCTGTTCTGGTGTTTTGGCACATATATATATATATATACACACACACATATATAGTAGTTAAGAACAGTTATCCTTTTTCTACACATTTTCCTAATTAAAGTTTGCTTTAAATTTAAAAGAGCTGTGGTCAGTTTGGGGAAGGAATTCTAACAGACAAAATTGTTTTCTTTTTCCTCTGAACTAAAACAGGTCCCTTTCAACCCAAACTATTCTATGATTCTGTGATTAGAATATTCCAGGAAAATACCACTTTAATGTTTATTACCATGAAAACCTTATCATGAACAGAAGGTACATTTCCAAGTGACTTTTCTCTCAGAAATAAAACTTTTACATAGCTTTTCAGCCCTTAAAAAACCCTAATAACAAGGGGTTTTTTTATTAATGGACTAGAAAGGAATCAAATAAATGAAAACAAGTAGAAATAAATGGAAGAAAGTCTTATCTAGCAAAAGTTACATTTATGAACTCCCTAAAAGTTTATAATGAAAAAAATACCTAATAGAAGGCATCCCAATTAAGATAGTCTCCCTTTATCAATTGACCATTAAACTAATGTACTTTCAATCACATATTTAATTTGCTCTGCTCTACTTTTCCCATCACCAGCACATAGAATCAACATTTTCAGCACATACTCTTTCTCTTGAATATACTAGAAGGACTTTGGGATTTTTCTGACGTTAAACAGTTTACAGGCAAACGTTAAAATATTGTTCAGTTACTTTTAAACAGGTTTGGTAGAAATTTGCTTTGCTATAATGACTGAAATGTCTCTTAAATATAAATAATTCCAGCATTAGATTGTAATCTGATCATCTGATTTCTTTTATTTACCTAACTCTCTGCTATGTTATAAAATGTGGCAAACATTTTATGTTTTCCTGTTTGTATTTTACAGGCTTTGCTCACTTTTTTAACATTTCTCTCACCATTAAGCTTACATAGGTAATACAAAAACAAGTGCACTAACAAGGTGATGGTCTTTTTTTTTTTTTCTCTCCTTGGCAACTGATGAATCACAGATGAAATATTTTTGAAAGATTTAACAGCTGAACAGAGAGACAATCCCTTCTAAATGTGTTATGTATACAATAATCGAACAAGAAATGTGCTGGACTCAAGCTGCGCATACATCTTATTTTGAGCTGTCCATTGTGTTAGAAGTGTCACACTGGCTCTTAGGAGCTTGAAAAACAGAGTGTGTATTAAAAACAGTTTTCTAAAAAATAGATCTTTCTGCAGACTTGACAGGAGAAAACATCATTCTGCAGTCAGATCTTGCCTTCCACCCTCGGAAGCCGTTGTGCACAGAACTCCTCAAAGGTATTTTCGCAGCTTCACCTCTCCTTGGCACATGATGTGAACAGAATGGTCAAGGTACTAAAAAGTTCTTCTCATTTCATTCCAAGAGAAGCTAGCCAAGATGCATGTGGTTTATAGCACTCAGAAGGGGCCTGTCTTATTCTTGAATGATTCTGATTTTACCAAGATGTAATGTTTTCTGCTGCTGTCTAACTTTAGAAAAAACCACCAGAACCAAACAAACAATGAGACAAAAACCCAACAAGACAAACTAGCAGAACCTGAGATCAGCCTTTCTTGTGTCTAAACAAGTGCCTCTCTGCCACAAGATCTGCGCTATGAACTGGTCACATCAAACCATTAACAAAAAGAAGGTATGTGCAATATCATCCTCGCCTCTCAGATACATGCCTTCTGCCTCAGCAGTCCCAAACGTCTGCTTTTTTCAGTGTTGCAGTGTCTGCTGCAGACCTTTTATTAGGAGAAACTTATTTCTGGCAAGAAACACAGATACCCTCCTGTTTTCTATTCTGCTCATATACATAGCAGTACTCTTTGTATGACCATTTGAAATGGACCCTTGCTTTACATAATTATCCACACCCGTGTATCAATGGAGCATGTTTGTATATGATTGGACTTATTTGCATCTCAATATACATGTCTGTGACAGAAGTCCTTGCCTAGACACCCCACAATCCATGTGGGACTGCAATAGGAGAAGGCTGTATGGTAAATTTTCTCGTTGGAGCGTAATGCATTTCAGCTGCACTTGGAGAGACAGAGACCCAGCTGTTTTTAAAGACAGCTGTCCAAATATATCAAAACGCTTTGTGCTGTCTTCCATTAGAAGTACACTGAAGGATTATAAATATCTGAGGACAATCCTAGGGCAGAATACCTCAACTCAAAAAAAGTTACATTCCAGTGATTTCTCTTGGCGTAGAACTGGCTCTCAGAGACCAAGACCATACAAAGTTGCTACAAACACAGTATCTCTTGACCTCACTGACAAGAGGAATTAGCAGGTATTCAAAGACTTTGTTACCACAGCAGTCTGCCCCACAGCGCCCTCCTCATATTCATTCAGTCCGAATATCCTCACAGATTCTTCTCCATCAAGTAGTTCTGACCAACAACTAGTTTGAAGGTGCCATTTTGATGGTGTGAGTTTTCACCCATCAAAACCCTCAGCAATGGTTAAGGGTGTATGGAAGAAAAAGACAGAGCAGGCTCACTTCAGAAAGACAGTAATAATGCTCCTTTATCTTGTGAAACTAGCTATTCATCATCATAGTCCCACAGAACCAACCCTACCTAACATTAAGAAAGACAGGGAAAATTCACAGGTTTCTGTTGGATTTTCCTGATGAAAGCCAGTTTGTTCAAATAAAAATCCCTCTGCTTTCCTACTGAGTAAGAATTTCTTACCCTGTGCCAACTCCCGATTTCGTGCTGCCACTGGTCTCTCCTCCCTTTCACCAATACCATAAGGAACCACAAAACATAAACCTTGGGGATTTCTGCATTGCTTTTGCAAACTGCAGCATGCAAACTGCTCTGGGGCAGCAGTCAGGCTGTCAGAGCTTTTTTCTGCCAATTGACAGGGAAACAGAGGATTGATTTTCCTTCAAACCCTGTGGCACTTACAGAAATATTTGCAAAGAGCACAATCTGCTGACAAGCAGCAAAACAGTTTTGATCCCGCAAGTGAATACTTTGCTTGTTCAACCAGATCTAACTGCGGCTTTTCAAAAGCTCAGCATCTCTGCAGTGTAGCCTCACAGCCTTACACTGCAGCCTCCAAACTCTGCATTGAGAGCTGATGACCGTGCACTGCAGTGTGACGCACTCCTACCACAGTGCTGCAGTTTGTACAGACTAAGTAAAGGACAGCAGCAAAACAAGAGCTTCTGGCTGAGCTCAGCATCCCAGTTAACTTCAAGGACATTGCTTTGTTGAAAAAAAGGTTTAATTGTTTTGATGCAAAATGCGAAAAGGGAATGCCTCTGCTTGGATTTCAGACTGAAGTCTGTGCTTGAGAATTAACTCTATGATGACAGTGGGACATTTGGAAGCTCTGTACTGCATTTATCCACACATTTTTCTCTGATGGACAGAAGTTCCTGGCAAACCTTTTGTGCACTGAATAGCTTTACAGAGCAAATAGCATGTGAAGTTGCAGGACTCATGTCATACAGCTGCCTGGACTGGGGCATCAGAATGACTTTAAACTGGTAACACCTGACTAGACACAATTTCTCATTTGGAAAATTTTTCTGCCTCACTTTGGCTCACCTTCATGTTGCAGCACTTCTATGTTAGCCAGCAGAGTTGTCCTCTGTGAGATCAGTCTGACAGCATATAATTCAGTTTGGAGAAGCAGGCCCAGGGCTGAAACCTGAAGATGGTAGTTGTTCCTTGCCCAGCTCTCTCAAAAGATGGCTTTCACTGACAGAGCAGAAATGTTCTACATAGAGCAGATAATGGACAATGCAGAAACAAATTTCAAGAAATATCCCAAAGAACAAGAAATTTCACAGGAAATGCAAATATGGTTGAAAGACTTACCTGTTCTTGATTGTAAAACCTGAATATACAGCCACAAGCATGAAGAGACTTGAAAGAAATACTGAAATATACAATCACATGAACTTATCTAAAACCTCTTTCCTGCATTACAGGGAAAATAGCCTCACTGAACCCCTTCATCCTCCATTAGAGTCTGTGGGATTGCTGTATTTGTTGACTCATGTGGTTTGACTCTAATGTTGCTACAAAGACTCAAAAAGCGCAGAAAAGAAGAACACTCAAAGAACACTCTAAACCCCATCTTACCATGCTGCCTGCTTACAAAGAGAAGCACTCTCCTCCCTGAAAAAGAAGACAGACATAACTTTCGTGGAAAGTTAAGGTTCCATGCACTGCTATAGTTAGAGGGTTTTGAGCAAAAATATTCATTCTTGGCATTTGGTCTTGGTTCTTAATGCTGAGTTGGGTCTAATAATGAGATGCAAGAGAGCAGTCAGGCGCTTTCAGGAAATACTGCCTAACAGATTTATTTCCCTTATAATAGCTGTCAGCATTTCAATACCTCGGACTAGTACTGGAGATATTCAATAACGCTGTTTCTCAGAAGAATCTGGCAAGCTGAATGCATGGAAACTGGTGAAAACAAAATGAACTCAATGAGACCTGCAGAGATTACTCTGGACAGCAGCTCAGAGGACTTCTTTAAATCACAGGATAGGCTTCTGCAAGATGCAAGAAATGTTCTTTTTATTTGTCTTAAAAAATATTTGTTTTAGCCAAATCTGTAATTTTCCACTCCAATTTCATATCACAGAAAGTCCAGGTGCATTTTTGTTCCTTTTTTCATTTTCTAATATGGGTATTTTCCTCTACAGGCTTTATCATGCTTACTTTTGACTTCAGAAAATTAGCACAGTTTATCTTAATTGGAGTTTGTTCTGCCCTTCATGACTCAAGTCATGCTTCTCCGGTCTGACCAGACAGCCTGATAGATCAGAATTTAGACCTTCTACTTGCAGGTCTGCAGGAACATCAGATTCATCACAGAGAGGAGAATCTAATGTGAAAGAAAACCAAAACTGTCTTCAGATGCTATACAACTTTTTATGACACTTACTGGGTGAAAATGCCAACAGCAATACACACAGTAGCAGAGATGGGATCAGAAACACATCCCAGAAGGACAGCCTGACAGCAAAGGGGAAGAACTAGCATCATCTTTATGGCAGAAGGGGTACCATAACTCCTGATCTCATGTCCCCGATAGCAGTCCCAGTGCCGGACTATCACTTCATCTGAGGATTCCATCCCTTTCCTGTGACAGTATTCACATTGCTGATAGGCCACTGCTCACAGGCACTTGCACAGATAAAGTGTGGGAGCTAAATTGGGGTCTTCTCTGATACACTGTTTCCAGGGGTTGGCACTTACCATGAGTGCTTGTCACTTGAGAGACACATCAAAGCTGCCTCGGCAGTGTACACACAACGGGACACTGAAAGGCTTTTATTCAAGGCCAACATCTTACAACTCTCTGCTGAATCTGGACCTGCCAAGCAGTGGGGTGACTGAGGGAAAGCTAATGAGCCCCACTCTCACATTTGTGCAGGCAGGTGCATCTATCTGATATGTCTGAATAAAAACTGAGAGATTGCACATGCAGGTCAAGCACACATGAAGACCTCAGGAGACACATGGTAAATCCTTAGTATGTTTGGAAAGGCAAGCTGGATACTGGTAAGTTTTCATTTTTCTGCCCAGCAAGTCACTGACAATTTGGAGTACATACTACAGACAGTGGATCAAAAGACAACAAAAAGTAAACAAAGATGATTTTCAGTCTTCCTTAGCAGGAAATAAAAAAATGGAAGCTGTCTATTTAAAGAGTGTAAAATAATGAACAGAGAGTAATCATTGAGTGCTTCAGGAACCTTATTAAGCAGACCTGTATTTCTTCATAGAAAGTTTTCCTCTGGTTTTGTTATTTATGGTTCAAATTCTACAGCATGGGAACTGGCTTTTACTGTGTGAGTACTTGCTTTCACAGAGGAGGCCCGTGCTGTCATCCGGAGACCTTGGAGCTCCTGTGATAAACTAAGTCCTTGCAATCACATTTCAGACTACATGATTGTCTTAAGTTATATTGGTACATACCTCTTCTGGCATTCAAAACTAGGTGTAACCTTAAAACATTGGAGATTGACCCTTTCTTTTGAAGAACAATGAAAGTGACATTATTAACTATTCAATCCCAGGGTTGTTTGATACAGCAATTAAATTTTCTAATTCAGTGGTCACTGAAATGTATTCCTGCATAGTTTTAGCCATGAGTTGAGTAGCTAGAACATTAGATAGAGGTGTAAAAGATCTGGGCTCTAGTCCAAATTCAGCTACTCATCTGATGCCTGCCCTTATGCAAGCTATTTACTATCCATTTCTCCACATACCTCTTTCTAGCCCTTCTGAATTTACTTGTGAATATTTCCAGGAATACGAAAAGGCACTAAGTCTGTGCATATATCCAGCACAAGGGCATCCAATTCTGATTCAGGGTCTGCAGCTGCTGAAGTAGCATGATACTGCAGTTATGGATATGGATAAACGTGCAAGCAGAAAGTGTCCAGGGAGAGAAATTGTACTTCAGGGTGTAATACCAAAAGCAACTGTTTCAGTTATGCTTTAGTGACCTTCCCTTTCTGATGACTATGCTTCAAAGCCTTAGCTAGGCAAAACAGCAGATTGCTTTTAAAATGTCACCCAACAGTTATTTTAACTAAAAGAATCCTCCAAACACTGAAAATTGTATCACTAAGAAATCAAGACCATTAATTTGACATTAAAATAACCTTTAAAAATCATTCCTCAGAGACAAACCTAACCTTTTTACTCAAGCAATAAGAAACATACTTTGCATAAGTCATATGAGATCTGATACCTCTCATCAGCTACAGAGAGTGCAGTGAGGGCACCAAGTGCCTTTAACATCCAAAGGCAGCTGCCTCAGATATAACTCACAAGATGGGGTCTTTCATATCAGGAGGAGCTTCTTTCTCTGGAATTTTTGTCAAATACATAATCTCAAATGCCAGCTAGAGGCAAGTGTGGGGATCCATTGGACTGTCTTCAGCTGGGCTTCCCAGCTGGTGGAAGTAGGTGAAAGGCAGTATCTGTCACTTTCCCGTTCTCAATCCAGAGCAGAGCCGAAGCATTCAGTCCATTCCTACTGTGAAAATTCACATGCAACATCAGAGAATCTGTGCTGCTCTGAGAGTGAACCCAATTTATGACCTGTCCTGATTTCTCTGCAGAAAAAGGTTAGCCCTGAACAAGGATGAGGATGAACCTGGTTTCTGGACATCCCCAGCAGAGAGGAAAATTGAGAGGTTTCCCTGGTGTGTTTCATTCTAGTAACACCAAGGTGGAATCACAATGAAACAGACTATACAAGGCAAAAATGGAAGAGGCTTGCATTGAATAGTCTGTCATAGTTACAGTGGCTGGGACCAGTTTATCACTGTGGGAATGTAACTGGAACTGTGCATTCCATACCCTCTCTGCCATTTATCATGAGCTGTTAATGATGCATTGTTTGCAACAGCTGCCCAGGACATACCTGACACCTCAGGCTATGAACTGTGTCCATGGGAAAACAGAGATAAGAGGGTTCCCTGTCTTCACACCAATGATTCAGGTGTGATAACTCCCCTCTGGGAATCATTAACACCTTCACACCCAACCTGAGGGGTCATGTCTGCTAATGGGCCATCAAGTAGACCAAAATATCATATGACTCACTGAGTAAATTGCCTGTTGTGAAACACCCTCACCCTGGGGGAGGTACTGGGTGTTCCTATCTGAACCCAAGCATATATAAGCTTGGGGTTGTGGGACTTGGGGCACTCACTCACTCGTCAGACTGAGAGGAGGACCAGAACCTCAACAGGACTGCAACTACCGCTCTCAACCAGACTGCGACCACCAACCTTCTGGAAGGAAAATAGGTTTTCCTTTTATTTTTACTTTGGATTCAGGGGGACCACGTGGTGCTCAGCACAGGGGCTGGTGAGCACCATACTGTTTGTGCCCCAGGGGGCTGGGTTGTACAACTGGGTTTTGAGGGATGAAACCAATTTTCCTTTTTATCCGTGTATCTATTGTAACCTTTTTATTAAATTGTAGTTCTGACTTCTAAACTCTTTTGAGTTGGACTCATTTCTCCTGCTGGTTTACTTTTAAACCAGCACATAGTCCAATTTGACCATGTCCAATTTAGCAAGAAACATGACAAATAGTATTTTGCCTTGTGCTGGCATTTTCACAGCTAATTCATGAAATAACATGAAGAAAACTTGCCACAGATGGTCATTAACTGAGAAATATATACATAGAGAGCTAGCCACTAAGATATCTGTTGAGAGCTCTATTTGCATTGCATGAGCTAACCAAACTGTGTTACCTACACCTCATTTAGTCAAGTAGTGTCCAAGTAATTTTATTACTTACCCAGGAAATTTGTCAAAGGGAACAAAAAAGCACACAACACTTCACACCATTGCTTAATGTGTTTCTAACTCTGTATTCTTCTGAACTTAGAACCTGTGACGATGAGACAAAGCAGGCTGCTGAATAGTACTATATTCCCATGATTTCTTTCCAAATATGAATGAACTGAAGGTACCTACAACCATACATTTAATCATTTTGCTCCATCTAAATACATGAATTAAGTGGATAGATAAATAAATTGCAATTTGGAAAAGAGGGTTGGAAAAGTACCACTATTAGGGCCTTTATCTCATTTGTTGATATATATTTTTTGAGAAGAGACAGCTGAAGAATGAGATAGTAACCCTCACTAAGACACAGCTGTTAACCAGAACCTACTGTCTGGGAAATAGGTGCTAATCCAAGATGACCCAGGACTGCAGCACAAGGAGATGCTTGCTACTGATGACAATATGCCAATGACTTAAAACAGCACATTAGACCTGGGTACAAATAGTGTGTGATCATGTGGCCCTGTAATACAGCACTGCCATTCTCACTAAAGACTGTAAGCTTTGTAAGCAATTTGCAAGATCTGTGGACTGAGACCTCTCAGGTTTGCCCTCTCTGAACTTTCCTTGATGCACCTGTTAGATTTGTTTTGCTTCTCTTTGCTCTGACAACATTTTCTTCTACCAACCAGATGTCCATGTCTGAACTGGTTCACTTTTGCTTCTGTTTGTGTGATACAACCATAGTTTTGTATGGACAGCAATGGTGTCACAAAACTGTTGTGTCACACAACATGCACCATGTGCAACAGGATATACACAATGGAAGTGTGATGACAAAGTGCTGACAAATCCAGACCTGGTAGAACAGCAGAGGTCTGAGAAGTGGAGACACAATATTGATTTGTAGTGCACTATCCTAGTAGTTTTAACTCCTGTGTTGTGTAGTAAATAATTCTGATTAGGATCTTTTTGACTAATAGTTATAATAATAAATAATTTAGATTTATGTAAATATATCTGGTTTGCTATCCTTAATCTTGCAGGACAAAGTTGTTTAAAGGTTTATTACATCTATATAATCCTTTAGACTCCAGCCATTGACAGGGTCTGGGACTAAGATTGGATCCAGCTGTACTTAAGACTTTTCTCTAATACAAGAGTTTAGAAGCACAAGAGTCTTTTCCACACCTCGTGACTCAATGGGAAGGCTTATCTAACAATATTTGTCTGAAGCTCCCATTCTGCTTACCATGACCAGTTTATAGGGAACTCAGTGTTATACTAGTGCATCAGCAATAATATACAAATTGCTGGTTGACTCTGCATCATGATTAGTAGTTTGTCTCATCTGTAGATTAAATACTGATAGAGGAGTAAACATAAAAAAAACCAAAAGCTTTCCTGAGATGCATGACTAGAAGAATGGTTTACAAAATGAAAGGTGTCTCCACCAAGGTTTCAGCAGGAGTGCTGTGTCCAATATGGGGACCTGACGATTTGAGAAATATGTGCCACATCGGGCAAACAGAAAGCATAAGCAGAGGCTTACATACCTGTAATTCCCCAGAAAGTCTTGAAAGTGGCTCTAGCTACAGTTTCAGACACATAAATGTGTGCTATAAAGAGTCAGATAATAACATTTTTTTTGTACAAAGTGGATAGGGCAGGAAGCAGTGAACTTAAATAAATGGAAGGAAGCTCTGTGTTAGAAAATCAGGCTAAGTGTGCTGCAGTGAGTATTGTGATCTTCACCCTAGGAAGCTTTTAAAGACAGGTTGAACAATGATGCATCAGGAATGTTTAAGGTAGAGTTAGTCCTTCAGTCTGACATGAAGGTAGACTGTATGTACCTTTTATAGCCCTCTTCTGCCTGATTCTGCACTTTCTATCCCAGCTTAGCAAATCATTAAACAGAGTTTATCTGTAATGAAATAATTAAATCCAGTTGACTTTAGCAAGACTACTTAAGCATGTAGAATTAAGGAAATTAAACTTGGCTGAACCAGGCCCTAGGAAGAATTTAATCAAGTGATCAATATACATATAAAATCTCTATAAAAGAAGATCGAGCTTGTACCTTATATGAAAATGGATTATTTTAAAAATACAATTTGGTTTCCTTTCTCTTTCACTTTTTTTTTTTT
>VWZG01008817.1:5711-35670 GCA_013396735.1 Grallaria varia | reverse complement strand
GGGCCTAGCAAGCTTGGACGGTAACACTGAAGTCCTTAGGATGTAGGTTTAGTTAGAGTATCCTTCTCTTAGATGGATGGCCTTACAGGGCTAAGCGAGCTCCATCTGCCTGGGTTTGGAGTTAGAGTTGTCCTTCTCCTAGGATGGTTGCCAGGAGGCTGGTGAGCCCATCCTGCCCATGGACACACTTTGTCTGACCCTTCAGTTGAGACCTGACTAGCACGGGAGACCCTATCGGAGGCATAACCACCACCAGTATAGCTCACAATCTCATAAGGCCACTCAAGCTTCTCCCCTGCAACAAAGGGGTGTCCGTGGAGAAGACCCAGACAGTATGTCCTTAAGAAAGAGGGAAGAATAGAATGTCCTGGTCTTTCCAGAAGCTCCCAGCTGGATGACTTTCATGACCAAAACACAAATGGGACTAGCCAGGTCCTTTGAAAGTTCTTGACATTTGCAGAGGTAATGGGGGGAAAAAAGAAGCTGAACTGGTGGTTTGCAACCTAACCTTGTGGCTACGTGACCACTTTTTTTTCTTGATGTGACAGCTGGGAACTGCGGGAGTCTTTGCCATATTAAAGGGATATTAGCACGATTTGGCATGGGAAAGGAGGTATTTGTGACCTTGATAAGTTTTCACTGAAGACCAGCCGTGGGAAACTGTTGCTTGAGTAAACAACAAAGCAGAACGTACAAGCAAGATAATGGGAAAACCATGTGCAGGTGTTGTGATACAGCCAGCCACTTGGGGGTAGTCTTGGGAGCGTGGGAATGCGTGTGCGACGGTGGAATGGGTATATATATCAGTAGAAGCTTAGAATAAAGTTGGATTTGAATGTGCATCATATTGATGTGTGTTGTTCATTCCCGCTCGTAATACTAAGCCGCGGCACTGATCTTTACTTATAAAGATCAATGCTAGCATCCCTCTGTCTCTGGTAGCATGCTCAAATTTATCACCTCCAAAAAACTATCCTTTTACGATCTTTCAGAAAATTAACTTACGTTCTGGAACAAACGTAAAACAAATTCCTTCTGCTCATTTATTTGAGTAACCTTGAATACCACTCCCCTATCTGATTTAATTCTGGCTGTCAATACACTAGTAAACTGATTCTTACATCATACTTCAATGAGAAATTAATAACATCTTCTGGGACTGAAATTCAAGTAACTGAATTTCTGGATCTACTGCACATGTGAGCATCCATAGTTTGCTCTTAGATGCTGAGAAGTCTCCATCTTTGTAGATATTCAAAGTCTCATTGGACAAGACCCTCATCAACCTGCTGTAGCTCACCCTGTTTTGACCGGAGGGTTTGGAGTGGGCAATTTCCAGAGCCCCATCCCTCTCAACTCTTCTATTAGTGTGATTCTTTTTTTCCCCTCTACTATTCAGAGGACTATTTTACATTAAAAAAAATACTCCTGCAGAGAAGAATAGATAAAGGTAATATAAAATAAATAATGTATGCCAATAAATAATGTTATTACCAGATTTTTCATCTTCAATATTTTCCTTAATTTAGAAAAAACTAAACAATTCATCACTCATATATTTTTAAGCTTGTTTTTCAATAGTAATTTACTGTTTTCTGTTACACTATTTATTCAGTTCATATTGATATGAATACTTATATTCAGTATAATATATATTCCAAAGCAACATACTTGTGAAGAAATAGGGGGTCTAGAGAAATCCTGAAAAAATAAATATCATAATTTGCTGCAATTAAAATTAGTACCTACATATCTTACAGGGTCCTTTTTTTCATAAATAAACCCTTCACCGTTGGCATATTACACTACCAAATATCTCACTTTTTGAATTCCTCCTTTGTTAATAAATAAAAACATGGATATGGATTGGTTTAGTCTGTTTAGTACTGTAAAAAAGGAAGAATATATCTTAGGGAATTATGCCAGTTTTAAATACAGTACCTCTGGAAAGATGATGTTGATGAAATGCATGTAACTTACAGAGGGAAAAATGGTTATATAATTATTATTATTAATGAAGAAATAATTCTAATTAAATAGTCAGCTTGAAAAATCATATTGCAGAAAGTAATGTCACAAAATAGATTGATGTATCTTTATAGTACATTCCCTAGCAACTACAGATGTACAAAGCTATCAAGTATGATATGGTGTGCTGACAAATTAAAAGGCTTTCCAGTTTGCAGAAAATACATGTTGTAAAGGGTACAACTACTGATCTGTCATAAATCTTTTGGTTGATGTGTTAATCAGCCAGATTTCTTGGTGGTCCTGGAGATAGCTATACCATGTTTCAGGAATAAAGAATATGAGATTAAACAAAGGCAAGCATTAGTAATGAAAACCCCACACTAACAATGTATAACATATTTACAAAAAGAATATATAAAAATAAGTACATTTTATTAATACAGTATAATTTTTGGTGATTTTACATGAAAATAAAAAAATAGCTAATGTCACATGAAAATTTCCCCTAAGATTAGAAGGAAAACTTTAGACTTTTAAGTCAAATTGTGGCTATTCTGACATTCCATATATTCTATTTTTATTTTATTTTATTGTTTTTTGTGAACTGGTTTGGATGACTTATAGCATACAACCTAAGGAGAAACTCTTCTATTTTAATTAAACTTTATCCAAAACCCCTCTGTACTTTTAGTAAGACAGCTGTTGTGCCACTCTGTTATTCATGAAATTCTCATTTTCAAGCTCATTTTATTATTTCTGGTAGAAAAAAATCAGAATTAGTTAACTCCAAATTTCAGTTCTGCCACTTCTGCTCTGGACTGCTGTCTCACCTCCTTTGTGTGTCTTATTTTGTACAATATTGAGATTTCAGAGTACAACGTTGTTGTCCTCCATGAAGAAGTTGCAGGAAAAAATTGAAAAGAACTACAATAAAGATAGATAATGTTATTTACAAAGCTGGCCCATACTCTGAATTTTTACTATGGCTCTATGTTATTGTCCCATACATCTGTGTGAGTGTTAAATAGTAACTTGGCTCAACAACAGTAGTTGGGCAGGGAGAAGCAGTTCTCTTTGAGGCCCCTACACTTACATTGTGTGGTGCTGGGAGTTTTACTTTCAGCTACAGCCCAACTCCTGGACTGAGCATCTCCACTAATCATGTGTTTCAAAGCTACTGAAAACTCCCCCCTAGCTTGTACACTTATATCCCCCCTAGTCATGAGCCATGTGTTGTGCATTTTGATAAAGTCAGATGAAAGCTTCTGGTGTAGTTTCCTCTGAAGTAACCCCAGTTTGTGTGTTCCAGTGCTGCTGAGGAAAATAGCGAGTTAAAAGTGAGACTGTTTAAAATTTTTTTTTTTTCATAATCAAAAATACTTATAATGCAGACAGTATGTCATACCATTTTATCTCAATTCTGGTGGAGGGCAGACTGGTTAATAGCTCCATGGCTGGAACATTGTGAACAGTACAATCAGTAGTTTTTCCAGTAGTGTGAGTTTCCTGATAACAGTTTGGGGTTCATGAAAATATTTAAAAAGCCTTCAATTAGTTTTAAATGCACTCAGTGATTCTTTTTACTATATGAGTTAGAGTGTAACTGTGTCAGTGTTTTATTTTTTAAAGGGAAATCATCTTGGTTTGAAGCTCTTCAAAAAGTCAATAAACAAATTAAGGAAGAGCCATAAAACAGTGGAACATCAAGAAAACACTTTATGTTGGAGATTTGTTGACATGAAACGTTGATCACACATCAAAGAGAAGCAAAAAGTTACAGATGAAGAAAGAATGAAATAGAACATTGGACAGTCCAAGAGCAAATATATTTTCTTAGTGTATACTCTTGAAATATACTTCCATGTCTTTATATTTCCCACTTCACTTGTTAGAGTTTTATTACAACTATCTTTCTGTGATATTTCAAGCAGAAAAACACCCTTCAAAAGGCATGAAATCTTACAGAAGAGCTTTCTAACATAAGACACCAAAAGGGTTGAAATTGATATTTAGTTAACTGGAGAAGGGATGACCTTGGCTAATACTGCTTTGGCTGCTGAGAGAACCTCACCAAAGAAATCTCTGCTTCCAAATCTGAAATGATTACTTGAGCAACTTGGGTTAAATAATTTTACCTGGTTGAAAGGGACAAGTTTTGCTTCCTCACTTCTTCTACTTTATTTCCAGGAATTTTAAATAAGTGATACAAGAGCCTGAGGCCAGCTTAAAAAGTTGGGTTTTTTTGAAAGATAAAAAGGAAAAAAAATACACAAAATCAATATTTGAATATATTTTTCAGAAAATCTTTTCAATCCGTAATTTTAGTCAAATATTGACTTTCAACAGCAAGACTTTAGTTTATGTATAGTGTGACTACATCCTGCAGTCTGCTGTTTCTTATAGTATGCAACAACTGAAAGAATTTATAGCCTTACATGACATAACAATATTGTAAAGAAGTTGAACTTCAGTATCATTATGATTGTTTTGGCAAGACTGCATCTCAAGCAGAAATTATCTTCTAAGTATCAATCCCAGTTGCACTACTGATACAACTAATTTTTAGTAAGACTCCCTAAATGTACTATACAATTAAGACACCTGAATCTGATTGGTGTCAAGTTTTCCATATTTTTTTACCTTAAAAAAGTCTCTGACAAACAAGTTCATAGCCTACATAACCTGTCATTAATATTTTTGTGAGCTTAGGTTTCTTTTGTATAACAAAATCTTGAAAGGTTATTGTATTAGCTGTTTGAGTGTGGCGCCCTTAGAAACCTCTTGAAGGTTTTCATTTACCTATTGAATAGTAATAATTATATAATATTGTAATAAAAAAGAACAGAAATCTTTCTCTCAAAACAGAATTGTATTAGGCTGCATAGCAGTCTCCAAAGAAATCCGTGTTTGGATTACTAACAGCTCACAAGCCATCAAAGAAAAAAGCTCCCAGAGAATATCCTGCATTCCTGTTGGACTGAGCTAGTACTATAGTACTACTAGGAAAAATCTCTCCTACTTGTTTTTGTCTGAAAAAGGTAATAGAGATATATTAGGATGCTAGGAATTATTTCCTCAACATAAATATCTAGCTCTGTAAGCAGGGGAATTAATGAAACCTGCTATCCCTTATCCCCTTTTACGAGAAGATCGATTGAAAATTCAGACTGATTTTGTTATAGTTTCTCTTTGTACACTCTCTGGTCTCTAACACGACAGAAGTTGATACTATTGCTTCTACATCTTGGAATGCACCTGGAAAAACCACTGTCAAAACTTTTCTCTGAAATGTCCCACCACTCCTGTTCATTTCACTGCAGGAATGTAACTTTTCCTGATCCCTATTTCTGTGTAAGGTTTGGCTGATATACACCAGTGGGCTCAAAAGCTGTTAAACAGATTTTATTAAGCTCATTTCCATAGAAAACAAGACCAAGAATGAATGCATTTTTTCACAAAACGTTAGAAATGACAGTGGAAATGATGTGCTTCTTGATATGCTTACTGTATTCAAACAGATGGGAACAGGGAAGCAGTAAATGAGAAGAAAGAAATTCCTCAAACAGTTACAGGTACCTAAGTTTACCTGTAGACTCCAGGGAGTCTCAGATTTTGCTAAACACAGATAATCTTTGAGAGCATCTTAATCTTAGTCAGATATACTAGTATATGATCTTGCACAGATACCTAATGAAATGGGCAAACTGACTTCTGGAAATAGCAATAAAGACATTTTGCTGTTCATTTATCTTCTTTTTGGTCACACAAGATTGAAGAATTGCTTGCTGTAACATTTCTGTGTAAGCACAAATATGTCTGTAACTGACTTTGCACTTATCTTTTACAAGACACAACAATAAGTAAAAAACAGTTTTTGTAGACATTCAGTGTATGCAGAACCCTTCACCCCTACCAACTGCATTTGAAAAGGGATAAAGCACAATTAATTCCTGAATCACTACGGTGTAAAATACTATTATTAGTTGCTGTATAAAGCAGTAGATGTAAAATGTTTCCATCAGTAATTGAATGCAGTTTCACTTTGTAGTACATATGTGTCTTCAAAGTTTTTCCTAAATAAATTCACTGGGTGAGTTCATTGGAAGAAGAAAACAATATTGTCCAGCAGTGTAATTAGGAGAGACTGAATGTGTCCATAAGGTTGCATAAATGTTATTCTTATCATGTTGCCAAGCTTAAGACTGCTGCAAAAGCAGCCCAGATGGTTTTCTCACATTCAGTTATTCTAAAGGGTCTAAACTGTGCTGTGTTATCCCATACCCAGAGACAGGAATGAACATGAAAAAGCGATCATAACATGAAATTTCACCCCAAAACTTTGCTTATTTTGAAACATGTTTCTTAGCATATTTCTAATGAGTTTTTTCAGCATGGGTGCAAAAGGACTGCAGCATGCAGGAGCTTCTGCCTCATACTAGTTGTTCTAGTGTACTTAGTGTGACAAATCAGAAAAATGGCAAAATTTAAAGCACCACTTGATAATGGTGTCATTTTTCTGACTGCAAATACTGGTTGGTTTGCATAGTGACTGTATTAGGTGCAAGAGCAGCATGTAGTGAATTGTAAAAGATAGATTAAGATAGTGCAAATGGAAAAAGAAGGGGGAGGTTTCGGTGTGGAAGGCAACAGAAGGGACACAGCAGGGACAGGAGTCTCAGCACTGCCTGCATCACTGGCAACCACATTAGCATCAAGACCCCAGCCTGTCTACCTGTAGTTTCACAGGACAGATGAGACCAGAGACAAAGATCAGGGAGCAAATCCTGATGATTCACAGAGTCAGGACACAATGGAGACACAGGTCACCCAAGAGGGTTCAAAAAAGGCATACCTGAAGCCTGTACAAGGTTGCCAGTCTAAGAATAGTGTGGGAGGCGAGAAGGACTTGTCAACTAGTTAGGCTTGTCCTCCAAGGCATTGCAAAGGACCTAACAGGTGTTGCAGAACCCTATGGCTGGATGAAAACTTGAACACCCACCCCTGCCCTAGTGTGCGGCAGCTGGACAGACATATATACACCACACTTTTCTGGTGCTTGTGACAGTGAAACTGGAACAGAGCAATGAGCAAAATCTGTGTTATTTAAGTTTTTGTTTCAAATAAAAACTTCTTCCCCTTCCATAAGTTCCCACAATAATACTGGCTGCATTGCTGATCTAACATTGGAGTAACATGTACCATGAGCATATTTGCTTACTTTATCTATATTCATCTCTTTTTCTGAGACAATACGTAACTCTGACCGGAAACTCATTATGGAAACAATCACAGTCATGTTTCTGTTCACGCAGTCTCGACCTAAGACATTAGAAGTACAATTGTGGCTGCTGTATTTGCAACCATAATGAGATAAAGTTTAACTGGAAACGTGTATTGTTTAGTGGGAAAAAACATATGAGAAAATCTTTTTCTTCTGTAACACTTTCACACAACTTGTATGCATACAACCAGTTTTATTTTAAGAAAGTCAAATGAGACAAACTGAATGAATGTATTTTCATGAGTTAGTTTACATCAGTTTCTTTTATATTGATTTTTTACATTGTTTTCTATCCATATACAAAAACAATGGCATATCTGAATTCTTTCCAGTAAAATTTAATAATTATCTAGATTTTAATAGGCATTGTGGTTTTCCACATTTGAGTTAAGCTTATCAATCACCTACAAAGTACTTCTTTATTTTTTGAAAACAAACAACCTATTACTAGTTATTTTAATTGATTTAAACTACCATGACTGGCATTTTCTAGATGTTCTGGAAATTATCCCTCCAACTGATTGTGAACTTCCATCCCTCAGTTCAAAACCATGATTGTTATCTTTTGGCTTTGAATGAAACATTTAGGAAGTGTTTATTGTTCATGTTAATCCATGCTGTAGCTGACTTTGCTGTTTCTGCCATCAAACCCTGTTAACAAATAATGCCATTGTCTGAAAAAAATAAAGAAAAGATAAAGCATCTCTTGTTATCTCATGTTGCTCTGTAATAAATGGCAATAAAGTAATTATACCATGCAAAGCTATGAATCAGTTTAACAAGCAAGTTCTGTTGAAATTGCTGATTATGTTTATTGAAAGGGCATTGGTCATCTTTCTTTTCTGTAAACAAGTGTGTAAGTCCAGCTACTGTGCCTGCAGACTTCACAGTTGTTTCATTGTCCTTTTCCTGAAATAAAAGGAGGATTTTTAGTTTTGATATGTCTGAAACATAAACCCCAGAAATTTCTCCATAATTATTTTTTATAAAGTGGGGAGATTCAGGGTGATGGATAGTATGATGTTGACTTTCAGCACTTTCGGATACAAAACTGAGGTGGCAAAGAACACAAAGATGCTACGGCATGGAAAAGTCAGAGGTTCAGATTTTTTTATAAGCTCTCTGAGCATTCTGATTTTCTCTGCACCGATAGAACCATAATAAAGCCTAGTGTCACACTTTTGTCCTGTTTTCCTTACTGTGTCCTTTCACTGTGTTTCCTTCTCTGCATGGTGACCATATGGTCTTCCTGTGGTTCCTTGGCAGTGAACAACATAGGATTGCAATACACAATGTTTAGGGTCAAATTCTATACCCAAATTCTAGATTCCACTCTCTAATTTTTGCAGTGGCACTCTTCCAGATGCCTGCAGAGTTATCGTGCACTCAAAGTAATATCACAGGCCCTCCGCTGGTTTACAAAGTGACTCTACATCACATCACAATGTATCTAATGCTCACTGCTGAGTGTCAAACTGTGTGCCTCTGATTCCTCTCTCCATTTCAATGATAAGAATTTGGCAATAAACATAAAGATATGTTATATACAAATGTATAATTTTATGTATAAAAATGCACTTAAGAATATTTTCTTAGTTTTGCTGAAACAGGAGTGGCTCTCTATTCATACTGCAAGTCTGGAAGATTTGCACCTCTTTGAGTTTAAAATTTCCACTTCCTTTCATTGGAACACTCCAAACTGTGAGTGCTCAAGAGATGGAAAGGCAAGAGAAAGGAAAGGAGGAGAGCAGATTACTTCTTGAATGGTGTGTGGATAGGTCAGTGTACAGACTGTGAATGTGATCCATTCCAGTTATGTTAACAGACTATTCATGCACTTGTTGGTCATCACAAATAGGGGAAGTAAGTGCATGAGCTCTACCTGTACAGGGACAGTTCCAGCCTCCTGCTGATGTACTTTGGTAACTCGTGGGATTTGTACTGTAATTCTGAGTCCCAGAACTGCCAAGATTCCAGCTCATACATACAAGATAGGAGTCCCTAATTAATAGCAGTGCAGGCTACTGGCTTTCCCAAGTTTATTCTATATCCTGTGAAGTTTTCTGTTTATACAATGGATTTTCAAGGTGAAAATCCTTGACTAGTACTCATGCCTGCAAAGTATTTTATATCTGAGCTATAGCGATACATGAATAATAATTGAACTTTGTTGTTCTTGGTGCTTACAAAATGTAAAAAAGGTTTGCACATAGGGAAATTAAGGAGAATAAAAAGGAGATGAGCTTCAGGAAATGATAACAAGGGAGCACTTTAACACAATGTAATGTAATTCCAAAGCAGATGCTTAACAAATGCTGGATTTTACGGGATTCATAGCAGAAGTAGTTCTTAAAGACAGATTTGAAGAAAACTGTTCAAATATAATGGTTTAAAAACTTTGACAAAAACCCAGGCTTTGGAAAAATTGCATATGGGAGAAATAGGTATGCACAAAGTCATGGTTATAAGAAATTCTTAGAGTACTCTTAGCACCTTTGTGTGAAGGCTAACATCTTAGTCACAGGATACAAGGGGAGCATTGTATTTTGCCACTTATATAAACAGTGCAAATCAAAGTATTTTGTTAATGGTTTATAAATCTACTCCAGTTAATAANCCGCTAGCGGGACGTGATCCCCCCATAAATCAACCGTCGTATCTTTCTTCCTGAAAACATGACACTGCCAAAAAGAGGCCAGTTTCGACATTCTTACTGTTACAGCCCCATCAGGGAGGCTGTTAAAGGAAACACTGACATCATTCTGATGAAGCAACAATTTTATGACACTGAAAAGTACTAAGATTTTCATGAATCAAAATAGATATTCTCTGAGTTTGGAGTATGATTTCTGTTTTCTTTGATTAACTGGTTTTGCTGAGTTTGACAAGAGAATTACAACTACAGAAAATCTATGTTTACTATATCTATATCATCTATATCTATCTATATCCATAGCTGTATCTATATCTATCTAATCTATATATCTTATTCCTTCTCAGATACAGCAGGCATTTTGCTGGTATTGGCACTTCTAACTATAGAGAAGGACAGAGTTCTGGCTAGAAGTACATGATCCAGTTATGTTAACCCATACATCCGTGATATTAAGGCTGTGTTTGGCAAAGCTAATAGGAACTGCTACTCAGCAAGGCTAATGACAGCGATCCACCTGCCTTTTTAACATGACTGTAACATTTTTTGGTAGTAGAGGTAGCTTGTACAGGTAATGCTATACATCATTGCACGGGGTCATGCAGACATAGCCCTTGAAAGTGCTGCAGTCTTGATTACACAGAAGACTCGCAGAGAGAAAAAGTCTCAAGGACATGCTATCTGGTTTTCTTTCACTTTCCCAGGCAGCAGCAGAATGGGGTCTTTTTACCTGCTTCCCCTTATCAATTCAGTTTTGTTCACTTAAATTTTTACTGTCTTGAGCAGAGACAATAGACATCGTGGTGCTGCAAATGGAGTAACACAGGCTGACTCTGCTTAAGAATCTGCAGGAGTCTGAGCACAATCCTGCAAGGACCAGTTAAGTGAGAGTGCCCAGGGGCTCACTTGTGAGCATGCTGCCTGATGTAGCTGCAGAGCCAACTGCTGTTGCTCAGAAGAGAACGACGCTGAGTGGTGTGGACGTGTTGTCTTGGGCTGGCAGAGCAGTGTGGCACTTTTGTGCTGTGCTCTGCCATCTGATGTAGGCATCCTGTGTGCCTCATGCAACAATACAGCTCTGAATACAGTGTGGATGCTTTGATAATAATGCATGTAGTTATTATTCTTTATCGCTATGACTATGTTTCACTCTCGTTATTTTTTCTTTTATTCTCTTTGAGAGAAAGGAAATCATATGTGCTTGGGAGACTCCGTAAACTTGGACAAGGCAGTTAAAAAGAGGAAATCACAAATGAAATAGAAGACCAGAGGAAAGCACAAATGAAATAGAAGACCAGATGAAAGAATGCACGGAGGGGAATTAGGATTTTCAGAGCTTAACATCTAGTTTCACATCAGGGTACTTCTTGTCACCATGTTCCTTCCTGCACTATTAAACACTCTAGAGTAACATCACATTTTCAGTCTATTCTGCAGGGGTTTGAGTCATGCAGCACTTGAAATCAGGTAGCCAAACTCAGTGCCTTACTGTAGAAAACATCCCAAAGCTCCAGTCATTTGTTCTACCAAGAAAGTTTCAAACTAAATACATCTGAAAAGAATCTGCCACAATCTGTGAAATGTCAGCACATAGAGAAGCTGACATCTATAGGTTTATCTTCTGGGGAGCATTCACTGATAAATTTCCATTGCTTTGATGCTATGGAAATTGGTCCATCTCACAAAATGAATTGTTGTTACTTGAATTATTTAGACTAAATAAATCTAATTAATGTTAGTTGAGTTACTAGAGTAGAGTGCCGGCCTGAACAAGAGTATCCCAGAAGGAGAAGGAAGCATAAAGACCTCGTGCAGATGCTTTTTGAAGTGATATACATATATGTTGGAAAAGAGAAGGAAAAGTAGATAAAATGAAAACTCGATGTTGCCTCAGTTGATCTGCAACCTTTGCAAAGGAACTCATGTTTTCTGTTCCCCGGTAATGTTTAGTGAAAAATTAGATGGGAGGCAGAAATATCTTCACTCTTCATGCTGGTGATTGTGCAATAGTAAAACCATATATTGTGCTGTTATCCTACAGAGCTGACATGTGAAAAGCATGTGTTTTGTAGACACAATGAGCCCTATTGTCAGCAATCTAAGCATGAACTGACATAAATTCAGAGGCAGATCTGGCAGTGTCTAAATGTGATTGTTTTGGATGTGGCCATTTCTTATTTTTATTCCATATAAGTGCCCTATAATTTAATTTTAATTAATGGCACTTTTTTTTGTCTGCTTTACTAGAAAGAATTACAAAGTTAGAGACTAGATGTTAGCTTTTGGGGATCATGGAATGATAGAATATGCTGAATTGGAAAGGACCCACCAGGATCATTGAATCCAGATCCTGACCCCATACAGGACATCCAAAGAACCATACCATGCGCCAAAGAGTGTTTTCCAAATGCTTCTCGAACTCAGACAGGCTTGAGGCTATGACAACTTTCCTGGGGAGACTCTTTCAGTGCTCAACCACCCTCCAGGTGAAAAGATTTTTCCTGATACCTAACACAAACCTCCACTGACTCAGCTTCATGCCATTTCCTCGAGTCCTATCGCTGGTCACGAGAGCAAAGAGATCTGTACCTGCCCCTCTGCTTCCCCTCGCATGGAAGTTGTAACTGCAATGAGGTCTCCCCTCAGTCTCCTCTTCTCCAGGCTGAACAGACCAAGTGCCCTCAACTGCTCCTCATACGGCTTCCCCTCAAGGCCCTTCACCATCCTAATGGGCTTCCTTAATGGACTTCCTTTGGATGGTCTCTAAGAGCTTAATCTTTCTTATATTGTGATGCCCAAAATTGCACACAATACCCAAGGTGAGGCCACACCAGTGGAGGGCAGAGTGGGACAATCCTCTCCCTCAACCGGCTGGTGATGCTTTGCCTGATGCCCCCCCCCAGAACACAGTTGGCCTTCCTGGCTGCCAAGACACTGCTGCCTCATGTTCAACTTGCCACTGACCAGGACCCCCAGGTCCCTTTCTGTGGCACTGCTTTCCAGCACCTCATTCCCCAGTCTGTACATATATCTGGGGTTGGCCCAGGTGCAGAATCCAGCACTTCCCCTTCTGGAACTTCACGTGATTGGTGATTGCCCAGGCCTCTAATTAGTTGAGGTCTCTCTTAATCAAAGGTCTCTCTTGCTTGAGGGAAGGAGATTTTTTTCCTTTTTCTTGTTTTGGCAGATTAACTGAGTCAACCAGATGTTATGAAGGCATAGCTTTCAACACATTTCAACCATGGAATAAGGCTAAAAACGTGCTGGTTTCAAAAGGAGAACCACAACAGTACCAGACAAGGATAGTTTCTCCACCTTCAATATCCCTATGTATCAGGAAAAGATATGAATGGCTTCACTTTCTGGGTACTCCTGAAAGGTACAGAAAGATAGAAAAGGAAGGTGGAAAACTTTACAAACTGTGTACATTTCCGTGTTTGGTAAAACCCAAAAAGTGTAATTGTCAAGTAGCTGAAAAGCATGGCATGCCTGGTTCTTGTGGTGCTGACTGTCCTGGCTGGGAACCTATCCAGACCATGCTGCAGCTTCTTTGAGAATCCTTTCTAGACCTAAGGTGACATGAGGGTTAGGAGCAGGGAGTCAGGTAGTGGTTGCTGGGGCCAGATGGAAGCTGAAAATCATTCTAGATTTAGATGATTTAGACCTAGAGTTTGTTGGTATGAAGGCACAAGTCCAAATAGGTGGAGATGTATGGTGTGTTGACACAGAAAGATGTAGGATGCCAGACACAGGAGAAAAAACTCTTCCAAGTAAGTTAGCAGGCATGCCTGGTTCCAGTAACTACATATTTCCTGAAAGAATTGCTAAAACTATAAACACATCATACCCACTTATATCCTTTGGATTCATCTTCAGAAGACACAGTTTTATCAGGTGTTTCACCTGTGCGTGTGCTTGTCTGGCCCAGGTACTAATCTCAAACAGGTCGTGGCAACAACTTTTCAGTCTTACTGAAAACTGTATTTCTTGGCTTCCTGCTGTAGACCCACACTTTTCACCACCATCCTTGTGGCAGGACAGGCCAATTTATAGCTTCCTGGAAGCTACCATAAATTGTTTCTCACTATTCAAAGCACTGAAGGGATTGTACACCAAATATTTGTCCCACAGTGGTCTCCAGGTTACATATTCTTGCCTTCTTTTATTTTTCTTTTTTTCTTTAATCTTGGCATTTAGTGACAGATGTCTCTTGTAATTCCTCTCTTTTGATTCTCTTCAGTGATTATTTTGTTAGCTTTCCTGAACAGAATAACAGAAAGAAACACATTTACTTACATGGCTGCGTGTTTGTTTTGGCTAGTGTAGAGTTAATTTTCTTTAGCATAGCTGGTATGAGGCTGTGTTTTGGACTTGTGTCAGAAACCATGTTAATAATGCAGGGGTGTTTTCATTATTGCTGAGCAGTGCTTACATGGAGTCAAGGACTTTTCTGTTCTCCTACTTCCCTGACAGCAAGGAGGTTGAGGACATAGCTGGGACAGCTAACCCCAACTAACCCTTCAGATATCCCATACCATGTGGAGTTATGCTCATTATAAAAGCTGAGGGAAATTTTCTTTTGTATATATTCTAAGTTATTGAAAGCTTGTTGAAAACAAATAGGCTCTACAATTGTTAATGAGTGTTTGTACGTAAGAACTTTAATGTCACTAAAGGGAATATTTCTCATTTTTAATTATTACAATGTATCCATTCTGCTTTAAGTGTTATTTTTAAAAAATGTATAGTGACAAGAATAAAAAAAATTAGCTGGATTTATTAAGAAAAGGTTGCATAACCATTAACCAAATGTTGCTGTCTGAAACAGATCTTTCCTGTAGCAAAAATTCTAATTTTTCTTTAAATGCTTAAAGACAGAAGCACATCTAACAAAACCAAAAAAATAACTCAAGATAAATCAATTTGAAGACTGAATTATTAATAGATGCTTTATACAGCATTTAATTTATGTAAAGGGGATTTGTATTTAGGTTTTATAACACCTTATTTAGCAATTTGAAAAATCTATCTATAAATTCATAGCTTCAACCAACCTATTCTGTGTGGCTCATGTACAGAAGCACTTTTTCCTCAGCAGCATGAAGCTCTGAAAACAAGTGTTGCATGACCAGAATGCATTTGAAGGAAACTGGTCTCTGTTTTGTGTCAGATATATTGGTGGGTAAGAGATAAACATCCCAAGTGTGATTGTAGTAGAAGCACTTTTTTAAAGCTATGCTTTATCTGCAGTACACTTCCATGAGTAAACAACTGTCTATCTATAAAAGCTCAGCTCTCATGATTTGCTGTACTTTGTGCAGCATAAGCCCATCTTAGGTACATGTAAATCAAAGTAATACAATTTGACAAATACAAATTCACACGTCCTGGTCCTGGCTCTTATATTATTCAAATCACCAGTATTTTGTAGTGCAAATGCACTAGGCTGAAATGTTTATAATTTCTTAATGCTACATTTTGAAGGTTATAACCATAAATTGTCTCTATTTTATATGAGGCTAGAATAGAAATAAGCTCAATTTTTTTAAGAAAATGCAAATCTGTGACACCCTGATCAAAGATCCAACTCCTTAGCAGTTTAATTCTATGTCTCCAATTGAGTGAAATTACTTTCAAAATGACTGTTAAATACAATTATTTGTTTTCAGATGCACCACTGAGCAGTATGTCATAATGTTGAAAGGACTTAATAATAACAGTAGAAGATGAATTTTTCTTTCTGGATGAGGGTCAAGATAACTGTAATAGTATTTATACAGAACTTACATGTCTATTTATATTAATATTTCAACAACAATGTATACATATAGAATATAAATATGCAAATATAAAGTCTACAGAACTTTCAGTTTAAAATGTATCTAATTATTCTTTTTAACAAAAAGTACTACATGGGGGAAACATTAAAATGTATTTGATAAAAGCATGTGGCTTTTTTTTTGGTAATAGAACTGCTCAAATTTTTTCAGTATTACATCTGCTTGTATTGGTGTCATTGGAGCCATAATATTGAAACAAGTCACATGAGTCTGACAGTGGTTAAGATTCAGTGGCAGAGCCCATTGCCTGCACAGCTGACTAACAATGACTTACTTCTTCTTTGCATTGTCCACCACTGCATCCCTCTGCTTGGCTTGCATTTGCTATTCAAATTCTTGTTCGGTATATTTATGATTCAATTCACATTAATATTGATGAACATCTCTCGTAGAGTTTCAAGGCCTGACAGAAGCAGGTAGGATAGTCACAGAGTCCAAGCAACCTATCACTTAAAGAATGTTATTCAAATATCCCATTCTGAGGGAAAAGCTCTTTATTTTCAGTCTTGCTGAAGGCGAAGAGCAGTAATAACCAGTAGCTATTTAGAAAACATAAAATGCAAACACCAGAATATCATAATGATAGGCATTATATAGATATATAAATACTGTCCCAGGTGTGAGGACTTCATATCTAACTAACATGTCCTCTTGCTTAAAGCACTGAATAAAAATAATACAGTTGGAAAAGTCTTTCTACATGAGAATTTTATTTTTACTGTGTTCTATACTATTTTTTATTCTCTTCTTTTTTGTGTCACTTTAGTGATCAGAATGTACCATAAGTACATAGACAAGAAGGAAGAAACTGGTTTATTTTTTTTTAATGATCAAATTATTTTATGCTTGTAATATAAAAACATATGAATTAAAAACCTTAATACTGTAAAACCCACAAACCCCCAATACCGTGGTTTTATTTCTGTATCTGTACTTTTGTGGCTTTAACTGCTTGAGTTCATATGCACAAAGAGTAAAATATATGGTGGCTTCAAAGTGTAAACACTGCCCAGAACTGGCTAGCTCAGTTCCCATAAGACAAAGGAGGGGGAGTTAACACTCAGGAATAGGTTCCCTAAAATACAAAGCAACAGTTTCATGATACCAAAGAAAGTTGCGCAGAGGATGCCTGAGGGAAGGCATGCCTGAAACCCACCTTCCACTGGACTTCACCTCTTCTCTGTAGCATTGGTGGAGAGTGGCTTGTCCCAACATTAACAGCTGTTTTTTTCAGAGGCAAAAGCTGCCTTTTAAGAATCCTACTTGCATGCAGGATTCTTTTTTTCCCCCTTAAAATGTGTTGATTTAGCACTGTTCAGTATTTAAGAAATGTGACAGAGTGCTCCTTTATAAGAATGGTGTAGTGCTTAGATAAAACTGAAATTAGGAGATCTACATAATATACTGCATTTCCTGCTATACTCCCCTGGTATTTGTCTTATTTTATTCTAACATAATTGGAGCGGGAGGGCTGTGTTATAAGTAAAAGGCAAATATTTGATAATAAAATCCAAAAAAGTTGGTGCACTGACTTCAGTAGTTTCCTTAGCAAGGTAACTAAGCTCATTTCTCTGGTTTCCCAAACTGTGAAAAGAGAAAGACAACTCCTATTGCATTGTTTTCTACACAACTTTGGAGAGCAAGAAGAAAATAAATCAGAAAATATTTTGTTACTCTCTTATGATGAAATTTCAGAGAAGGAAAGAGTTCCAGATTTTGGTCTGTGTTCCTAGAAGCAGCCACATGAAATGAATAAATGACTTGGCTAAAATATAGTGTGGGAAGCTAATACCTTACCTATTGGATTACATATTCCTATTCCACCTCAGACTTCCTGAATTGATTATATTTGAATTTTTTGCTATATTCTTACCATGAAACAGACAGATATGAATTCTCTACCTTAAATAAATCTAATAAACTTGAATCTTGGATGGATATTCTGATCAATAAGACCAATGAAGGCAAATTTCTTTGCTGCTTCCTATAATAGAAGTGATGTATTTTTCTGCTATGCAATTTCAGCCATGAAATATTCTTAAATGTGAGGCTCGCTGAATTCTAAAGCAGATTGAATGACTAGAATTTCAGCAGGTAGTATTTATTTGCCTATGTAATCTGCCGGAGGTGTGTTGATGTCACCAAAAATATCTAATGTTTTGTAGGTTTGTGATGGATCTAGATGGAAACTTCACGGCTTGTGTTTTAAGGGTGAGTTAGTTGCAAGGTAAAAAAATAATCTCTGCGTATCTGCATGATCATATAGCTGATGGTCAACCCATTTCCACAGACATGATTCTGGAACAGCCCTCTAGGGCTTGCCAGGCACACAAGCATTCTGTTTGTCTCTTGGTAACTGAGCTAGACAGAATGACACTCCCTGTTCAGTCCTTACTGCATGAGGGTAAAGCCGCTCCCTAAAAAAATCTCTGTGAAACAATAGATCTAAGATTTCCCTCTACCTTTAAACTAACACATGGAATGGGAGCTACTTGTTAAAACCTAAGGCAAAAGGTTCATGTATCAAATAGTTATCAGCCAGTCTTGAAAAGTTATTTAATTGTTCACTTCATTATCTTCCTTTATACTTGGTATTAATGCAGTGCCTCTCATAGATTGTATTGAATCATAGAAATCATTGTTGTGTTCCACTTAGCAATATTATTGTTTCTGTATGAAGTATTCAGCACAAACTTGTGTGCCTTTCTGGGAAAAAATTAAAGACAGAAGTTGCAGCAATATTTCTGTAAAATAATATTTTTTTACAGACACTGGAGTCTTTAGCTTACTACTAAACCATGTTTTCAAAAGAGTAACAAATAAAAGAAGTTAAAGTACAGGAGTTAATACTCTAGCAGCAAACGCAATGCCAAATTAGTATTCTTATCTTATATGTTTGTCTGGCTAATATTTTCTAACTAATTAGAATAATAATAACTTATACTGTTTCTGAAAATGAACATTAATGATCAATATTTCAACTTCACCAGATTTTTTTCTACATGTATTGTTTTCCTTATTCAGGTTCTAGATATACAGGTTTGATCTCCCACTGGCTGCTATTTTCCCACTTAAAATTTTTTCAAAGAACAATATTCTGCATTTAGTCAGCTATGAAATGTCCCACTAGGAGTTCATATATTGTTAAAACTATGAACTTTTTTTCATAAGGTACTAAATGTTTTATAGTTGAGAATAATTGCACGTGTACTAATACAGAATAGGAGAGACTATTCTCAAGAAATACTTACATGAATAATTTAAACATACTTGATTAATCTGACAAAGATATCAAACCTGTGTGGATCTGCAGTCTGTTAAATCTCAGAACATCTCTTCAAGAGTACTTGTTGCATAGCTCTGAACATTATTATCATGATAGTCAAAGTGAGAACAAAGTGAGCAAATCAGAACATTTTATAACGAATTAATTATTTCTGTGAATCTCAGCCAGGTTTGGGTTCAGTTTTTTTCCTGGATCTCAGCTTTGTCAAGAATATTAAAAGCCATCTGAGTGAAAATAAGTAAAATTAAAAAAAATAGTGAGTGGAAATCAAGTTTGTTTGGTCTTAAATATCTAACTTTTAATGCAAATGTGTGTAGCAAATTCATCAGGAATGCTGGAAGAAGATTGGGGACAGAAAAAGCAAAGCAAATGAATGAGGGCAAAAGTAAACTAACCTATAAACCTTCAAAAGCTAAAAGAAAAAAAAATCACTAAAGTAAGATTAACAGTGCACCCTATAGATGTAGAACAGATAACAGGGTGACAATGTGTTTAATGTCAAGAAAAAATTATGTTACAGTTAAATTTTGCTGTCTTATTATGGCATACGCATTTTATCTATTCAGGAAGTTGAGAGAAAAGCTAATTGTATGTGTGTATGACAGATGTGCTGACAGATGGGGAAATATCACAAAAGTAAATATGTGCATCTATGGTAGATGAAAATTAGAGAAGATAAAGTAAAAGAAAAAATATCACCTGAAGGGTATAAAAAGAAAAAAGTAAAATTTTATTTTTTTTATAACATAAGATTAATGTTCAGTGAAATACAGAGAAATAATAAAATGTGACCTGATGGTTAAGAATCTCATTTTCAAAATAACATTTAAAGGGGATAAAGCTCTTTTCAAACTTAAGTTATGTTAATGATTATTGCAGTCTCGAAGTAAAAACTTGGCTCCTCTAAAACCAGCGCCATAGAGTCTTTTGATTTGACTGGTATGATTTACCCATTTTTTTCACTGACAGTAGGGTGTTAGAGAGGTAGGTTTTACTTTCTGTAATTAGGTTCTGTGCTGCACATACTAGCAATTGCTGTGTTTGTAAAAGATGCTAATAAAATTCTGCGTTTAGCCAAAGTAAGCCTAATGAAGTCAATTAAATGAATCTCACTGTATATTCATGGAAATTACACTAAGACTTAATTCTTGCTTCTTCTCTTGTGTCCACTTCAGAAAATTCCATAGTAAGGCCAAATGATGCCTTATAACTGAGAAAACCATAAAATTCAAAAAGTTTCTGGAACAGTAAGTTTGCAGTCAACATTTTTATGAGAGGCATCCAGCATATGGATAACAGCATGGGGCTTCCAGCAACAGCTTTAAGCAAGACTCGTTATGCTGGCTTAATGTTCACTTGCTAACAAGTATACACTTCCCATAGAAGACATTTTCCTGCCTTGGTACATCACAGATTGTTTATGACTGTAATTAGTGGGAAATAATGTCCACTACCTGATTATTGTTCTCTTTCATATTTACACTTTGATCATATTTCATCCTACCTAGTATTGATAAGGGACATTGTATCTAGAGAATGCTCCTTTCCTCCGGTATTCTGTTGTTTCATTATTAATATGAATCTACAAAGCTTGCCCTCTGTTTATGTGAACAGAGTGGCAGAAGCAAGAAATCCACAAAACAAGATCAATGTTACTGCAAATCACTGAAGGCATCGTGCAGACTCGGTTGTGAAGAAATCAGCAAGATTTCTATTGCAAGGCCATGAGGTCTGTAGTGCCAACCAACACTGATTTAAATGAACCTGGAAAACCTCTCTGGATGAGCCTACACTCAAGACAATATATAAATCATTTGGAGTAGTATGTTTTTGTGAGTAGTACCTGATTTCTCTGCTTATCAATTTATTATATTCAAATTAGTTCAGAGTTAAATCCACTACATTGATGAATAGACTCGTCCTAAACAGAGAATTTTTTTGGTCTTTTCTCATGTCAGTGGAAGCCTTGGTTATTCACTGCCCATCATTCAGTGAACAAAAGGTGGACAAAACAAAACATACAGTAGATTTAATAAAGGTGTCTTTCTAACCTATGTAATGGATTGAATCTGTGAGA
Source organism: Grallaria varia (assembly GCA_013396735.1). Taxonomy (NCBI): domain Eukaryota; kingdom Metazoa; phylum Chordata; class Aves; order Passeriformes; family Formicariidae; genus Grallaria; species Grallaria varia. Next base: position 14,562 of record VWZG01008817.1, on the reverse strand, counting down.
TGATAACAAACCACAAGCCATGGTGTGCCATGGCCTGCAAAACCAGAGAAGCTACATTCCTGAAGGAATGGTGCTGCACTCATCTCAGGGCTAGGCAATACTTCATTCAGTCAAGGTCATTACATTCTTTCTAGAGTCTGCTACAAGAATGAGAAGTGGCTTTGTAAAAATGGGCAACATTATACTTACAGAATAACTTTAGTCATCTATTTATGTATTTATTTATCAGTTTTGCAAGATTATTTTTATACCCTGAAATGCAAAAATATATTCACTATTCTATTTGAGGAGGCTATAGCGATGGCTTCTCTGAGAAGCTGCTAAAAGTTTCCCCCATGTCTAAAAGAACCAATGCCACCCAGCTCCAAGAGAGATCCATCACTGACCGAGGCCAAACCAGTAAATGATGGTAGCAATGACTCTGTGATAACATATTTAAGAAGGAAAAAAGTTATTGCACAGATGTAACTGCGGCCAGAGAAGAGTGGAGTGAGAACATGTGAGTGAAACAGCTCTGCAGACACCAAGGTCAGTGCAGAAGGAGGGGAAGGAGGCAGAGATTCCCTTGCAGCCACTGATGAAGGCCATGGTGAGGCAGGCTGTCCCCCTGCAGCCCATGGAGGTCCACAGGGGAGAAAATGTCCACGTGCAGCCTGTGAGGGAGCCCCATGCCAGAGCAGGTGGATGGCTAAAGGAGGCTGTGACCCCCTGGGAAGCCCTTGCTGGAGCAGGCCCCTGGCAGGGACCCGTGAACACAAGGAGAAAGGCTGTGTTAAAACAGGTTTGCGGGCAGGACTTGTGATGCCATGGGAGACCCATGTTGCAGCAGCCTTTTCTTGAAGGACCGCATCTCAAGGAAAGGCACGCACCCTGGAGCAGTTTGTGCAGAACTGCAGCCCACGGGAAGAATTTACATTGGATAAGTTTGTGGAGGACTGTTCTCCCGTGGGAAGGACCACACACTGGGGCAGGGGAAGGACTCCTCTCCCTGAGGAGGAAGCAGTAGCAGAAGCAACATGTGATGAACTGACTGTAGCCTCCATTCCCTGCCTTGCTGTGCCGCTGTGAGGGGAGGAGGTGCAGAGGACCAGGAATAAACTTAAGCCCAGGACGCAGTGAGGGGTGAGGAATTTGTTTTACTTCTCATCATCCTGTTCCGATTTGATGGGTAATAAATTCAACTAATTTACTGTGGTAGTTTAAATTTTAGGCTTTGGTGAGGTTTGTTGTTCTTTAGGCCTTCCTTAACAACCGGGGTCAAAAACTAAGGCAGTATTCCATCCTATTCCCTCACGTAATCAGGTGTATATAAGATAGGGGGAGGGAGGTGCTCTCTCTCTTGGGCTCCAGCTTTTCTCCCTGCCACCTGCTCAGACAGCAGCTCTCAGTGTTTAGGCCTCGCTTATCTCTGTGGGCTGTNTTTTTTTCTTGCTTTAATTTTTTTTTTTTTTTTTTTTTTTTTTCCCTTTTTTCTCTTCTGCCTTTCGGGAGCGGGGGGGAGGCTGTGTTTGTGGTGTGGGCTTGGCTGGGAGCCAACCAAAACTCTTACCAAAACCTGTGTCGAGTCTATTTCGCTCATAACAATAATCAGTGAGTGATCGATCTCTGTCCCCATCTCCGCTCGTGAACCCTGTTGAGAAATACATTTGGTGCAGGTAGCTCATTTGCAAGCTGCACTTTGAGATGCAGACTGAGCTCTGGGTGGGAGCCCAAGACAAGAGGCCGTGAACTGCCAACCCTTTGGTTAACAAAGGACACAAAGATGGGTGGTGCCACACAGGTGACTGAACACTGGGAGACACAGCAGGAGTCATGAATTGACAAACTTTTTGGATAACAAAAGGCATGAAGACCAGTGGCACCAGCCAGGATACTGGGAGACACGGCAGGAGCAGAGGTCTCAGGAAAAAGGGAAAGGCTTGTGAGAGGGTAGACTGCGAGGGTGTAAATCCCAGGAGACCTTGGCTAGGCGGTCCCACCTTGGAGGCACCAGCTCAGGCTGTTTCTGTGTTACTGTGCTGTGAATAAATTGCTTTGTGGAACGAGACATCTGAGACTCTGCTGTGGGAAACCTGGGGTTGAACTGGTAAAGGAAACCTGGTCTGACTGTGTGACAGGGGGCGAGTGGGGAGTCAAGCCACTGTGAAGGGGGTTTGGTCCCAGCAGTTAAAGTCTCTGGTGTCGGGAGTGTGAAGGTCAGAGAGCCTCGTGAATGGTCAAACTGGGATATTTCCTTTGAAATCTTTTGTTATATTTTCTCTCTCCTATCCACTTGAGGGGGGGAAATGACAAAGCGGCTTTGGCGGTATCCTGGTTCCAATCAGGGCCAAACCACCACAACTATTCTATCTCCTTTAGTGTTGAAACATGTATTTCTTAAAGCAGATGAGATGGCAGACAAGGCTGTCTTTTGCTAAGCACCGTGCTTAGTAATATTTACTCAGAGCTGAAGTGGCAATTCTACACCTTTGCACTAGTGCTATTGCAGTTGTGCAAAGAGGAATTATTCTCAGTTTGGTACTATAATTGGAAATATATCACCTACATGAGTTAGATAAAGGAACTTTATGATAATTATTCTGCACCTATCAAAACAGGTTTTAATAAACACAACAAAATGAAGCAAATACCTAGTTTTCTTCAAATGTCTTTTCTAGTTTTGAAACAAGGGGAAAAGCCAAATCAAAGACAACCTAGTTTATGTCTGTAAAGAAAAAAAAAAAAGAGATTGGTTAATCAGGTGTTAAAAATTAATCATCAAAGGTATTTACACTCCTAAAGTCAGGCCAAAATCTCATCTTTATTGTTATTTGCTTCATATTAGACACTAATTAAACAATTTGGTGTTATTTATGTGACAGAACCCTTCTATCATACCTTATTACATTGGTTGTCATACCTTATTACATTGGTTATCCACTGCAACAGTTCAACCTGCAAAGTAAAACTCATACAGTTTCCTTAAGTCTTTTCCCACGATCTAAACTGAAGACAACTAAGTAGGCATGACTCCTTTTTTCTCATAGTTTTAAATTTTTGATAATAAGCAGTAAATACTATTTATGTTTTATGTATTAATGTGCTTGATTTTACATCATGCATGTGTAGCAGTTTTTCAGATCATTTGCCTGTAAGAAAAACCAGAGCAATAAACAATTACAATGGACTTGTTCTTTAAAAGTTAGGATGACTTCATATTTTAAGAGTTAAACCAGGAATATGAAAAATTGTCCAAAATAATAAAAAGCACCTGTCATACTATTTGGTTTCTTTCTTTATTTAATTGAAATAAAGTTAAATTAATTTTGTTTACTAGATGTTCATTAATGCGTACTGGTAAAGAAAATAATTAAAAACTACCACTGGAAAAATAGCCTAGAGCTTTGCCTGCAGTATTTTTAATGATAACTATTGAGTGTTAAGAATCAGGCAGAAAAGTAAAATGTAAATGTTCTTAAAATCCATAATTTTAATGGAAATTTGTCTGTGAAATACAGTAGTATTCTAACCCTGATGTCGTAAAACTGAGTATAACAGTGTTAAATATGCACAAATATGCAAATATGTACACGTCTGTCAGGACTCTAAAAGTACATCTGTGGTGTATCTAATACATTTTCTTTTAACAATTTACTTAGGGAAAATTGCAGTAACTAAAGTTTCTTGACACCAGCACATTGCTAAACATTCTATAAAAGTTATGTATTAATCCTTGTAGCGTACCTTTGAAGATAGTTACTTTTGAACAGAGAGCACTGACTCCAATTATCTAAATGTCCTGCTTGATATGGTGAATTTTAATCCTTTGATTTTTTTCAGTCAAGAATTAGGCCAGTTGGAATGGAGGTTTCATGTAGGCCACTTCTCTGTGCTCAAAGATCTGTCAACATTTTTACATTTTTAGATTGTATTATACTGTTTTAGAGACAGTCCTTGCATTTTCTGATGGTGTATTAGTCAAACAGTTAACGGAATTTTATTCATTCTGAAAGGTCATATAAGTGCACCTTGAAAAGAGAATCTCTATGTAATAAAAAAAAATATTTGCTTGTGTTAAAAGTCATTTTTAATTGGCTTAAAAATTGAAGTATTCAGGGCACTCACTTCGAAGTTATTTCATTTGTTTTATTGTCTTTTCTTTTTCTTTTTTTTTTTCCTCCCTTAAGCTAACTCTCTTAGAGAAATTCATGTCTATGTGATAAAGGAGTGAAGGATTTCAAATCAATTTCCATGAGTTATCAGCTTCAGCAGTTTTAAATTCTTTATAATATATGGTTGTTTGAAAGTGATATTTATTAAAATAAAAGAGTGAATATTTGAAAATTTTCGGTAACTTCTGAAAAGCCAAAATAGAAAAGGCAGACAATTAAAAAAAATTTGACACTTTTTTCCCTCTCTTCCATGTCTCCGTTTCACTTCTCCATCACATGTTATTCTCCATTCCTCCCAATTTCCTTGGTGAGGGGATAGGCAGTGTAGAAGTCTGGGGTTATTACATGTTGGTTTTTTCCTTCCATTTCTTGCTTCTTACTAATTTTCCTCCATTGGTCCTTGCTTGTTACTGTTCCCCTGCTCTGACATGGGACCCCCAGGGAATGCAGTCCCCTAGTGGCAGTGCACTTTTTTCCCCATGACTGTGTCTCCATCTGTTTCCCCACAACAACCCCTTCCATGTGTTCCCTTTGCGCCTCCTCATGTGTGTCTACTGCCCTTTATGAAAATTGTTTGAGCAGAGTTATTATGTGCTTCTCTAGCTGATGGTAGTTTTGATATGCTGTGGGTCACTCTGTCCGTGTCTGAGCTGGTTGAATGTGGCACAGGGAAGGGAACAGCCTCCTCCCAGACAAGCTGCCTGACAGCCCACTGCTGCCCAAGCCCTGCTAGTTATGCTTAATACATTTCACACCTTGCTTCTGCAGAACACTGTGTGAATGTTTATCCATTACAAGGTCTACTTTTAACATCATCACAGCTTTAGCATGCAAACATTACAAACTGCCTTTCAATCAGGACAATAGGGTTGACATTGCAGGACCACGGGTTTATGTTCATGAATACTCCGTCCATTCTCTGGCAGATGAGATTGTTCTACAGATTTCACCCCTTCCCACTGTAAACCCCCAAACAGAAAATGTTACAACAGTCTGAACATCGATCCATTATAATCTCCACTACTTGTTTCTACAGGACAGATTATTGGGTTAAACAGCATAATAATTTGACATCATATTAAATATTGCAGACCTTGTTGCAATCCAACACACAGTCCAAAATATTACAGCAGTTTGAATATTCATCCATCCCAAAGTCCAAACTTTTCCTTTCCATAGGTTTATCATTTTGTCTGAAGCAGCAGGATTGGGCCATTGCTTTTTAAATCCCCCCCATCAGCAGATGCCAGAGCTCTCTTGCTTTGCACAGGGTCCCAAATTCCCCAGAGTAAAGTTCTGCTGAGACATCAGCTAAAAAACAGTGGCTCTGGTTTCTCAGCACCTCCATACCCCTTGCGTGGGCATCTCCTTTGGGCAGTGCCTGTAGGCAGCCTACATTTAATTAATTTCACCTGCAGTAAAGGATCACGGCATGATGCTTTGTATATGACATTAACTCTCATAGGCTTCATACCACACTGTCTCTGAAAATGCTGTGTGGTAGAATTAATTTATGTTCAGATACATTTCTGTTTCCTATCACAAACAAGGAAAAGAGGAAAGGGGAGGAATTAGTTAAAAGACAAAGAGTTTCAAATCCCAAGCTCTAGCTAAAGAGAAACATGTTAATGATGTATTACTGCTTTCAATTAGTTGTTTTTTTTTTTTAATACAAAGCTGACCTTAGAGAGAGAGTTGTCAATTTTAGCTGATCAGTGACTTTAACTATAAAGCACAGAGTAACATCGAACCATTAAAACCACTGAGATGTACATCACTGATGCTCTAATTAAAAAAAAATTATATGCAGGATAGAAAACAGAATGGCTAGTTGATAGCTTCACTTGCTCAGATGTGGATGATCTACTAACTACAATAGGAAAAGAAAAAAAAGGCTTGAAAAAATAGCACCATTTTGCAAACTTGCTTTTGAGCTGTGTATTATAATATGACTTTACAAAGCAGTAGCATCTAAGAGGATTAGAAAGATACTCAGTTTTACTCTCAGACTATACTACATTGTTTATTCCGGAGTATGTAGTCTTGCCATGAAAGAGAAAAAGGATGATGTCAGAAACTTCTGCTTCAATGTTTAGTAGATGCTTTCACAGAAGCTGGTTACTGAGGAGGATGCTTGAGGGTGCTGACAAAAAAAAAAAATCAGTGTTGATGCCTCTTAAGAAAAGGTATTTTTGTAACCAAAAAGCCATATGAAATGTTATTAGTGTGTCAGCTTCAGAAACTAGTTTGAAGATTACTTAGCAGTGTCACATTAAAGGTTGGAAAACCACCTCTGGAGAATGTGAGAAATGAGCCATCCCATGCACTCACCTCAGCTATGCAGCTGAACTGTGCCACAAATAGTGGGGAGTACAAGATCTCACTGAAAAGGGAGATGCTGGCTGGGCTTGCTCCACCAGTATCACATGCTGTGGCGTTTTCTTTAACATGAGCTCCTGAGCTACAGCTCATCCTGACAGAATTTTGTTTTGTAAGCAGTTCAGGAATAAATTTATCTCCCTTTGCACTTTGAAATCACATTTAGGAATTTCCTTCTGACACAACAGGTGTCTTGTTATGATGGGATAAGTGTGTTCACATACCAAGAACAATTTCCCTCCACCTTAATATACTGAGGAAGATTTTTTTTAATCCTCATTATTTTTCCCTTGATGTATGCAAGCGAGTCTTGCTTTTTTCCTCATCTGTTTCAATGTCCCAACTCTTTATGCCACTCTCAGTCATTATTTTAAGGAGAAGATAAATTCTAATAAATTAAATTATATGAATGATTACATGAGAATAGGAATGACTAAAAAGGAGAAGCCATACACAAAGTGGTAGGTCAGAAGGAAAGGGAATATTACACTCTATCAACCAAAACAAGATCAAGAATGCAGAAAATAATCTACCAAGGTAATTTTTCAGTGACAGAATTATGAAACAAGGAAGAATTAAACATTTTGCAGTGTCTGAATCTAAAAATAGGACATCATGGCTTAATCAAATTTCAGGAGAATTTTTTCTGAAAAAGACTTGCTTTATATTTTAGTCACTTGGAAACCACTATGGATAGCTGAACTGGTTTGGAGAAATAATCTCTACTCAGTGAAAGCTTAAATTTGGAAAATATTTGGGAAGCTACCTCTTTCCGCACTGACTTCCAACTAACAATTCTGTTCTCTCTGTTGAAGTGCCAAACACATACTGTGTATTTGTCAGACCTATGATGGTAACTGGCCTTGAAAATTTACATGCTCAGCCACTTCCACTGCATCCTAGGTTCTAAATGTGGTCAGTGGAGTGCCTCTTCTTATATGAAATATACCATAAAGAAAGCAAATGTAAAGGCTTTAGTCATGCTAATAAAAGTAATGTTCACTGATTATCCAGCTAAAAGGAAAATTTAAACTTTTATCAAAATTTGATAATTGCTTAATGATTTTTTTTTAGTTAAAAGTAGAACACTGACTTAAAATGGACTAAAAGTTGATTACACTATATAATGACTGCATATAATTATTGATAAAAATATATTCCCTAGATAGCATTCATATATTGCACATTTTATTACCAAAGCACTTCAGTGATATCAAGAAATGTATTATTACATTCTTCTGAAATACATATATTTTACTAATATGTTATTGATGCAGGAAGGGAAAAAAAGTCAACATTGCCAGATGCAGCATCTTATCCTTATTTCTCTGAAAGAGTGCTTTCTAGTTCATCTGTATATTGAGACTTCAGTCTTGTAAAGAGCACTGGGAGTCAAGGGTCTCTCAGCTTCGCTGTCCTGCTTCCAGATCCAGTGAAGTTCTTCTGGTTTAGAAATCCTGCAGCAAGTTCTGCCTTAGCTCATGGATTCAGGGTAGCTGTTTTAGCACATCATCTACAAAATAATAGCAGAGCACCAGATTTTCGTTATGACTAAGACTAGATTCAGTGTTTTAATTCATATCTAGTATTATGTACTTCATGTTTTTCGTGTGGTTTTTTTTTTTCAATTTGAGTGCTGCATTACTTACAATAAATTCATTAGGAAGGGTAAGAGCTCTAGATCTGTGTGATCTGATGGTTCGCTTCAGCACTTTTATAGCCTTCAATATTAAAAACCAATTAAGAAACACTACTATTAATTCATGCTTGAAAGTTCTTGAAAAGCAGTTTTGTATAAAGTATTTTGTATAAAGAGTCATAGTATTGAAACCCTTCTTGGAAGGAAGATTATTTACAATTGCAGTGCTGAGACTGTAGGTTTTTGAAATCCACACAATATGCAGGATGTCCTGAAAGAAATTCTGAATTGTCTGAGCTGGTAAAACTGTAATAATTACTCTGAAATTTTATAATTGCATAGAGCATAAGTAATTTAACTCCCATGCTCTTTTTGGTTCTGACAGACTGGACTATTTTACAATCTGCACTGCAAATATCCACAAGGAGTTAACAGAGGTCTGGCGGGAGTAAATTTTTGCAAATGTTTTCTAAACCTGTGTGCTTTAGAGCAGATGTTTTCTGTATACACAATACCATCCTCATAGACACTCTGACCTCAGCAAATTAATTGATAGTACATATAAGCACAAACATTACTAACAAAAAGTGACAAACTTCCTGTAAATGTATATTTCTTTACAATTTAATTTTTTTAAGAAGTCTAAAAAAAGCTCTATTGTGTTTTGGTTTTCTGGTCATAG
>VWZG01008814.1:0-12232 GCA_013396735.1 Grallaria varia | reverse complement strand
CAATGCATTGATAAACTTTAAAGAACCTACTTTTGGAAGACGAAAACAATAATCAAAAAAAAACCTATCACAGTAGCACAGTGCTAATATATCTAAGAGTTAAAGTCATGAAAGATTTGATGACCTGAACACATTTATAAAGTTGCAACTGCACTGGTAAGATGCACTTTCTTTAGTAACTATGTGTATTCAGGTTTTGTGCTAAGGAAATGGCTAGATTTTCCACCACTCTCACCCAAAAAACCCCAAAATGAAGAAACAGTAAGAACGGTCTAGAATCATCCCCAATACCCTTTGCATCATCCAAAGCATTAAGACCCTATCAGCACATGGCTCTGTTATAATTATGTGTCAGAGTTAATGGTCACCAATGATATGAAGATGTACTACAGAACAGGGCTTCCTTAATGCAACAGGGTATGAACGCTGGCATTTTTTAAGCCACTGCATAAGAAATGAAGAATTGTTTAATAAGAACACATTCTGTTGTCTTAAAAGACTAAATTTTCCATTGGCATGTTTTCAGTGGGAGTTTTATTCACCTAGAAGTAGATAATTTGGCTCAAGAGTTCACAGTATATTTAGATTTATTCTTGTTCTTCTCGGCTTCTCAACATTACCTCCTTGTAAGGCTAGAACATATAAGAAAGACAAGAAAAAAAAATAGCTTGGTTACTTGGATGTGGTTATTTCATTTCCTGTTATGACAATCTATGGTTTATGGTATAAGGCTGTTAACATCGTTAACTTTAAGGAGAAAAAATAAATCATCCTTTCACTGGAGGGGAAAAGTAGCAAGTAAATAAAATTACTGCTTGGGCATGTGTATTTGGTCATTAGNTTAAATATGTAACTGATAAAAAGGTAGAAATATTTAATAGAAATTTTCTGGTATTGTGTTTATTCATGTTACTTATATTGGTTGATTTTATTATTTTAAATGAGCTGAAATATGGCCACAACAATGTTTTGTGCATATACATCTTTAAAATATTAATGTGTTTGAATTTTATACAAAAATACTTTTTGAAATAGTATTTCTTTGGCCTTTTGTTAAGGATTTTAAGAATTAAAATAAGCTTATGCTTTGCATATTTCTCTTTAGAACATGATTTTGTTGCAAAGAGAGGTTAAAATTGCTTTCTAATTATACATATGTAGGACCTAAAATGGTGTAAGGACATACAAAGCTTTCTATTTCAGTCCAAATACACTTTAAATACACTTTAGTGCAATTAACTCACCTAGGGTATTTTGGAATGAAATATAAACCCAAAATATAATCAACATGCAGAATAATCTGTTTGTATAAACAAATTTCAGAACATATGAGGGGAGTATCCAAGTGATTCATAATCAGGTTTATTAGCCCAACAAACTAAATATACCATATCATGTTAAAAGGGACTCATTTTGTAAAGTACTCTTGCACATCTGAACACACCAGTGGAGACAATGAGCACACTGTTGTCATTGGAGGAGATCACACAATATGCCAGGTGATTCAGTAGGGAAAATACAGTTAATGAGCTCATCTTCATTAAATTCTGCTTGAGAAATTGACTTTGTTTCAGAAAAAAATTCTGAATAAACTTTGTAATTCCAAACTTCTTCCAAACAAGCAGTTATCAGAGTAAATAATAAATACATATTTTAGACCATTTAGTACAGGCAGCAGGACTCCCCTGCAGCAGAAGAGAGTTTAAAATGTCATAAAAATTGGACCTCATCATAAAGGCTACTAAGTTGATGATATTTAATGGATTATTTCAGTCTTTATGAAACAGGTTTCGTAGTTCTGAGACTTCAGGACATATTCCTGTGTATGAATTAAGATTGCTATCTATTCCATATATGACCTAAGAAATCATATGAAAAACAAGAAAGCCAGCTCCCACCCACTGCCACCTCACTTTAGCCCTAAATCTCTCCACCACACCTCACAATCTGAACTGGAATTCCCCCCTTAGGCATGCTGTCCAGCCATACCATGACACATTCAGTGTCTCTGTCTCGTGAAGAAAGCGGCAAAGACAGGAAGAAAATTCGTTTCTTGCTTTCGTGCACTGCTAACTCTATAATAAGGTGCTTGTGATCTCCTTGAAATTCTTATGCACTTTATTTAAAAGATCAGTCAACTTAAGGGTGTCAATATAGAAGCACTTACATACAAATTGTGAGTTGGTAAGATCAGTTGAACTATGTTGCTGAAAAGCATGTGGCTATGTCAAATATTGGAGATTTCATTCTATAAATGTACTTGTACACTACCCCAATAAAATTTGGAGATTAAAAAAAGCGTTCATTTTAATTTGAACTGTTTCAATCACAGTTTACAGAGCTGGCACAAGAAAGAGGTTTTAATTCTGTGCTCTTTTTGATAGTCAAAATTAATTTCAGATCTAATCACAATAAAATTAACCATTCTGTCAATTTTTATGACTAGCAGAGAACATTGAAAATACATTTTTGGACTGAAGTTGTAGGTTCCCCTTCTCCATTATTTCAATAAATAGAAGTACCTGTTATGATTTGAATATCGTTCTGGACCTCAGAATCTTTCTTTTTGAAAATGAATGTCAGACATTACTGTAAAATGTGTTGACTTCAAAATAGCATGTTTCAAGTCAAATACATTCTCTTAAAAAAACAGAAAGTCTTGCAGTTTGCTTTTTGCTTTAGTGTGTTTCCTGCAAAGACAGCAACGAATTAGTGCAAGATATTATGATAATTTCCATTAAAATCTTAGTAAAGTCATTAGAACTCTCTTTTTTTCAAACACAGGGATGTACATATTTTGCAATATATGTGCTTCACTTAGAGTTTCAAGTCAGACAATGGGCTTAGATAAGTCTACGAATGTAAGCCTTAATTCCTTTCATGATACAAGGTCATGCATGTTGGAACTGTGTATAATGAGATGTTTCAATATGTGAAACATATTGTGAAAGTTCCAAGGTTCCACTGATAACTGGGAACAAAATTGTTGGAAAGAGTAACTTTTTTTTTTTTCTAGTTTTTAATGAAATTAAGTGCACAGAGAACTTCACTCACACAAGACATCATTGATTTTGTGTGAGAGAAAGCAACAAAACCAAGGTTTCCTGAACCTGTATACATTCATATACCACATGTGTCTTTGCTTAGCTGCTCAGTTGGATTACTATATATTTAAAAAGTCCCTCACAAAATGAAAGTTATTTGCATTAAATGTTTTTTTAAAGGATCCACATTCTTACAGTGTGTTCTAGGATCCTCCATGATGGCAGCATTTTCTTATGTGAGACACTGTCCTTTGTGAAGGTATTGTCACCTGCAGATACGCAATACCTGAGCACAACATGAGGCACATCAATAAATTTCTGCCTGTTTTCTACTAAATTTTTAATAGCATGTGTACTGTTTTGGTTTGGTTTTAAACAGAGAGAACTAAAATATTTTGCAATGGAGTTTTGGGGTAACTTTCCTCATAGTAAAAGTCTGTTCTCTTCCATTCCTTCCATTGCTCTCTGATCAGTAGTGGGGAGCAGCAGAATACCGATCTGGGTTGCACACTCAGCCGTTGAGGCAAACTGATTGTGAGGTTCACATGCAGGAAGCACTGTGGGAGTGGGGTGGGACTGGTGCCTGGAGAGGAACTAAGCCCGGGCAGAGCAGGCACAGTTGCTTGGTGCTTCCACAGCCCTGGCAGCACCTCTGTCTCCTATTTCCTAATGGCACTGGAAAGTTTAAAAACAACATTTACTGCCTGGTTGCAATTCCTGCTTTATCTGCTGGAACCAGAAATGGATGCAGTTATTGTTGCAGTTGGGAATGGTTAAGCTATCATTTCTCTAGGGGCTGAGTAATAATATCCATTTCTGGGTCCATTTCTGCATTTGGTTTTTACTCTGTGGCTGTGTGTTAATGACTAAATGGAACCTGGGCTCCTATTTCCTTCTGTTTTTTGTGTTTTAGAATACTTGGGAACTAGTTTTGTTTCCCAAGAAAATGCTGTGTGATAATGATGAATTCTCTGGCTCTGGGAAATGGGGTTAAACACCTCCAGATAAGGTTCCTTCACCTCTCTTTTAGGTGCTCAGACAACTAGAAGTAGGCTTTTGGGAAACATGGAGCTTATAGGAAACCCAGCATGATAAGGATGCAGACTTTGCTTTGATCCAGCTTTGCGGTTTAGACTGGGATTTAGATTTTTTGTTGATGTTGTCACAAGTAATTGGCTACTAAATCTTGGTTGTAGTGTGAAGAAACATCTTTGTGTCTGTGGCTACATCCGATTGTAATCAATCTAATTTTATTCCACTGGGCTGAGTGAGTTATGACAAAGACCTTTTTTCTTCATAGTATCTTTCTCTGTGTGTGTGTGTGTCTGAACAGGACCAACAGTCTGCATTCTACATCTCTTAGTAAGACTGTAATGCTTATTAATAATCTATTATCTATTATTATTCTTTTGATTTGCTATATGTTTGGCAAAATTCTAATGAAAATTCACAATTTATGTTTTGCACTTTTGCTAACTGGTCTTCCAAATTTGTGATATTACTGGAATACTATGCTACTTTATGCTATTATTTTAAGGTGTTATTTTTTTCATATGTTGGCAATCATGGAAACCTTTTTCTAATTGCCCTTGTTGCATGGGAATAAGGAGAGGGGGAGGGAAGGGAAGGGAAGAGAAAAGAATGCGAGAGGTGAGTGGTGTTTCCTTGGCAACAGGCACTGTGCTGCTGAGGGCACAGGTGGCATCTGTCTTAAAGACTGTTAAACAAAACATGCAGGAAAATACGTAACAAAGCCTAGTGTTTCTGTGGCAAGAGAGATTTTTCTCAACCAGCCCCAAATAAGTCCAAACACTTCCAAAAAAAAGATCTCAACAATTTTGATTGTGAATTTGAATAAAAATAAATGTGAAATAAACACTTAAGTTTACCATCAAAATTATATATTAGTAAATTCTAGTAATGACTGGTGCTGATATCACAAATTTATGATGGTCAGCTATAAGTCAGAAATAATTTTGGACAAACAGGGCCCTCACAGATGTCAGAAGCTGGTTATGCAAGTTAGAGCTTTTGAGGCAACCTGGTATCACTGGCACCGGGAGTGATGAAAGCAATTTGGAAGTTGGCTTCTGTGAGCATTCTTCTGGTGAGGAGGATGTCTGTGCTTTTAATTGTCTGCAATACAATGGTAACCTGAGAGTCAGTGTAAAAAGAAGAATGTAAAATATATTCACATAATTTAGAGTCTATATTCTGCTCTGAATTTTCTATATTAGTGATTCACAAAACTTTGCTAAAGTTGTGTCCAAACTTTACTATTCTTCCATATTCATTGGAACTAAATTTGTTTTTAACTTCTTGTAAATTAAGATGAGCAACTTCCTTTCCTCTGAAACTATGCTTTTAGTTGAAATTGTCCTCAGTTAGCTAATTGAATACAATACCTTTGCAATGAAACTTGAATTGTGCATATGTGTTCTCAGTTACATCTAGAATAGCAGCAATTATGTCAAAAATACATGGCAAAGGTGGTAGATGTAGGTTGTGTGTGTGTGCTGCAAAAATAGCCAACACCACTGAAGGTGTGGCCTTGCAGACTTGAGTGCACCATGCTCTCTACTCTCTGCCTGCCTTCAAACTGTAAGCAGCATTTAATGTCAGTGTTCACAGGAAAAAGTAGAGTCTCTCCCAGGGGAGGAGAGGTTTAGTAAGGGTAGTTTAGTATTTCTTACAGTTTGTGGAATTATTTAATAAAAATAATACTATATGTGATAATACTAGAACTAAGGCCATGTTGGATATCCATTCTTTCATTTTGCATACTGATCTTTCTAAGATGATGTGAAGTAAGGTACTGCCGAAGTGCAAGACAATGGAAGGATTGTAGGAAGATTTATTTACAAAATTGAGAACACTAGACTTCAAAGAACATTAATCCTAATGACACTTCAAACACCAGGCCTGGGGAAAGACATGCCCTTTGTTCCTCTCAGGGCTTTTGTCGTCCCTGCTTCCTCCCTCTGTGGGGCCTTCTAACATGTCAGCAAGGACTCATTTTTTTCTCATACCAGGTAGAGTTTTTCTGGAATGCAGAGGATAAAAACATCTAAATCTGTTTCTAGAAAGATGTCTCTTCCATGAAGGAAAACTTTCATAAGTGAAAAACCCTAATCTCATAGTAAAATCTTCTGGATGGGTCTTCTACCCTTACAAATGAGATTAGGAAGTAATTCTGTTTAAATGAAAAAATTGTTACCTAGTTCAATGCTTGAAGGAAATGGGGTTTTTTTACCTTTCTTTGAAATATCTTGTCATTAACACCCTTTCTTACGTCATCATGACACAATTCAGAAATGCAGTTTGGAAATTCATATGACTTTACATCATTGAACTGTAAATATGCCTCAAATGTTGTGTTCTAAAAAAAACCCACCAAACGTAACTTATGCCACCATATGCTTATCATTATACATGTAAGTTTATAAGTGTAAAGTCATAGCTATGTAATTTATGGCGCAAAGAATAGAAATTAATTAATGAATGAATATTGATTTTACTTCATTTTCATAGAAATGTTTGGTCTGAGGCCTTTCAGTGGCATCTAAATCCTTTATACTTCTCAAAGAAATTCATATTTAGCTTTTCTGAAGTATTAGTAGCTTACATGATATCTATTCTGCTAACATTACAGAACCTAGCTCTGTAGGTTGTTAAAACTTGCACAAATCTGTTACTCTCTTTGCTTTGGGTAAAATCAATACCATTTTTGTCACACTGAAAAAACAGCTACCAAAATTAGAAGACTTCCTATTGGATCTGCACTACCTCAGACAAATATGAAAAAGAATGATTAGGGAAAAAAGGGGTACAATCAATATATTTCAAGGGTCTAGGTTGCACATTTGTTTGAAAAACTTCAACTTCTAGAATTTTTAATGAAAAAGGTAATTTAGGCCTTTTAGAGGATAGCCATTTAAAGCAATGAGAGACTGGGCTTTCAAACAGTTTTCTTTGGAGTGGCAACACAGTATATAAAGGATTAAATAAAACTTCTGTCAAAGACAGGTGTTTTCTAGCTCCTGAATTTTTCTTCAGAAATTTAGGAGAGAGAAAATATGTGATCAGTTACATTTTTTTAAAATGCATTTTAGATTGTAATCAATGTAGATGGAGTAGAAACAAGAACTAAACTCAGATTTACTGCCTTAAAGTCATGGACTTCACACTTCAGAGAAGAAAATAGGTGTCTACTTGCTTTCAAAGAAGAATGTCAAGTGAAGTATTGAGCAATTAGAAAAGTTTATTATAAAGGTTTCTTTAATTCACACTGTCTTAGTATGGATACTGTTTGAAGTCTTTAGTTACATGATCACTGTGTTTTACGTGATTTCCTCTATGATGAAATAGTGAAGAATTGTTTTTATTTTTATTTAAAAACAATAGATTCCAATTATGACCTAGGGCAAGTTTTATCCATCATGATGATGTAATACAATGTAGTACTCTGTTACCACCAGGAAAGATACATTATTACATTCTGTAATTGTATTGCAAGATTTCTGCATGGCATAAAAATGTCTAAGTATGCCTGTAAAAAGGCACAATATTAGCTATAGGTAATTTTACCCTAATCATGCTAATAATAGACATTTTCTTGCCCAAGGGCATTTTTTACTTCTTATGCCATTTTAGGAAAGTGACTTAGTATTTCATATTAATTTAAAGTGTTTGCATATTGTAGAGCTAAGAAGAAAATATAATGAAATGAATGAGTTTTCTGTAGACCAGATAATCTTTAGGAAGAGTAATTTTGATACGTTTTGCTACGCAGAAGTCAGTTTGCATACTTTTTGGTAGTAGTAGCTGATCATGTTGTGGATGCAGAACAATGCACGTTTCTCACTGAATTCCATATTTCTGGACATAAATTTGCATCTGTTTATATTTAATGTGTGTTGTATGCAGATCTAGCATTCATCAATTATTATCTCAGCCTATAGATTTTAATAACACTATTATAAATCTAAGCAATTTCTTTACATGATATTTACTATGGAAATATGTAATATTCTTAGAAAATAATCTGCATAAAATTTGTAACTCTACGCTGTTGGTAATTAACACTGCTCTGAGATATCCAAAGTGATACTGATGAATGTCACTGCAAATTAATTAGTCAGCGGTACAATAGTGAATATTTCCAATTAGTATTTCTACATTAGTGACTTACACTCTGAGTAACTTTGCATCATAGAAAGCTATATGAATTTTGGATTTTATGCATCTCTGATTAAGATGCAAAATAATTCAAAGCAAATGAAAGTAAAAAATGTAAGCCCTAGAAGTGAGGAACTTTTCTGCTTATGGTTTTGCATAGCAGTGCAGAAAAAAATTCCACTAAGTGATGCTGTAAAGTTATTAAGAATATTTTATTGTATTTCATTAATATTCACAATTATCATAAAGAATATTTGTCAGTGCTTATATGAATGATTCTCCATAATAAAGTACCCTACAAAGTGTAAACATTTCTGTAGTTTCCAACTGCTTGAAAACAGGGTGTTATAAATGAGATTTAGAATCACAGTATCATACAATGGTTTGAGTTGGAAGGGAGCTCAAAGGACATCTAGTTCCAATCCCTCTGCCATGGGTAGGGTAGTCCCTCACTACACCAGGTTATTCAAGGCCCCATCCAACCTGGCCTTGACACTTCCAGGGATAGGGCATCCACAATGTCTCTGGACACCCTGTTTGAGTGTTTTATTAACCTTTGAGTAAAAAATTTCTCCCTAACACCTAATGTGAACCTACCCTCTTTCAGTTTGAAGTGCTTGCCCTTTGCCCTGTCAGTATCTGTCTGCATAAAAAGTCTCTCTCCCTCCTTTTTATAAGCCTCATTAAGGTAGTGGAAGGTCTGACTGGCCACAAGTAGGAATATTGACTCCAGAACTAGTGTGTTAGCCATGTGTTATGACCTAAACTTTTGAAATATTTGTCTGTGTAACTCTTGCTAAACAGTGACCTGGTTTGCCTCATATTGTAAGGATACTTTAGGTATCAGTTCTTAGAGTTGGTCTAGTGTGCTATATAACATGGATCATAGCTGTATTGGTTCAGCTAGAACTTCTGGGAAACAGCTGTTCTGTAAGTGTCAGTTGTTTCTTTCACGTGCTTTCCCCTCCTCAGCGCATTTCTCGGAGGTGCTGTCTTACCCCTTATGGAGCTTGGCCACATGAGGAAGCCTGAGAGCACTTCTGCTTGAGTCCAAAATCCATTTAGTTTGGGCAACTCCCTTTCAACAGCCATTGGAAGCAAGTCCTTGTACCTAAGATTCTCAGCAGGCCCTCACACATTCCATTTCACCAGCTTCTCCCTGCAAACAGCAACCTTTCCTGAGACAACAGGGGTACCTTGTGTAACAACAGTGAAAGTCACAGTCATTTACAAAACACGTACTTCTCACTCCTAGATGTTAAAGTAGCATTCCCAAATGGACATGAAGGCAGTGCTTTTATGCAAAACTAAGGACAAAGTAGGATATGAAAGACAAAATTGTGTGGGAGGAGGAAAGAGGGAAGAAAACAGTATTAGGTAGCAGAAATAATGCTGTAGGCAGCAGTTAACATTTCCTTTTCATGATGACAACTCATAAAACGTGAAAACTGTTGTCAGTTTCTCTACCTGGTAAGTGTTAAGCTAGTATAAACTGGAATCAGAAGCATCCAAAGATGTCTTACTTTGCCTGACGTGTGCCATTAGCATTTGAAAATCATTGTCTTCAGAGTGGACATCTTTGATCTCTTGCATTAAGAAGAACAAACAGAGGAAGAAGCAGTGCCTCATAACATTCAGTTTTCAAATATTCATTATCCAAGCATTTTTATTCTGCAGTCTAGTGAGAAGCAAATTATACTTCATCTGGTTTCTACAAAAAAGACTGAGAGGATTTGAATGTTTGTAGGGAGGAACTAAAATTGCTCCAGATTTCTTCTTGTCTTTATAATTCTTCCTCCAGCTGTGGCTTTAATTAATTCTGCAACAGCACCACTGAGAGTCTATCCATCAATGCCAATATTTGAATATTATAAATGTACATGGTCTTGCACATAAAGAAAATGGATTTACAAAGATGGAACTTATTTCTAAGGTTGTGTATAATTTTGGACTTCACAAAGATGTCCACTGTAACATTTAAACTATCAGAGAATTTTGTAACAGTAGTTCATCTTTTCCATCCTCTGTGGACTGTAAACCATACAAATACAGACCTGCTGAATGTTTCCAAGATAATTGCCCCTCCAATATGACATTAGGAAACATGTCTGATTGAAAAATAATTAATGGTACACAGAAATTATGCAATAACATTTTTAATATCTTATCATACTAATTTAATGTAACAATGTGTTATNACTCTATTAGGAAAGAATCTAGCCCAGACACCAAAAGTAAAGCTGCAATAAGAAAATAACATACATTCTAAATTTCTTCTAGGTATTAAAAAAAAAATGTTTTAAAATGCATTAGATTAGCAAATGTCAAAAGCAAATATCAATTCACACATCTAAGAGGTACAGCTGGTACTGGTAACACTGTCTGCTTCTTAAAAGTCTTTAATTCTTTTACCTGAGTTTCAAATCTGTTTTATAATATGGTACTTAATGAAACAGGAAATGTTTAACAATACTTATGTGTTCTAAGCAAGCATTTGTAGCCTAATTGTAGAGAATTGTCTTCAGAACATCTGGGCTGCACAAAAAATTATGTCAATAAGGAAGCTGTTTGTTTTAGGCATAGAAAATAAAATTCTGTCCTGTTGTGTGGAGGGCATGGAGTGATGCCTACAGCTGTTGAATGCATGGTGTCACATTAAGGAGAGGGAAAGGTATAAAGAATGTCTTGGTCTTCTAATTTTTATTCTTTGTCTATAAGACTATATTATTAGTAGGTGTAACTACAGAGTTAGAATCACTGAATCATAAAATAGTTTAGCTTGGCAAGGTTCTCTGAAAGCTATTTCATGCAATCTTCTACTGAGAGCAGGGCTGACATTAAAATTTGAAGAAATTTCCCAAGGCCTTCGTCAGTGATGCTTTGAACCTCTACAAGAATGGAGATTTCACAAAAGTTTTGGGCAGCTAATTTCTGTTCTTAATTATCATCATTATGAAGATTATTTTTTCCTCTTATTCATTCAAAACACTACTTTGTGCAAATTGCAACCGTTTTTTTCTTCTCTATTCTCCATCAACGCATGAAAAGAGTTCAGCTTTACCTCCCTTTACCCTCCCTATAGGTAGCTGAGTACAGTAATTATATTTCTTTCTCCTTATCTATGCTATTCAGGTCCAGTTCACTCACCATTCCTCACCAAATGTCTCAGCAAGACATTCCACCATTCAACTCTTACCAGTTTCCTACTGTCAGTGGAAAAGTTCTGTGATTGCTCCATTAATGGTCTGAAGTGCCTGCGGTAAAAGCCAGCCTGGCAGACAATCAAATAAGCCCCACTGAGAAAGCGAACACATTAACGTGGGCTAATAAGCCCCACTGAGAAAGTGAATACATTAACCTGGGCTTGACTCTGTCCGATATAATTACATGGCACAGTTTCCAGTTTCTTCCTGCACCTAGGTCAGCTAGCAGAAGCTGTGACATTGCAAGGCACACAGCAGGGTATGAATTATTGCTGCTGTAGTTCAACAAGCAAACCTACAACTCTTTGTCAGAAGCTGAGATCCTTTGAAGGTCGAGCTGTTTGAAAATCACAAAAGTTCTAGCTTTATACATAACAGTTGTGGTGTCTTTAGCTAAATTAAAGCTAAACCAGCTACCCTAAACCTTTTTGTGGTTTTATAACATACAAAATATTCTTCCTTTATTAAGAACTGTTTCGCCGGCCTTTCATCACTGAAGCAAACATGGGGGAAGAAGGGGATAGATTGTGCTATTTTAGTATAGTGTGCTGGGGTGTGCATCTTGTTTTGATCCTCTGGAGCTGAAGAAATATCTAAAGCTATTTGCACTACTTGGCAGAGTTAGATACACTCTACAGCAGTTCAACATACATTTATATGCTGCCTAAAAGCGTTAAAACAGAAAAAAAACTTAAAAATTATTTTTTTCTAGCTGCTGGTATTTTTTATCCTTAATATAAAAATATTCCTCATGATATTTGTCACAGGTATTTTCTTATAATATTCTTATTTCTTCTATCCCCTAAG
>VWZG01008812.1:6145-23588 GCA_013396735.1 Grallaria varia | reverse complement strand
GAAACAGCAAGCATGACATTTTAAACAAGTTGAATAATAAGAAAGTGGGGGAAATTACCTCATACTCCTGTGAGAACTTCAAATTGTCATTTGCTTTCAATCTTTCAATATGATCTGCAAGTTCCAAGATGGGTATTGGAGGATGACTAGCCATACCTGTTGAACAAGAAAGAAGAACATAATTTAAAGTACACTACAGTGATAGAATTACTCTAAACTTTAGAAAATGCAGTAGTTAGAATGTCTAGAAATGTGTAAGTAGTAAAGATGTCATATGTGAGAGAAGCAGGCAAATAGTTTGGTTACTCAAAGCAGGACATGCTCTGGATAGATGAGCTCTGAAGCCAAATTAAAAGAAGTCATTAAGTATATTCCCAAAGCTAACATTCCTAGTGTACTGGAAAGAGTTACCATGACATGAGTCAATGAGTTTAGCTAGGCATGGAAAAATGAGACAGTTAGACCTGATGTTGACCTCTGCTTTGAGTAATGACTCTTAATGTCATTTTCAAACTCCTTCTCCTGCACTGCATGAAATGGAAACTGTTGAATTAGATAAGGAAATGTAAGCTGAGAAAGAGACACTGAAAGAGCCCTAAAGGGGAGAGAATAGTGTTTTGACAGAAAACAAAGTGACTTATGCATAATCAAGAAAAATGAACTTGAATGATGAAGGTTACCAGGGTAACCAGAAACACCTGAACCTGCAAAGGAAATGGTAAAAAACAAACTAACATAAAACTAACTTATAAAATAAAGTACAAAAAAATGAAATGGAGAGCTTGAAGATTAAAAATAATAATGTATCAAGGTCTAGGAAGACTGACTATTCTGTCTAAATTAGAAATACTTCAATATTTTATGAAATTTTGAGGAGACTGTCATGCAACTATGAATGACTAAAATAACATGCATCAGTGTTTTTAGACAACAGTCACTGAAGACAACATTGGACATCAGACAATTAGAACTTCAAAAATGTTTTCACTAGTAGCAGATTGTAGAGGCAGGGGTTGTACAGTTTGGCTGGACACACACTTTCTGCACTAGTGCCTTAAAACATGCTTAATCTGAAACCCCATTTATCAACCCCTAAAAGTACCTACAATCTACTTCAGGTGTAAACATCTTTGTCCACTGATGAAGGTAATGAATGAAAAAGAAGAGCTAGGAATTGGAGATAGAGATGGATGTGTAAGGGATTACAGGGACAGCAAGGCAAAAGAAAGACAGAAAAGATGTGGGGTCAACTAGAACAATCTGCCAGCTTAAGATTTGACAGGCAAAAATTTGTGAACATATTTATTACACGCTATTCATCTTCATGACCTTTCTCCAAAATGCTTATTTTCTTCTCTTCATGATTTATACTATCACACCTAAAACGAAAGTGAGTTTTCAATGGCTTAGGGAAGAAATCAGAGCTGGCAAGAAAAAGTTATGCTAGTGAACCCCAGGATCTCTTGAAATTACAAAGGGAAAACACCAATGACTCAAGGGGGCTCAAGCTGGAAGCCATGTTGCATAATGCAGTTTGCTTTGTCACCAGGAATTTCAAGAGCATGCCCAGGAGAGTTGACTTGCATTTCCTTTAAACATAGCTGAAAATGACCATGTGGTTACAACACAGTCACTATAGAATATTGCAACTATTTCTTTAATTTTGCTTTTAATTCTTGTTTTCTTTTTGATGCTCTGAGATTTCAGGCATCATACTAGAGTCCAAAATAGTGTCCAGCAGCCTGGCCCTAATTCTTATGACCCTATGTGTATATATTTTATATTATCTTCATAACACATCTGTGATGATAAGACATATTTAAAGTAGATACTAAGGCAAGTTGTCATTCAACTAACAAAGCAAAATACTCAGATACAATGGGGATATTCCTTATAAATTTCAATTAGAGAACTAGTCTCTTAGTACTAATTTGTTTGATGCAGTTCTGCTTGTCTCCCATTTTCTTAGAAATTTCACTTAGGACTTGGCTACTTGCAAAAATGAGTCTGGGTGACAGTCATCTAATAATTACAGTGATTGATCCAGATCAAGCACCCCTATGGAAAATATGTGAGTGAAAAGGCACGAGAGAACTCTAGATTGATCCAGAAATGGAGGTGGACTGATGTACATCTAAAACAGTGCTTGAACAGAGAAAATAATAGAGACAAAGATGTTTAGACCTTTTCGAGCGAATCGTGGGAGAGAGTTATTATCATATAAGGACTGAGTGGTAGTTTGGCTAGAGAGGGAGGACACAGAGCCAATCAGGGAGGCGTAGGGGACTGAATTACTGCTCAAAGCTGTAAAAAGTAAAAGCCAATCGGAAATGGGAAACAAATTAGTAACAGCAGTAGACCATCATAATCAATCAATCTTGTACATTCAGGCACTTCAGACATGCACAAAACAGCGTCTGGAAACTCAACTAAGGTGTTTAAAGGTGCAGTTACCCTATCGTAAACATAAAGGACATAAACCCAGTGAATATGAGACTTGTTCATCACATGATGAACCTGACTAAATCACCAGCATCATGAACACAGATCACAATAATTAGCTCACGGTGCAGGAAAGTTTAAGGATGCTGAACACCCATTCTTTTTTTAAACTATTTTTGTTTATATGCTTCTCTATATACCACGTGGCATTCCCAAGGCAAGATTTCATATTAAACACTTTGTGCAAAAATGGAATTTGAAATAAAATTTTCTTTTCTGAGGCAAAAAGAAGAATTATTTACAACTTCAGAAACTGATAAATTTTAACTGCATATAAACCCTTTCTGCAAAAATCATTTTAGGCACTTACACCTGGACACTGAATAACTTTCCTCAAATAATATTTTGCAGTTAAATTCTAAAGTGAAGTAATTGTATTTGGTATATTTTCATATTTGAAATATATAAAAGTGCTCTACTGAGATGATAAAATAGCTATATTTTAGAAGAGCTGCTGGAGGACTTNCCCGTGTCATGCTAACAAGTCAAAAGAAATACCATGCTGAAAACATGCTTTCGATTTTTTTTAAATAGGGTATCTCTTTTTTTAAAAAAGAGATACAAACACCTGAAAACTCAAACAAAAAGAAACCCCCACCAAACGACTACATGCTGAAATTGTATCCATTAGAAACTTTTATTTCCAGATTTGATAGAAGATAGATAAATGTGATTGATCTTATGCGGCCTAGTGGTAACCCTTTCATATATATTAAATAAGAATGCATGGTTTGATTATAGTGTACAATTAGCTTCTGGTTAATCTGAGGTAAATACATAACTAAGGAATACACAGTATCATTTGTGCTACAATTTCAAAGAAAAACTAAGAAAGCAAGGTCAGAATTCATCTGCATATTAACAGACATTAAACCTGTTAATTACATTCCTTTATCCCACTGAAACAAGTGGGTGTTCTGGGCTTGCCATTAGTGCGTTAAATTAGGATTTTGTTTGTTGTCAGGGATTTATGATAAGGGTTTTTAGAAACATTTATGAAACACACATTTATTTACCAACTGTAGGTTGACATATCCACAATAAATAAGAGTAAAGTTAGAAATAAAACAAAGAACATTCCTGCTAGTATACAGACTAAAATCTAAATGAAATGTGACACATTATTATCACAGAAATTTCTTTAGGAATGAGGGGCATTTTAGGTCCGCATTGAATTAATAGACAGTGATTTTACAAACTGATTTATTACATCTTCATTTTTACTTAGTAACACAGAATGCCCCTCGATACACCAATCTATGGTATGTGGATATGGATTAAGATGCTGCCCCTTTATAAAAAAAGGAAGGAATCAGTAACAGTGATTATTGTTACTGACTGTTATCCTTATCAAAAAGACAGAAAGAAATACCTATTTAAAATTCAGACATGGAAAATAGAAAAAAAAGAAAGATGACCCTGATTCAGTAGGAATTCAGCATCCATGAAAATTTAGCAAGAATGCCTTTACTATATATGACAAAAAAATTACTGTTACTTTAAAATTTCTTGTTCAGAAAGTCAGAGTTAGGCCAGGGCTTGAACGTACAGAAATAAATTTACAAGACAAACTCTAGAGAAATACATCATTCTGCAACAGATATGCTAAAATAGTTTCAAATGCACATATAACATGTCACTTCTATTCCAGAAGACTTTATGTTCTTCAAAACTAGATCACTTATTCTGGAATGAACATAGCTTCTGTTCTTCTGTATCAAAGACTGAGCTCTAACAAGTAGCCTTAGGACCTCCATAGCCCACAGCAGAAGCACCAGCTCTGAGTGAGGTATAAAAGTCACCTACGGTGAGAAAAGTGGAAACCTAGTTTTCAGATCCTGATCTAAAAACATTAAATACAGTAACATTACAAAAACTATGGGCTAAAATCCAGGAAAGAAAAAAGGATTACCCTTGTGAGAAGAAGAATTTTCAACTTCATCTCCTAGCTAAGTAGATTTTGGTTGTCTCTAGGTTTGAAAGCAATGAAGCAGGTTATCAGAGAAGTGCCACTTCCACCTGAAGCCCATGCCTCTTTGAGGTGCCTAAATCCTTCACGTGAGGCAAGTTCGTATGAAGAGCTATAGGTACTCACTGTACAACAGCATTTCCAGTCTGGTTTTGCCATGGAGACAAACCACAGTATTTCCTTCAGCACTGTCATGATTCTCATAAACAGATACTGTGTAGATATTGTGGGAAGAAATTTCCTACCATCTTGCAAAACAAGTGAGTAAATGCAGGCATCACTTTCTCCACCTTTTTTTTATTTGTACCCTTTTCTTCTGGACATGTTTCACACTTTTTCTGCTTTATCTTGGAAATAAGTTTGTGGAACTTCCATAGCAACTCAGGGAATAAGTGTTTAGTGAGCACTTATCTAATAAAAAAAATAGCAGTCTTTAACTTAAAGCTGTAATAATTAGATTTATTTTTCTTTTATCTCAAAGCATCTTATTTAGTTCATAAGATATAATGAAATAATTGTTTAATTGGCAGCCAATTACACAAATTACTTATAAGTGTGACACATTTTATAGTTAAAAGAGGATAAAAACAATCAGTTACTTTTGAAGCATGACTCAGTTTAGTGCTCTGGCTGATTGGCAGATTGAAGTCTGCCTGAGCCTTGGGTCTCTCAGAACCCAATCAAACCACTTAATTTCAGTTAATTTTCCTCTGAAAAATTTGGCTTCCTTAATTGATGAAACCTTTTGTGAGGGCTTAATTACTACCCCTTGCTTACCTTTACCATGCCATGTAGCATAGAGACTTCTAAAATTTGTGCACAATGATTTTAATAGTACACTTGTAGAATGATAAATATGTGAGTTTCCCTCAGATACTCCAGTTAGGGGAGAAAAACAGACTTGAAAATGAAATCCTACCCAGAGATTGGGTATTTTTGTATTTACTCACAGAGAACTTGGCACAGCTGTGACCCACTCCCTGGCATATGGGCTTATCTAATACATACACGTTCTTGGATAACACATATGGACATGGGATCCTGCTCTTACATATAGAACTGTGGGCTATTCCAAACGCCAATGCAAAATTTGAAATTTATCTATGGAGTAACTCCATCTAGTGAAGAGGGAAGTCAGAGATGCATTTCATCCTTCCTGAACAAGGTAAGGTAGGAAATTCTTTAGATAAATACCAGTTTAGCGAAGGATGCAGTTCTGTATTGACAGGACAATAAAACATGAAAGAAAAGATAGAGATTTGCTGTGCTGGTAGTATAGATTGTGCAATTTTACAACATCAGAATGCTGAATTGACAGTATTATGAGAAATACAACATAATTGTGACTAAATTATTCTCTAAATATCGTCAAAGATTAAATATTGCTTTCCTATATTTTCTTTACAAAATTTATTCCTATTCACTTGTATTGCGAATAATTTATACTTGTGGTTAGAAATTCAAATTTTGTCCAGGGGTTTTGCTTTCAAATTATTTTGATTGCTGTATCTGATCAGACTTTTCCCTACTCAAAATATATGATTGACAGTATTTATAGAAAGAGGCTGTTTAGAAATATTTCAAAGTACTAAAGTTTATGACAATCCAGAATTTTATAGGAGTGTCTCATTCACCTCTCCCAGTGAAAACTGGCAGTCTAGATACGCCAGTGTAATTTAATACTTTATCTTCCAACACAGCAGTACGTTATGGGTTCATTACAAACTTTTTTTTCCACTCCCACTGGAAGTAACTAGTCTTTCTGGAAAGCTTCAAGAAAACTGTGGAGGCTTTCATAATCCAAAGAAAAAACCCATTATAATAACCATTATATAAAATCATCTATCCTGATGCTTTTTTACTGACTTGGTATGCACTGGTTTTTAAAGTACATTCACCACGTTGTCATTCATCTATAGGTCACACTGAAAAATCATAACATCTTATGCAATAGATAAGGCCATTGTATGAGGGTGACTGCAGATGTCTAGGTAAAAGGAACCCAACACATAACCACATCAGCCCCACCACCTTCGCTTAGTCGCCTCCTTTGCAGTACCCCACTACCTATTTCTGCAACCTAATGGAAGAAAACCCCTACACACTGGAAAATGAAAGAACAACAACAACAAAAAAAAAAAAACCACAAAATTGGTATCCTGAATGTACAGCCTTTCTGTAGTTACTCTGTTTGTCTTGAAAAGTTTTTTATTGCATGTTATTTGATGGTGTGTTGCTGGTTGAAGTTGGATAAACACTCCAGTAGGATCTAAATATCTAAGTTAAATTTAGACATATTTTAATGAAATGGTAGCCTTAATTGACGTTAATGTGAGTTAAGTGAGGTTCTGCTTTTACTAGCACAGGAACTGTACCTCGACTTCACTGTGAGTAAGTTTACACATTAAGAAGATGTTAATTAGTAAGTGTTACAGAGTAAGACAAATCTATTGCGGTAAGAAATTTCTCCTTGATACTAGGTTTTGTGCTGAGTAATATAATGACCTGATCTATGCCTCGGGGTCTTAGGTGGTACAACAGTAGGTAAAAATATCGTAATTTGATGTCTGTACTATATTTTTAATAATAATCATAATTCTCCAATCTATGCAAGGCTTTCCAGTAAAGAAGAAGAACTTATAGTAGATATGGACTGCATATATTCTGCTCAACTGGCCTCACAGAAAATCACAAACTTCTCAGATAAACTACAGCCTTGCAAGGAAAAGTATGCTTTCAATCCTCTCCATGTCTTTTCAGACCAATGAGGTGGAATGATGGTGTCTATAGGTGCCACAAATTATGCAAACTCTTAAATGTAAATTTAGAATTAATTACCAAAAAGTGTACGGATGTGACACTTCAGGACATGGTTTATTGTCAAACATAAAGGTGTCTGGTTAACGGTTGGACTCCACAATATTAAAGATCTTTTCCAAACAAAATTACTTTACGGTTTTATTAAGCCACCTATTCTACTCAGTATATAACTGTATACAAATGACGACTTGTTTTAGGCATAAGCTAGACTTTAAGAACCACATTTTTTTCTTCTCATGTTTCAAAGATTTGTATGTATATTTCTGTTGCTGTAAAAAGGTGTAAAACTTTCATGAAATTGCTGAGTAACAGACAAAAGCATTACTCAGGAACATTAAGCCTACATTCAGATTGCAATCTCAGAAAGAAAATTGTGAATAAAAATGTTCGATCATTTCCATTTACTGCATTTAAATTCATATTCTACAGAGGTCCCAGAGCATGTAAAGAAGATTCCCACACTGAGATGAAACTAAATTAGAAAATGTGCTCCTGAAACACACCTAATTTGCCCCAGCTGCTAAGAGCATTCAGTGTACTGGAACAGAGCAAAAAAAGCAAGACTGGGGGCAAACTCAAGCCCCCAGACTCCTCCCTTTCTACTTCTGCTATGTGCATGCAGTGTGAATCTTAAGCCACATTTAATATTCTGCAGATCTACTCCTGTTGGGGCAAGACTATCTTAATATTGTCACTGGAAGATCAGAAATAAGATTTGCAAGTTCACTTAACCCTTTAGTAGTATTTAGTATGTAATTTTCTAAGACTAATCTCTTAGCATCTCAAGCACTTAATTTCCTGCTTTTATAAGCTTGAATTAACTATATTTTTGTTCTTAATGTAATAAGTTTGACAAACACAAGGCTCATGAAGATTCTGCACATAATTAGCATTGGACTGGGACTGTAATTAAAACCAAGTCTACTGGAATATAGCATGATAAAAATAAAGCCAATTTATGTGAAAGTTGACTTCTAAAAATGTCATAAAAATTCAATACTAATAATTTCTCTCCTGGTGATTCTTGACTATGAGTTAAACAGCATTAAGAAAACAGTGCTTAATAAAAACCAACGATTTAGTAAAATATTTGGGATTGTGTTGCTTCCAACCATGGAACTACTGATGTTAATATACTCCTTTACCAAAACATATGGCCTTATTTTCGAAGACAAGACCATTTATCTAATTAGTATTTCCTCTCTGTGTTGTATATTTGCAATTCAGTGAAACTGACAATGATGTCAACAAATTACCCGATTATATAGTAGATAAGAGGAAAACTTATTTTTACAGAAGTGGCTGTAAGAGTATTGTTAATAAATAGAGGGATATACATTTCTCAATAGTATTTTCTAGTATTGTTATGTTTAACTTGGAATTCTAGCACATAAAACACATCCATACAGCGTATGTGTCTTTGGGCTCCTCTTTACAGAACTTTAAGTTCATTTCATGCAGGATTTTTCTTTAAATAAAAAAATTAGAGAATTATTTCCAAAGCTAACAAAGAAATATATTGTGCAAAACCTCATTAGTGATCAAAATGTATTTTTCTAAATAATCAATCTTTCTTTTCTGTAGCAGGACCAGTAATCAGCTTGTCAACACAGAGCTCTCCACGAGTTATTATTGTCTCTTACCTGGAGTTTGAAAGTTAAGGCGTCGCAGCTCCACTGGATCTGTGGGATGGTGAGAGGGGACCTCCTTGCTGTTGGGTATGCTGCTCTTTCTAGAATCAGATTCAGCCCTCTTTCTGCATGGAGAAGGTGAATACACATAAGCAGAAGACAGACGAGTTAGCTTGATAAAGGTGCCTCAGTGTTTAATCACCAGATTCTGAAGGCAAGATATTTATTTCTGAAAGACTATTTGATCCAGTGCAAAGGTAAAATAATGATACACAGTGGGTAGGACACCCACAATTTGCAATGGCAAAATGAATCTAAATCTAATAATGTCAGAGAGAAAATAACTGCATTCTGCTCTGGATTGATCCTCCAGTACATCCTTTTGGTCCCTTGAATAATATTATAGCATTAACCTTATAAAAATTCACTGTTCTCTATTTTAAAAGCTATCTGGTTATACCTCTATTAAAAAGTAGCCAACTCTTGAGTATGTAATTAGAAATGAACACCTCCAGTTATTATCATTAAATATTTAATATTTTATAGAGATTCTTTAAAAAATAACTTGCATTCTTTAGCTAATTTTAATATGAGACAGACCAGTACAGAAGACATGTATGCCAGAAGACTCTGTTTCACTTTCTGGGAAGCAAGAATTTGCTGTTTCTTCTCATCTCTCCAAGAGCTGAACTACACAATCTTAATTTGTCTTATCACACTTACACAAATTCACAGCTAAGATTAGGTGTATTTTTAATCAAATTAAGACTTTCACTGCAATTTTAGTGCTCATGTCAATCTGTACGAGACAAAAGAAAGGGCAGGCAGGAAGGCAGGAAGGCAGGAAGGAAGGAAGACTTGTGTATGTTCCCCTTTCTCTAGAGAGACGCAGAGCACACATGTTCTGACTGACCTTTCTGGTAAAATGGACTCCCATTATTTGTATGTATCATTTTCTGATGTAAGATATAGAGAACTATGTTATTGAAAGAGCATCTACCACTCAGCATTTTTATACTATTTTTAGTTATAGTTTAGTTATTATATTATTATAATACATTATTGCTTATTTTTATAAAGTGGACTCCTCCTTCACTAGTTCTCTGGGGTTTTTTCCTAATTGATTCACAATGGTACAATGCTAAATCTGTTATTATTCCAGATGATTTCTTGCTGTTCTTGAAATGATGAACACCTGGTGACATACACCAAGACTTCAAAGGCTATGCAAACAAGTCAAACAGCAACATCAGGAATTCTTTGAAAGTCACTAGTCTATGGTTTTATTGAAAAAAGAAAAATGTTTTACTGTAAAAACACTCCATCTGTTCTCTGGTAAGTACCTTAAAACATGTATTAATTTCTCTTTAGCTAAGTGATAAAAATTTACATCTGATTTTTCTGCTTTTAGTCTTTATTAAAACAAAATATTATGGAGAAGACAATTTCAAATTCCTTTCTCTTGAGTTTGACTATTGAAGACTATACACAGTAGCACCATGCCTTAGTACTCTTTTTTTAAAGTAAAGATATATGATGTAACTTTCAAGAAGTCTTTTAATCTGTATTTCCTTCTCCTTAAGTCTAGGAGTCTTAGGTCTCAAGTCCCTCAAACTGTCTAGAGACAAGTTTCATTGAATCCATCATTCACAAATTTGCAGACGACACCAAGTTGGGAAGGAGTATTGACCTACTGGAGGGCAGGAGGGCTCTGCAGAGGGATCTGGATAGATTGGAGAGATGGGCTGATTCCAACAGGATGAAGTTCAGCAAGGCCAAATGCTGAGTCCTGCACTTTGGCCACAACAACCCCACGGAGCACTACAGGCTGGGGACAGAGTGGCTGGAGAGCAGCCAGGCAGAAAGGGACCTGGGGGTACTGATTGGCAGCAGCTTAACATGAGCCAGCAGTGCGCCCAGGGGGCCAAGAAGGCCAATGGTATCCTGGCCTGGATCAGCAATAGCATGGCCAGCAGGACCAGGGCAGTGATCCTTCCCCTGTGCTCTGCGTTGGTGAGGCCACACCTTGAGTATTGTGTTCAGTTCTGGGCCCCTCAGTTCAGGAAAGATATTGAGGTGCTGGAGCAGGTCCAGAGAACAGTAACAAGGCTGATGAAGGGACTTGAGCACAAGTCCTATGAGGAGAGGCTGAGGGAGCTGGGGGTGTTTAGTCTGGAGAAGAGGAGGCTCAGGGGTGACCTCATCACTCTCTACAACTCCTGAAAGGAGGTCGTAGCCAGGTGGGGGTTGGTCTCTTCTCCCAGGCAACCAGCAGTACGACAAGAGGGCACGGGCTTAAGCTCTGCCAGGGGAAATTTAAGTAGGATATTAGAAAAAAATTCTCTACAGAGAGAGTGATCAGGCATTTGAATGGCCTGCCCAGAGATGTGTGGATTCACCATCCCTGGAGGATTTTAAGCTGAGACTGGACGTGGCACTCAGTGCCATGATCTAGTAATCACAGTGGGGCTGGATCAAGGTTGGTCTTGATGGTCTCGGAGGTCTCTTCCAATGCAGTTGATTCTATGTTTTTATGATTTACCTTTTTTTGACTTGCAAGTCAGTACTGGGCAACACAATTTCACATTAATCTACTAAAAGCACTAAAATCTCTTCTAATTCTGTATCTGAATATTTTGAATAGAGGATAATAGAATGGTTTATTGCCTATATTATTCTCAGGATCATTCTGAATTTTTTTTAATCTTTCCAGCCTATACAGGTCATCTTAATTCTTCCATATTATGCAATAATTTTGAGATGGGTGGGGAAAAAAAATCCAGAGAGGACAAATGAGACCACTGTATCATTTTCACTTGTAGAACTGTAAGTCAGCATTAAGACTATGTGGACGGAGCATTATGGACATTCAGAGCAGCTAGCACTTCAACCACAACAATGCATTCCTTCAAGAACTTTGGATATAGCAAAAAAACACTGATTCACCTTCACGAAAATGCAAATAAAACTCTACGAGCATTGTATAGCTGTGCTATCTATTGAAAATATAACCCATGGTGGCATAAAACAAAATGAACCAATGAAACTTTCCTGCTTGTATTACACTACTTTTCAGTGCTTTAAGTAACAAATCTTACAGCTGCCTTCATATTGATAGCTTAGTGTCTACAGTCAATTAAGATTGACAGATGCTTTGTTAGATCATCATGATAACTTTGTTTTTCTCTTTTTTGTCCTTTTCTATAATAAATGAAGAGTGATTGCTTTTTTGCTTCTCACCTGTCAGGTTTACTGCTCCATTTTAGTGCAGCAAAGAGGGGAGAAAAGGTGAAATGTTAGTTAACCAGCAGCACAGAGGATAAGCATGGAAACAGTAGATATTAGAAATGCTGACTTACAGTAAAGATATATAAACCAAATTAAGAAATGACAGCTCATGAAAATATTTAATGCTTGGGAATCACAGCATTAATGGAGGACAAAAGTCATGTCCAAAGCAAATTTTCTGCTGCAAAATATACCTCTCTTAGATGTTATCTGCAAAGAAATACTTCAAATTTTAGCCAGTGAGATAATAGAGAATGAGAGTTTAATTTGACCTATCAAAGTACTGTTAACATTGCATTGAAAAAATACATCTCATTCTTACATTCCAGAGAGTAGAGAGATGAGAGAAAGAAGGAAAGGAAAAACGAAAATGGAAGGCACAGTAGAATGGGAAGGACAGAAAGGGAGAGGAAAAGCAAGAGAAAAGCAAGTGAAAAATAGAGTTAAATACATGAGATACATAAAGTATGAGAGCTAAATACATAAGACCTGCACTAAATTTATAAAAAGAATAAAAATAAGTGAAAACTTTTAAAACTATTTTATAAAAACAGGAAATAACACAAAAATTTTAAGAGAACCCTGGAAAGTAAGATAAGCTTACATTTTTTACCAGTGAAGTACTACACACCTTTTTAGATTTAGAAAGGATGTCACGTACTAGAGTCTACAGTGATCTGTATAGATCTGTAGCGATCTATGATCTATAAAGATCAGGTAAACAGGGAAAATAATTTATCTCCCACCAATACATCCTACTATACACACATACTGTAAATAAGTGTTTATCTTTCTGTCTGTGCATTGATCATAATAAACAGAGTTTCTACAAACTTTTAACCTTATAGTCTGCAATGACCGGATTACACACGTTTTGAAAAAATCTTTAGAATTGTTCAACATCACTTAAGATTCCCTGATTTTCATTTCTGTGGTTTTTTTTAACATCTGTTTTTTTGGTTTTTTTTTTTTTTCCCTTAGAAGCATGTTTAGCTTCTAAGTCAAACGTAGCTAAAGATTCAGCAGGTGACCAGCAGGTCAAGGGAGGTGATTCTGTCTCTCTACTCCACATTGGTGAGACCCCATCTGGAATGCTGCACCCACCTTTGGGGTCATCAGCACTGGAAAGACATGTACCTGCTGGACTGTGCCCAGAGAAGAGCAACAGAACTGATCAGAGGATGGAATACTTCTTAGTGAGGAAAGGCTGAAAGAGCTGGATTGTTCAGCCTGGAGAAGAGGCGTCTTTGGGAAGACCTTATTGCAGCCTTCCAGTACCTAAAGGGTGCTTATAAGGAACATGGTGACAGACTATTTAGGAGTGCCTGTAATGATAGCACAGCAGGTAATGGTTTTAAACTGAAAAAGGGTAGATTCAGACTAGCTAGAAGGAAGAAATTTTTTATGATGGGGGTAGTGAAATACTGGCACAAATTGCCTAGAGAGGTGGTGTATGCTTCACCTCTGGTTACATTCAAAGCCTAGTTGGACAGGGCTCTGAGCAACTTGACCTAGCTGAAGATGCTCATTGCAGGGGGCTGGACTAGATGACCTGTAAAGGCCCCTTCCAACCCAAGCTATTCTATTATTCATTGACACTATGATTCAGAGTGCCAAAATTCACTATGTTCAAAAGATTCAAGCTTAGGCTCCAGTCTTCTGAACCAAATCAAAAAGCTGCACTTTATAAATGCAAACAACACAAAGACTCTCAAGATAGCTTTACATTCTCTTCCTCACAAATGAAAATATCTAGAATAAGGAACATTTTGCCCTTCATCATTGGAAGACTGAAATCAGAGAATTTGTAATTTCTTAAAAATTAAGAGAAATAGACACATAAATTCAAGTTAAAATAAAGAAAAAAATCCAAAAACCAGATGCCAGGATGCTTCATAGGGACAGGCACTCTTCTTTCTAGTTTGTCCTTTTTTGAAACACACCAAATAATTTCTAGAGCTCTTTAATGCCCACTAACTGGGCTCCTAATCACCCAAATCCTATGTAACAGAACATGTATCACACACTTAAAAAGACAGTAGAAATGACTCACTGTAGATTTGCCTAAACTGTAGGTTGCAGAAAGGGAATGCTTTATCAAAACCAACGTGAAATATAAACTGTGTCTCTAACAGCCATCATAATGGTTAGGCATTTCTTCTAGGGTATGCACACTCTCTAGCTAGGTGTTTGCCTTTGTTTGAGATTTTGGTTATAAATCTTACTATGATGTGTAATATACTCCATGTTTGAATGAGCAAAGGAAAATGATCAAAGTGAGATTTAGTTAAATTACTTGAATTTATAAATTTGATTTTTTTTATATTCAAGTCCAATGGAGAGAATGATCTGCTCCAAAATAAGTGTCTCCTTTCCCTGTGACTGCAGGGTGGTTTCACTGCTGCAAGGACAGAGAACACTGAACTGGTTATTGGCCAAGTCAGTTTCATTTGCCAACACATATTCAACTGTAACTCAAGAAAAAATAATTTTTACTGTGAGGATACTGGAACACCAGAAAAGGTTGCCCAGAAAGGTTGTGGTGTTTCCATTCTTGGATATACTAAAACTTGCTTCGACATCCCGCTGAACAAGCTGCTGTAGCTGGCCATGCTCTGAGCAGGGCTGAGATAAGGCAAATTCCAGAGGTGCGACCCTTTGGTTCTGTGAATCTGTGAGTTCTTCTGCACACAGTGCATTAATTGGCCTCCGATGTGTTGGCTATTAAATTGTTACTACATCTGATGACAAGAAAAGGTACTCCTCAGTATTTTCAGTTTTCAGTATTTACTGCTACCTACTAAGCTGCAAGGATCTTTTGGCTATATCCTAATATATGACTGAAAACCCTATCTATGAAATATCTTTGCTTCCAGATTTTAAGAGCAAATGCAGAGGCAACAACCCTGATATAACTTACAAATAATAGAGAGGTCATGCACACACACTCCTTGTCTTTGGGATCATTAAATATACTTCAAACCAACCCACACATTCACACTTTCTCTAATAGGGCCCGTTTTAAGGAAGGACAAGACATTTCCATCTAAATTAATTCCTTCAGAAACTGCAGACATCCTTTCTCTACAATTGAAATGTAAAAGTAGTACTGTAAATCATGAACTTAGTGGTCCAAGTCTGTTCATAAAGGCTTCTATGGACAATGTGAATTAAGAATAGTTGACCTTTATTTGAATTACTATCATTTGCACTTCAAAAGACATGGTCACTTCTTGGTTGTCCTCTTTGTACTGCACATCCTTCAACAATATCCTCTTCTTAATATTTTTTTGCATGTAAGTTCATGTATTAGACTGGTGCCCTCTATCACTTGTTTTTTCTCCCTATCATATTTGTCACACTTGTACACCAGTATATTCCAGAAATACAGTGTAAAATCTCCTGTGCCCTTGAAAATTTCTTGTTTTCCTAGATGTTTTTGCATACTTTTCCATCCAACTCCTGTGGCCACAGTAAAACCATTTAACTCAGAAATTAAATTTCACTGTCTTCTCAAAATAGTATGCTAAATATCCCTACTGTCTTGTCTAGTTGTGGCTCTTCAATGGTCACTAAATCTATCAGAATCCAGCGGTTAGCTTGCATCCAGGTTGAATACTCTTGAAAAACATATTCAATTACATATTACTTATTTACAGAAATAAAAAGTTCATAGAGGTTCACAGACTGCTAAAATTGCAGTCAATTTCTCAGAAGTAATTTGCCAAATCAATCCAGTTTAACAAATTAGAATAAATAGCTGAAAATAGAAAAATAAATAAATACATATGGACATTTACCCAAACAGTTCTAGTACAAACAGTAAATAACAGATGGAAAATATGTCCCCCATTTCCAGTGAATGACAATCTCCTCACACTACTGATGAGCAAATTTTACCTGCTTGTGTGTGGAATATGTCTACTTTTTTTTTTTTTGGTAATAAATTTTAAGATGATTATTATGGTTATATAAATGTAAATAGTATTTCCAGAAACAGTTGCATATCTGCTTTATATGGTATTGTTTGGATTTTTTGTTGTATGGGAGAATATTTGCTTTTAATACTTCAAAATAATCAGAAGAAAGGAGTATTTCACATCTCTAATGACTGGTTTTTGAAGTGGCAGACAGACACAAACAAAGGTTCACTGGTTACTAACCAATTAGATTGGCTGAGATGCTATGTACTAATAGAAACTTTCAGGAGACATGGTATTTGAAAGCAACAGACCATGTGTTATGCTGCTGTATGATTACAGCCCTAAAAACATTCCATAAATATATGTCTATTTGGAATACAAAGCTCAAATTAACTCTAAAGTGGTTATTTACTGCTGAACAGAGTATTCTTTTCAAAACCTGAAGCCAGTTCTCTACATGCAGCTTCAGAGGTATTTGACTGGAGACACTTAGAGTGGAAGAGCACGCAGGCTAGCAGGATTTAAATATTTATATTCAGGTGATAGCATCATAGCCATTAATTTTAGAATTTTAGAAGACATATTCTATCTAACGAAATTATTCCTAGTGCAATACCTCCCCAGAAGTTTACAGCACTTTATAGTAATCCCAAGTTGTATCAATATATTTCAAAAATGTAATAGGAACAAAATCTAAACATCATAAACTTTTTGGGTTTGACTCTTTGGTTTTTATTTAGTATCTTGACCCCCGTGAACTCATTCACATTTTAAAAGGCTACTACATATAAATTATGGCATCATACACAGTTTACACTGCGTATGTTGTAAGGCAGATAGTAGTCCTTCGTGTAATAGCAAAACTGCATCTGTATCATAGACAGTGAACGAAGAATAAGTGAAACTTGATCTCATTGCAAGATTAATAGAAAACAGTTATTTAATGACTCTTTAATCTCTCAGTTCAGAGCTTCAAATTCATATAGATACACTGCCAAATTCAGGCCAACTGACAAAAATAAAAACTCAAATTACTTGAGTGGAGATGAGAATTACATTTAACATCAAGTTAAATGTAACCCCTAAAGTATTTCTATTATACATCTAAAAGAAGTTTTAAAAAGTCAAATGTGCAAACTCCATACATATTTATATGCAGCACATATTTATTTTCTTTGCATACAAATGTATGCAAAGCAGAAAAAAATTTAAATACAGAAGTGTTAATATGTCATCAGCAGAAAAATGTACCCACATACCTGTAATTATTGGAAACTTTCAGTCAAAGATTTCTGCAGTATTCCGGAAAC
>VWZG01008809.1:16527-57499 GCA_013396735.1 Grallaria varia | reverse complement strand
GCCCCCCCCCCCCCATTTATTGGTGACAATTATACTTGCTGCATTCTTTGCAAATAACAGGTCTTACTTTTCTATTTACATGCTGTTAGTCCATCCTCTAACTTAAAACTCTTCCTTGTAATAGCCCCATTAAGAAATTAAGAAAGGAATTACTTGGCCAAGGAAATCCAGAGTTAATCTTGCATGGGTGTCTGGTGATCTGGTGAATATTTTCTTTCTTAAATTCAGAATTTGTATGAACCAAGTTCTGGCCTCTGTTAAATTCCAGTAAATTTGGTCTTGCAATTTAATGTGGGGTTTTTTATTGGAATTTTTTGTGTGTGTGTGTGTTGCCTGATAGTTATGGTAACAGAGTGCTAACTTTGCAATATTTAATATTTACAGAGTTAATAGCAAAAGATAATAGCTGGTGCTTTATTGTGTTGGAGAATTTTAGTATGTTATTTATAGATCTGAAACCTACGAGATATGATATAAAAGCCTTCAATATGAAAAATGTTACATTTCTGAGCAGACAGTGAGAAAATTGCCTTTTAGAGGTCAAAACTCCCAGTGCCTCTGGCAACATGGCCTTGATGTCATTTGACAGGGTGGAAACACAGCCCTTCATGGGAATAAACAGCCAATACCTGCATGATTCATTTTGTTAGGAGGCTTCTCCCATTGTTGCTAGGAGATATTTCCTAGGTGGAGTTAAAAACCAACAACAACAACAAAAAAATCCACAACAAAAAGCCCAAACCCCAAGCTCTGCCTCCTCAGAATGACACTTCGGGCAGGTTGTCTTGCTGTTGGTACCGATGTTTGTTTGTTTTCCTAATGAAGCGGTGATTTTTCCTTCTGCAGAATTAAAGAGATGCATCAAATGAATGTCAGTGGGCGCCTTCCCCTGTGAGGGGCAGGGAGGCGAAGAGCTGCAGAAGGCTTGTCCCCTGTCCCGTGCAGGTTGTCCCCTGTCCCTTGCGGGTTGTCCCCTGTCCCGTGCGGGTTGTCCCCTGTCCCGTGTGGGTTGTCCCCTGCCCATTGTGGGTTGTCCCCTGTCCTGTGCGGGTTGTCCCCTGTCTCATGCAGGTTGTCCCCTGTCCCATGCGGGTTGTCCCCTGTCCTGTGTGGGTTGTCCCCTGTCCCGTGCGGGTTGTCCCCTGTCCCTTGCCAGGTGTCCTTCCCAGCTGGCCCTGTCCCTTCTCAGAGCTGCCTGCTCGGGGACGCTGTGGCCGCGCTGTGACGTGCAGCTCTCCGAGAAGGAGCATGGCAGAGACCAGCAGACGTTCATTTGAAATGATTTTCATTCCCTGCGCTCTCGAATGGACTTGAAAGCAGGTCTCAGAGGCAACTTGTATGTACCAGTTCGTCTTACATATTTCTTTCTGACAGGCTTGAATCTTCAGGATGGTATTCTATCAAGTGACATACCCACTCAGTGTGATGTGTGCGTAAAAATAGGTCATTGTCAAAGGACAGCAAAGGAATGGGATAAATCCATAAACCATCGTGGCCTCGTGTGATGGCACACTCTGAAGCTGAGGTAATGCTGTGCTCAGAATTCCAGCTTTCCACGGATTATTGTCTGGATTAGTTTGTTAGCACTGCGTTTATGGAATCAGGAGAAAGGTGGCTGCAGACTCCAAAGGCAGCCGATGCTGCTGGTTCCCTCTGACCCAGCAGCTGGAAACAGGAAAGGGAACCAAAACACAGGTCACCTCAGAAGGGGCAGGGTTAGACCAAACTTTGCTCTCATGCTTGAAATGTTACTGATTTAACCCCCCTATCTTTTCACGTGCTAAATTGTATCGGAAAACACTTATTTAGTTCTGGGATTTAAGTGTTTGGGTTTGAAAATAATGTTGCTGCTTTGTGCGTTTGGTCAATGTGAATGGAATTTTTTTCTCTGGTTACTCGAGAGTGTTGAGAGGCCTGAAAAATAAAACCACTAAGAATGCTGCTGTTTAAAAAGGGGCATTAGGAAAGGAATTTTTGTAATGTTAAATAACCTGTTGATGCATACAAATGTGTGGGTTTTAGACTGTAATGGAACAACACAGTTTTTTTTTTTTTTTCCTGGTTATGACAGCATAAGCATCACTGTGCAAATGAGGTGTTGAATTTAGCTGTACGAGTAATACATGTTTTGGTGTCTAATGCAGTGTCGTCACTGCAAGCCAAATGGAAGGGTTAGTATTTAGTTAAGGATAAACAGTGGAAGTGGTCAGCAAAAGAACAAATGCATCCGTGTACAGGGTTATAATCATAGGTTTGGAGTTACCAGGTAAAGGGG
This sequence comes from Grallaria varia, assembly GCA_013396735.1. Classification (NCBI taxonomy): domain Eukaryota; kingdom Metazoa; phylum Chordata; class Aves; order Passeriformes; family Formicariidae; genus Grallaria; species Grallaria varia. Next base: position 55,224 of record VWZG01008809.1, on the reverse strand, counting down.
AAGTGTGACATCTGGTGGAAAGATGGTATCAGGAGCAGGAGATCCATGATAAATGGCATTATTTGACATGAAGATGCATTATATGATGTTTGAAACCACTGCTGGAGATGAAACACAGATGAATGACATATTTTGTGATCTCATAGTTCATATTGTCCAAACCGGTAAACATGGCAAGATGATTATGCTATTAATAAACAGTGATCTCTTCTTCTTCTTCTAAGCTACCAAAGAAAGCTTATTCTGAAAGTTCCCTCCCCAAACTCTTAATCTACACTAAAAATAAATTGATATGGCTCAGGATTCACTCTCTTTGAGTATCCCAATATTTTTTTTGAAAAACGCCACTGAAGTGGCTACGATGAATATCCCTGCAGCTTTTTTTAAAGCGTGAGTCCTTTATTGAGCCTTCTGCAATACTAATTCCAGGTGCCAATCCCAGATTTTCAGGCTCGTTTGACGCCGCGCAGCTCCGCCTGCTGCCCTGGGATACGGGCGACGCCGGCTTGGCGATGCAACTGGAGGGACGCGGCAAAGCCTGGTTGGTTTCTGCTCCCTTAGGGCTGCTGCTGGAGAGCAGGTTCTGCTGCAGGGCCCGGGAATGGCCTCGTGCTGCAGGAGCGAGGGAGGAGAAAGAGGGCAAGAACTCTGGAGGAGAAGAGGGAGGGAAAAATCGAGCTCCCTTTTGTTGGGAAATTTCTTGCAGAAAATGGACATGTGAGCGACCCTAGAACTTTGGATGCAGTTATGCTGCGAGGCCTTTAAGACTGCAGTAAGAAGCTGCTTTTAAGAAGCCTCTGTGGAGATCAACAGTGAAGAAGAATGTAAACTTAGAGAAGCTGCAGCAGAAGATTGAAAAACAACGGCACCGAGAGAGATCACAAGGACTTTATTTTACACCAATAGAGTGGTGTGTTATTCACATTAACCAGTCACAGGGTGGTTTGCAGTGTGTGTGCAGTGTGTGAGCTATCTGGGTTATTTAAGGGGTGTTTTCACAACAATAAACGGCATTACCTTGATCATATTGGTCAGTTCGTGGTGTCCATGAGTACCCCTCGCGTTACCCTTTTGCGTGGGGTCACATTGCCAGAGCTGGAACGCTCAGGAGATCAGGGCGGGCTCAGAGCTGCAGAGCTCTGGCTTTATTGTATTTCTTTCCAAAATACACTGTGGCAAAAGAGTCTGCAATTCATTGGGAACTCTACGTATGAAGAATGTTCAGGAAGCTTCTAGCTCAGCTCTGAGGCCTAGGGGAAAGAAAATATGAGAATTCATCTTAAACTTTCAGCTCTGCCTTAAAACACCTGATTCTTCTGAGGTTTCGTTCCATAGGATATTGATCATCCCGTGTCGGTGGGAGATCTTTCTGTGTTGTGGCTTTGCTGCTGAAAGATCACTTTATCCAAAGCACAGCCCAGGTTCAGCCCCAGTCCTGCTTTGTAGTTCAGGCCCATCTCCTGTGGGGAACTGCCCGCCCCAGTCATGTGGGGTTTTCCCCTTCATCACAAGGCAACAGTTCTTGAGCTTCTTTTGGTTTTCATGCATTTTTCATCTGTTTTTAATGTCAGCATGTCTCTAAGAGTCCTGAATTGCTGTTGGCAGTGACTTTCCCCTGCTTTGGGGCAGGCTCCAGCTGCAAGTTTTCGCCTGCTTGTACCAAAATAATGCTCTTTGGGAACCGGCCAGTTCAGGCAGGGAAACTGGTTAGTAAATACTTCAACCCATAAATCTGGCACTTCAGTGCTAGACTGAAACGGGATGGACCCAGCTCGGCTCGCTGGATTCTTGGCCAGCCACATCAGGCATGAAACTTCAGCTTGTGTGAGTAACCTGTGTCTCAGGTCACAAATGGATGGTATTTATGGGCTCTGATGTTTTGGTACTGTGATGAATAAAATAAATACCTTGTTTGCTCCAAAGAGTGAGTGAATTGCTGTGCTGGGCCAGCAGTGCTGAAATGCAGCTTCTGGGAGAGGTTTGGATAGTCTGGCTGTGTTTGAGCAGGAGGTGTGGCCGAGAGTTTGCTGGTACACTTTGCTGCAGTTTAGCTCAGTGTTGAACCCTCCCTTCCCAATCCTCCTCCTCCTCCTCCTCGGCAGTGTGGCAGGAATTATCCTTTGCTGTCCATGTTTGCTGGGGTCGATTGTCTAGTCAGTAACCACACCAATTAAAAATCAGTTAATTCTGTGACTGTGTTGTCGTACAAAGTTTTCATGCAGGCCAAACTTCAGTTTCTTCATGACATGCTTGGTTTTATGTTTTATCACCTTGGGGTGATAACAAGCCCAATGCTTTCCTTAAGGAAACCTACTTGCGTCAGTCAGTAGCTCTCTGAAGGTTGATTTGAGGTGTGCAGATAGAGAAATTGTCCTGTTAAAAAGGAGAAGATACTCTAGTTTACCTGTTTTGAAAGTTTTAAAGTGAGAAATATAATTCTTAGTGAAGATGAAGTTGATTATTTCAAAAGATCTTCAGACCTAACCTAAAAAATACATCAGGCCAGAGGTTTTGATTGACCTGAGAGCCAGACTGACACATTTTGGTTCTTAGCTCTGTGTTGATGAGGAGTTAGCTCTCCTTCTTACCAAATTACAACTAGCTAGCACAAGGTGCTTTAACTGCAAATGTGATCTCAGCCTGAAAACACCATAATAAATTCACTGAATGAACTCTTTTTCTGTAGTATACTCTTATAATTATAAGCCCTTCATTTTTGCCCAGAGCATCTACTTAGATATCACAAAGTGAAAATAATCTTAATGTCACTAAATGAGAAAAGAATGAACATACTGCCTTGCAGAGAAACAAAATGGGGCGGGGGACTGGGGAGAGGGCAGCGCAGAATTCTATTTGCTGCACTCTTGTGGGCACGGGGAGAAAAATGTCCTTTGTTTTCCTGAGAATGATTTAAGGATGTGTTTGCATCAACGTTGCAACTTCTCAGTAAAAATCTGAAATGCCTGACTGTGCAGATGTGATAAACAGCCTTTGGGAGAGCTGACAGCTTGTGTTTGTGCACCTTGACCTCCGCTGGTGGTACCGATGGCTGGGTGCATGGTGGCTGTTGTGGTGGTGTATGCTGGGGGAAGAGGAGGAAGGTTCCTTCAGAACCTTTTGCCAAAAAAAAAAAAAACCCAAATAAAAATTCTGATGCAAGCCAGAAGTTAGTAAAGTAAGATATGAAACTTGCTTATGGAAATATACCACTGGATGCCACTGTTGCTTCATGGAATGTCATATTAAAATAACATCAGCTCTGCTGAAAAATTCTGCTTTTCCTTCACTCTCATCTTCTTAGTTTTTTATTACTTTAATCTTTGTTCATATCAAAGGAAAGGAGAAATCGTGCCCCACTTATTCTCTCCAGCAACGTGGTGATATGGTTTCCATATCTAGAAGAGACAGCTTGTCATAGGAAAGAAAAGGGAATGACACAAAGTTTTGACTTTTTTTTTCTCCATCTAAGGAAAAATATTTTTCTTGAAAAGAAGAAAGGTTCAGATGAAAGAGCAGCCAATTTCCCTTGGAACTAAATTCCTTCTCTCTGTCTCTGACTCCTGTGTTAATCACAACTAGATTTGGACACTGAGCTTTTATTCCTGTTTTAATGTCATCCTAGAGAGCAGGGCAGGAGGTCACTTTTGCAAATGCCTGTTTATTTCCTTTCCCAAGTGTTGGGCATTTTGTACTTGAGAGAATGTTTTTCGCTTGTTCCAATTCTTTCCTCCTGGGGGAAGCAGGGAGGGTGAAGGCCATCATGTGACTTTTTGATGGCTGTTGCTTGTTTTCACAAGTTCATTTGTAGTCACCCTATTAGCAACTCTGGGGCTTTTCTTCAGGCCATACAGTGTGGTTGGCTGTCATTTGCCTTTTCTTTTTCTTTTCTTTTCTTTTTTTTTTTTTTAAATTCTTTTTTGTTTTGTTTTGACTGAACCAATGCCCCAAAATTGAATTAATTTAATTAAACGAAAAGAAATCAAAATCCTAAAATCTGAAGCCAATTTTCATATTGTTTGTGAATGTACCTGATTCCAAATCTCTCCAAAGGGGAAAGAAAATAAAAAGTTAGGGACAAACCCCCAAGAGATGAGCTTTTCCCGGGGTCACACAGCCTGGCTTGTGCAGACAGACCACCTTCTGCTGGGCGCCTGCTTAATTGGGTAAGCCCTGAGTTCCATCAGGTGCCAGCCTAATTAGCAGCGGTAGGGATGTGGAGAACATCCCTGTGCGGGGGCTCTGCGGGCGGCAGGGCTGGACCCGCCGGGCATCGGCACTGCCATGGCAACGGCACCGCATCCCCGCATCCCTCCAGCATCCCCGCAGCCCTCTGGCATCCCCGCATCCCTCCAGCAGCCCCGCACCCCTCTGGCATCCCTCCTGCATCCCCGCATCCCTTCTGCATTCCCGCATCCCTCCGGCATCCCCGCACCCCTCTGGCATCCCCGCACCCCTCTGGCATCCCTCCAGCTTCCCCGCACCCCTCTGGCATCCCCGCATCCCTCCGGCATCCCTGCATCCCTTCAGCATCCCCGCATCCCTCTGGCATCCCTCCAGCACCCCCTCATCCCTCCGGCATCCCCGCACCCTCTGGCAGCCCCGCACCCTCCAGCAGCCCCGCACCCTCTGACAGCCCCACACCCTCCGGCAGCCCCGCATCTCTCTGGCAGCCCCTCACCCTCCGGCAGCCTGGCCTCGCAGATCTGCTGCTCCTTTGGAGGCAGCAGCGCCCACGCAACCTGTGCGGGGCTGCAGCGGAGGGGAAGGTTAAAACGTGTCTGTTCTGCTGCTTCCCGGCTGCTTTGTAAGGGCAAATCGAGGGAGAGGAGAGAAGGGTGAACGTAACTAAGTTTGCCCTCCGAGATGCACTGGCAGCTGCAACAGAGCCCTGGCGCTGGGGGTCTGACAGCCACAGTGCGGCTGAATCACGCTGCTGTTTGCTGATAGCTCCCCTCTCTCTTCTGGACAGTGGACTGAAGCTTTGCCTGGGTCAGACACCAAAACCTAAGTTTTTCTAGCGCTCAGGACTGGGCGCCAACCCTCCGTCGCGGTGGGTACCGAGGGGCAGCCTGCCAGCAGAGCCGCTGTTGGTGCCGCCTAAACTCGGAGCGGTGACCCAGATAACATTGTGACTGACACAGTAAGTTACAGTGTCAGGAGGAATAAACGTCTCCCGCAGCCCCTGAGAGAGCTCCAGCTGTGCCGTGGTACCTGCCCTTAAGCCCCATCTCCCCACGACACCGACCCGCTGCTGACGGGCTCTGCTCAGTTGGGAGAGAGTCATTCCTGGGAATTCAGAAAATACACACGGCTTGCAATTATTTGGGAATGATGGCAATTTCATGGCCAGGCTTCACGCTTGCTGCAAGTGCGCTGGTGGCTAAAGAGGCCAGTGCAAGATAGGCAAGGCCGGTTGCAAAAGGCACAGCAGAAAGTCTCCATAGGCGGTGTTGGCGAGGCACAGTTCTTTCTGCGTTGGCTTTTCTCCTCCAGACTGATTCTGTGTGTGTTCTCAAAGGAATCAGCAGCATTATGGATGGTGTGTCTCCACGCCTCCCGATTGGAGGCCAGAGTGGACCATTGATGGTAGTCAATATGGCCAAGGCTGAGGTGTTGTTTCAGCGAGTCCTTGTATCTCCTCTTTGGGGCTCCTCTCTTGCGGCAGCCGGTGGCAAGTTCACCACAGAGCACGATCTTAGGGAGGCGATGATCCTCCATCCTGGAGACGTGCCCTGCCCAGCGCAGCTGCGTTCTCAGCAGCATGGCCTCAATACTGGTGACTGCTGCCTGTTCAAGGACAGGCACATTGGTCACATAATCAGACCAGTGGATGTTCAGGATAGTGTGGAGGCAGCGCTGATGGAAGCGTTCGAGGAGATGCAGGTGACAACAGTAGATGACCCACAATTCAGACCCATATAAAAGAGTGGAGAACACAATGGCTTTATAGACACTAATCTTGGTACTTTTCTTGTAAAGGACCTTTCCAAAATGGTCGCCTGGGCTCTGCCGTGTCTGTTGAGAATTCCAGGCAGTCATCTAAGGGTGACAGCTCTCTAAAGAGACCTTTGGTGCCCTCTCCCCTCATCTGCCACCCTCTGCTCTGTTCTTTCTTCTGGTCTAGACCTGGAGGAGGGTTAGTTTTTAAACTACCTCTGTCTTCATCCTACCTTTGTCCTGAGGTGGAAATCACAAGTGCTTTGTTATGCTCATTTGTTATGCCACGCAGAGAGAAGGCTCCCCCCTGTTCTTATGGGCTTGCAGCAGGAGTGGTTTCATTGCTGGAGAACACAAAGTGGCTGGGCTGGGGTTTGATGTGGCCTTGCTCAAACAATGACACGAAGTACAGCAAGATAAAAGGAGCAGACATCTTGCTGGTGTCTTTGGACAACAGCCTAAATACATCATCCCTACCTTTTGTGGTTTGCAACTGTCAGAGAAAAATAGCTAAATGAGGTTTGACTTCTGCACAAGAGGGCCTGGGCTTTTCAGTGTGGTGTGTGCTGGTGAAGAGTGAGCGGGATGGAATGGAGCAGGATCCACCCTGTGCTTTGGAGAGGTTGTGGGGAGGTGATGTAGCTGATGTAGAGGCAAAGCCAGAGAAGGATTGAAAAGGTATGGTATGCAAATGAAATATGAAATATGTGAGCTGCTACTGCCTCTTTTTTGTCCCCCTCATCCCTTGTTCATTTTAGAGTGAGTGATGCAGAAGACCACTGCTGAACAAAGTGGCCAGGCAGCCTCTTTACTGGATGTACGAGTATCCAAAGATCAGGAATGTTTCCACCGCCTTTTGAGTGTTCCTTAAGTGCACAGAATTCAGTCCCTGCTGCAGCAAGAGCCTTTTGAAGATAAAAATTACCGATTCGTAGCTGTGCCATCTTTTGTTAACTGGAAGCCTTAATACGTGTTTGCAGTAAACCCCACTGCCAGAAATGGCACAGAAAGCTTCTGTATCTGTTACAAGAAGCAGTAGGCAAAGAGCAGATGTGTTTTGGAGCAAAGGTGGGGAGAGCTTCTCTGTGCCACAGGCGTTGTCAGGGCAGTGCATGTGGGTTTATTAAGGAGCAGAAACGAATTGGTTTTACCCCAGGTAAGCCTCTGCTTGTGTGCCTGTTTGAAAGCAGTCACTCATTCTTTTTGCTTTATTTGTAGCCTTTGCAATTTAATGTTTGTATAAATCTTAAAGGTGACATCTTCACAGTGTAGGTTTTCATTCTACTGTCCTTGTCTTTCACCCTGCTGCAGTATGTTACAAACTCTTGCAGTCTCCTCTTCTATGGGGCTGGTCTTTGTAAATTTAGTGGGGCTCTCTGGGGATGCTGCATCCTCTGGCTGCTGGGGTATGGAAAGTGCATCGGTACAAAATTATATATAACTCTTTCAGTGGGTGCTGGATCTCTGTGGTCCTTCACTGCAAGTCTCTTCAAACTCTCAGAGGAGATTTTTCAACAGCTTCCAGCTCAGCAGCAACAGCTTCCCCCGTGATAACCCTGCAGCAACTCATTTTGTTCCTTCCAGCTTCTGTCTGTTGCCAACCTAGTCATTAGACTGATTATTATTTAAGCTGATTGTGAATTCCACTTTGGACTGTGCTTTCACAGTGAGTAATTAGAGAAGGCACCTTCCCCATCAATTTGCGCTATTCATGGAAAAGTTATCACTTACAGAAGATACATAATAGACATTTGTAGGTTCCTTCTTTTTTTTTTTTTTTTTTCCCCAAGTGACTGAGAACAAGTCCCTGGGAAAGGTGAAGCTCCCAACTGGCTTACAGGAACCTTGCCCTGCTGGCCTTGCTGTGTACTGGATGTTTAAGGTTTTGGTGCTGGTGTTTTACAACATATTTACATTCCCCAAGAATGTTTTTTTCTTTTGTTCTTTTCTATCATTCAATGTCATGAAGTCAAGCTCACACTATTCCTATCCTAGATAGGACAATATTTAAGCAGTGCATGGAAACATTTCTGTATTATAGAATATTTTGAGACTAAAGTCTACAGGTGACTATGTGAGATCAAGGCAGCAGGCAGTGGCAAGACTGTCATCATTAACAAAGAATACTTTTGTCTTTTGAAATAATGTAGTCATAGATGTGTGAATTTTAAAGCTGTGAAACAGTATTGGTTCTTTGATTAAAAGACGCAAAAGATTAAATTCTTCAGTTACTATGTTGGTGATCCTTAACCTTCTGGGAACTGGGGCAAAGGTAATCACTGAGGATGAAGGGGCAGAGAGTGTCTGGCTGGTCATTAATCTCTTTGCCTGTGGAATATAGCTGTGAAGAAGCGGGCTAGCATTTTTACCCCACCCACCTAAACAAGAAAATGATGGAACTGAAGGTTTTGCTCAGATCTGTCTTTAGAGCAATCAAGGCAAAATAAGGAATATTGAAAATTGGGTGTCCCACATGGGGTGTGTGTTGGTGGTGTTCTGTTTTGTTTTGGTTGGTTTGTTTTTTACAAGAAAACTTGGAAGAGGGTTAGGCTTGCTGTGATTCAAAGCAATTGAAATTCAAGAGAGTAAAGACTTAGGAAAACTTTCAGTCTTTATGCAGGTCTGAAAGTGTGTGAACTGGAGGAAGGGTCATGACAGGGACTGGTAACCCTCGATAATTTTCTTGGAGCTGCTGCAGGTTACAGGTACCTCTGAGCATGAAGCTGCCTGGCTTTCCATGGGAGCAGCCCAAGAATGTTCCAAAATTTGGTGTTAATTCTGTGAAAGTGCCTTGTTCTCCTCCAGTTTTGTTGCTCGTGCCCCAGCTGGTTTTCTTAAATCTGGAATGAGAGTGATTGTGATTGTGAGAGCAGCCCAAGAAATGCAGGCAGTGCTTGGGGAAAGGTAGGAAAGATTTACCGTGTCCATGTCTACTGAATACTTTGTCAGTCATCTTATTTATTAGGTGAGGTGTTCAGTGTATAAAACATCCTACAGTTCCAGCTGTATTTCATTTGGAAAGACAAAGACTTGACAAAACCAAAGAAAGTTGTATTATTATAAAGTCACCCAAAGTACTTAATGATCTGCGACAAGAGAGGGTGTAGAAGGACCAAGAGTTTCCCTGAATAGCATCACAACTGCAGCTCTGTGCAGAGAAATAGACATTTTTGAATTGGTAAAAAGGAGTTGCATTAATTATATGGCATGCCACACTGCACATGAACACCATTAAAAAGTCAGCCTTTAAATCTTAAAACACTTCTCGTTCCTACTATCCTCATTATTAACATCTGTATTCTACATTAGTGCTTCTGGCAAGAGGTGAAAGCTATTCAGAAGTGAAAAGAAATTAGTTTCATTTTTCAGTAATTATGGGGAAAACTGCTCACTGGCTTTAGTCACCCTCTCAAGTTGTTCCAGTGCTGCTGGTTAAAAAGATCCTGATCTATGGTATTTCGCTAATGATCAACAGTTTTAGAGATGACATTTTTCAGCAGCACAGCCCCTGTTATTGGGACAATTTTTTCCTTCTGGGCAGCTGCCAGATTTTTCAAAACCAATGGGAAAGCTTATGAAGGGTAAGTTCTTTTTTTCTCCCTCTTCCTTTTCAAACCTGAGATCACTGTTGCTTGAGATGCAAGCTAATGTTTCCAGTTTTCAAAGGAGAAGACCACCTCCTCCAAGAGAGATATTTAAATAATCTATCACCTCCTTCAAGGCAGATATTTAAATAGTCTGTGGCTGTGGGGAAACAAATAGTTGTTGGCATCACAGCTAGGTAGTGAAGAGACCCTGGAGAGTACGGCAAAAATGAACTGAAGGGAAAGAACAGCATGCCAAGGTAGTAGCTGTCTGATAGTGGGGAAGTTTTACATGGATAAATAGCATATCTTGATTTGTCAGGTGCATTTTCCTGTTCTTATTGCAGGTGAGCCTTTTGTTTTATAAGGCTGAGTGACAGAAGAGTAGAAGACTGCAGTAGGTAATGAGGGATGCATTTTGAGGTGTGTTCTGGAGGACTGAGGTACCTTCTATTGGGTAATATGAAAGTTTGGTTTGTTCTTTCTCCCCATTCTAAACTGCTTTTAGGTGGTACTTGCAACAACAGTGATCAGTCCCAGAGCTGACTACGAGGTGTCCTTCGACTGGAATGTACCATGTTGCTGTTTTGGTTGTTCACCAGAACTCTGAATCTGCCTCATACGAATTGTTGATTCTCAAATTACAAAAAACTCCACCAGACATCCATTTATAGTGTCTTGTCATTAGTGATGGTTCCAGTCTGAGCAATAGCTCAGGTATCTGATTTCTGCCACCATTTTCTTATTTGCAGTAAATTCATTCTCCAAGTGGCACCGTCCGTGGCCCTTTGCAAAGTGTCCCTGAGAGTTCCCCCGACCCCGCAGGAAATGTGGAGTGCTCTGTAAGAACTGCTGGCCCTGGGGGCATGGCAGGGGACAAGGACACTTCTTCACAGGGTTATTCTGGCCGCAGAGAAACAGGTAGTTTCTTGCTGGGGTGGCCTTGGCACCCCTACATAGGTTGGAGATTTTTTGTCTCAGACAAACTTCATTGTGACAATTTTTGTCTTTGAAGAACTAACTGAGCTGTTCACCCTTTTGCCACATTATCAGTTCTGATTCAAGTGGTTCTGGCTGTAGTAACTTGACCTTTGAAGCAGTGCAACAGTCTGTGATAAAGAGTAACGTAAGCTTCTTATGCTCAGTCTTGTACTTATAAATGAGGACAACAACTTTCCTTCACTTCTATCTGAAAAAACAGGCTGTATTTTAAAATAATAATAATAATAATAATAATAATAATAATAATAATAATAATAATAATAATAATAATAATAATAATTTTAAAGCAACCCCATAACAAAACAGAGGAAAAACCAAACCCTCAGACACTGCCANAACAACAATAATAATAATTATTATTATAGCCTTTTGTTGGATAATAGCTTTATTAAGTACCTACAGCATGAAGTGTCATAACTTAAATGCTTTTGGTTAAGGACTTTAATTAGATCTTAAAATTTTTCTTCTTTCACTAAAATACTTAATCTTCACTAAAACTGGAACATGAGTCTTCAGATACTGAAACTGCAGCAAGATGTTTTACTTGAACAATTTATACTTTTCTGTTACCACATCACCTGTGTAATAAAAATGTCCTTATTCTTTGAGGCTACAGGCAGGCAGTAGGATGCAGGGAAATATTCTGGGACGAGCTGCATAAGACTTGCCATAGAACATCAGAATTGTTCTTCTGGTGAGTATGAAACTTGCCTTTGGCACTAAGCTGTACAGAAAGCTTCAGAAGGGAATGAAAGGGAAAACCTCTCTCTAAGCGGGAAGGTAACTTTGAATGCAGAGCTGGTGTGTGTGGATTTCTACCCCTTCTCCATTTGATGCTTTGATTTACTTTCCCTTTGTCTTCACTGGCAGTGCTACAATGCTGTTGTTTTGTTCAGTTCTTTGGAGCTGAAAATACTAACACACAAACCTGGGACTGGTGAACTCCTCAGCTGATCAAATGCAGTATACACTACTGTTTCTGTTTTATGGTAAATACTGGATCTCGCACTGCTGTGGTGTGGTAAAAGGCACAGTGTCCTTTTTACTCTGATGTTTGCTCAAGAGCAGTCCTTGAGCAGAGTTAATGGTTGTTTTGAGGTGTGTTTGGTTAAAGCTTAAAAAACCCCAAGCAGCCATGCACTGAGCTGTTGTAAGTATTTAAGGTAGCAGAAAGACTTTCATTGCTTCCATCTGGGTATCCCTTTCTTTAAGAAAGAGCCTCTCTGTCTGTGACTGCCCATCCCTCTGGATGGACTGTCCAGCTGTCCTTATTAAAGACCTTGATGGGTGGACAAGAGCAGCCTTGTCTATGGTGCCAGTTGGAGGCTTGGATTCAGCCTTTTGGTAGGTCTGCCCTTCTGGCCCACCCAGAGTTTGGGGGCTAGTCCTCAGATTTGTGGAGAGAAACAAGTATTGGGAAGAAGGATTTAAAGCTGAACTTCTTCAGGGGGTGTTCGCATGACTTCGAAGGTGGCAAATGTATGCTGATTTGTAGATATGCAAATATTTATGCTTATTGGCTACAGTTAAGCTGTAAGGGCAGAACGTGAATGAACACAGAATGGAAGAGGTTGGTTTGGGTGAGATCAGGATCAGAAGGTGATAAATGGATGAAGCCCCACAGGGAACATGTAGGATCATAGTTTGGAAGAGAAATTTGGAAGTGTTCTTGGCAGAGGCAGGAGGGATGTGGTGGCTTTTATCAAAGTAGGCACACTTGTAGAAGGACTACACGGGTATAAGGGGCATAGAAGCCATAAAAGGAGCAAGAATGCCCCTGCTAGAGCTTCTGTAGGGGTGAAGAATGCCTGTAAAGCAGTTCCACTTCAGGCCCAGCCCTGGCCCAGCTGCCCAGGTGTGTAGCTAGTGTATTCTCCCTTGAGCAGAGCCTGCAGTGCTTCTCCAAAGCCAGTTCTTCCTCTGCTCAGAGATTCTGTGCGGTCCTTCCTTTCCCTTCCTTTTCCTTTCCTTTCCCTTCCTTTTCCTTTCCTTTCCCTTCCTTTTCCTTTCCTTTTCCTTTCCTTTTCCTTCCTTTTCCCTTCCTTTCCCTTCCTTTCCCTTCCTTTCCCTTCCTTTCCCTTCCTTTCCCTTCCTTTCCCTTCCTTTCCCTTCCCTTCCCTTCCCTTCCCTTCCCTTCCCTTCCCTTCCCTTCCCCTGCAAGGAAAGGTGGGCTAAAGTGACTCATGTGGTGTTTGTGAGGACACAGGACCTGGGCGGATCAGGGGGATGCTCTTGAAAGTATTTTAAATGTCAATGAGTAGCAAAATTCTTTAGGCTTTTAATCTCAGTGAGTTTTCCCTTGATTTAGTCGAAAGCTTCCCAGATGCCAGTTACCAATGAGACTTAACTCGGGAAACATGAAGACTTGAGGGTCTGTCTGACTCACAGGGGGGATCACTATCAGCCTAATGGGACCTTAGTTGAAACTTTAATTACAAGAAGACAGTAAAAAGCACTGTTTAAGTAAAAAAAATTCCCCTTATCAACTTCTGTTGCTAGTCTAGTCAGGCTAAAAATTCTGCTTAATCTTAATGATTAGAAAGAGTTCTCCATTTCTGTGAGATTTATAGCGGTGTTAAATAAATTACGAATTATTCGGAGGCAGGATATTAGAGGAGATCTAATCAAGATATCCAGAATATTGTGACATATTTAAATCCCATAATATTTAAAAAAAAACATTTTTGAGGGAAGAAAGATATTTTATATACAATTAGAGGCAGCATGATTAATAACCTTGGGCTCAGATTCGACTGCTTCCTTTGGGATTTGTTTTTTTCCCTATATCTCTGGAACCAAATATATGCCTTAATTACCAATCAAACAGTCAATGAAGGCAGAAGTGAAGTGTGGCCGTATATACTTGGATTTGCATTAGCGTTTCTTCCACAGACTCGGATTAGTGAGCCTGAATGTATCTGCAGGTTTTAATTGCTCTCAGGGAGAATGTGAATCCACACAGTGACTTAGACATTCGGAACTGGCAGGTCTGTCTCTTTGGCATTGTATGACATTTACGCCTCTTACTGAACCTTCAAAAGTTGGGTGTTAGTCCAAGAGCAGGAATATTTAGGAGTGCTGAGAAGATTCAGGCCATGCAAAAGCAGACAGCTTGCGTGGGCAGGCAGGGCTCAGGGCAGGGTGGTTTCTCCCCAGCCCCATTTCTTCAAGGATGTTTCAGGAGGGATGGAGATTCTGATGTGTAAGAAACAAACCCATTGCGTCTGGAACTATTCAGATTGCAGATAATCTGCAATGCTGCAACAGAAAGTCTTAATTGGAGACAAGAGTGGATCAGATGGTTCTGAGGTTTGAACACCCACGGGCTGATGCAAGGCAGAGGGTGGACGATGCTCCTTAAATAGGTGGCAGTAGTTCCTTTTTACTGCAGAAACAGAACAGCAGAGCCAGTGCCTTCAAAGCCAGTTGGATTGGGAAGCTCGGGATTTTGGAAGGGGTCACTCCAGGGTACTTTGCTGGTCAGATGCATCTGCAAGGAAACAGGTTTCTGAGTGGGAGGTCGAGAATGGGAGAATGTGTTTGAGAGCAGAGTTTATTGCAGTTCTGGGTATTGCTTGCTTGTCATAGTTTAGAATGGTGAATATTGGGGAGAAGGAGCTCCTCGTGAGAGAGGAGAAAATGGATAAATGGTGTGTACTGTCAATGCTTTATCTTCTGAATTTTTCTAAAATTCATTTTACTTTTGCACAATCTTGAGTGTTCATAAGCTGTATGTTTTGGTCAAACGTGGCAGACTTAGCTTTTTATTCTGAACTGTCAGTTTTGAAACTTGCTATGAAAAAACTCCAAGGTAAAATGTTTTTGATCATGACCAGCTGCAATGTGCTTTGTAGACTGTAATATAAACCTGACATTTAATTTTGGTGGGATGATCTAATGAAATGCTCAGATTTATTTTAGATAATAAAAATAAACCCCATTTTTTCAAGGACAAACATGGATAAATCGTCGGATTCATCGCCCATCTCGTATTATGTCTGCTGTGTATTCCACACTGCTTGAAATGGTCACCGTATGCCTGATTTATAAAGACAGTATCACCTTGATGAGTACACAGTGTGTCACTTGAGCAGGATTCATGTCTGAATGGATTTCAGTTGAGAAATATAATATGAGACTGCATAAATATTGCAGCCTCTTGCTCTAGCACGTTGTCTGTTTTATTGGTTGGGTTACCTGTGCTGTAGTGACTTTGTTTGGAGTTTTTTCTGGTATTATTAAGGAAAAAATATTTTGGTAACATCAGTGGGGAAAACCCCCAAGCTAAACTCTTTTCCATGATATATTGCAATAGATGAATTAAATGAATTTGAGATCAGTAAATTCAATATAGTGTAAGACACAAAGGATTATATGATTCCAGAATTTTCCTCCACACCAGAGATGGACGAAGATAAGTTCTGGGAGCTCAGACCCAAACTAGGCAGAGAACAGCCAAAACTCCCAGTTACCTGCCCTAAGTGTGAGAATACCTGACTAGTACTGGGTGGAGGAGCAATGCTGTGAACGAGTGCTGTGCAAACAGGTCAGATATGTGACATTTTACAGGACCAGACAGCTAAAACCATGCCCTGTGGCCCTCAGTGCATGTATCTGTTGGTGGGCTGGTGTCACCCTCACCTCATGGGATTTCTCCCTGGCATTTCTCCGTGGCTCCACCGTAGGACACGGAAAGGGTCGTACCGACTGGATGCATGTCATCGTGTGGTCGAGGTGGGTCAAGGAAACAACACGTCCTCTTCCAAAAACAGGATCTTTATTGTATCAGAGGCTGCGGTTCTTATAGACCTGAGTATGGACACATGGCCAAGGACCATTGGTTTCTCTATACATAAATAATTCCTAATTGGACACACAAACCACGCATGTCAGTAAACATGACTCATCAGTTTAGAGACTGGATTTCCGTTCAGGTGTCACAGCCTTTCCTTCCGCGCATGTCACCCTGACGTGTGCAGAAGGTTCCTGGCACAGTCCAATTATTCCACAGAGACCCCAGGCCAGCTGGAGTCTCCCCCACACAGATGCACCCTCAAAACAAAGATAAAAGAACTTTTTCTCGTGATTATAATGTATGTTAGCCTGTAACTATGAATTTGAAGGTGAACTGTAGCCTGGAGCTTTCGTTTCTTGGGAAAGAAGCCACCTCCACTAGTGTTTAATGGATTGGGACAAGCTCTTAGCGCAGTTGCCTTAGGCCATTGCTTCCCATGCTGCTGTTCTCTCTGCTTGAACATCATCTTAACACCTTTTGCAGCTGGTGACATACTTATGTTTGGATATGCTGAGAGGAAATTTCCTGCATTAAGTGAAAATAAATCTGGACAGGAATCCCAGATTGGACAAAATAATTGCGGAAAAGTTGGATTGTAAAAGCCTCTTTCATTTTTCATAACTTGACAGTGTAATTTTAAGCTCCAGGAGAAAAAGATGACACTGCTAGAAAAGATCACTGATGGAGAATCCCATAAAGCTGAATTGAAACACAGGGCCAGGTCTACTCTAATAGGTGAATTTAAACAGAGGAATTCGGGTCTCATGCAAGGTAGGTACATAAAGGAAAACTTGGCCTCTGCAACGTTAAAAAAAAAAAGACTTGGTGGCTAAAAGGGCAATGAATGGCATAATTTGAAGAAGCTTCTTAAGGTGAAAATCACTGTGGCACAAACAGCCTGGAAAATGACCCTTAAAAGGTTTGTCCATATAGAAAGTGTTTCGTAGGTGTGCTCCTTACTACCTGCAAGGTAGTTGTCCACTGAGATGTGTGTTACTTTGAAACTAAATATTTGGAGTTCTTCCTTAAAGCAGCCCAGGAAATATTATTGCAAGGTAGAATGTTTCTATGGGACTAGTCATAAAGCAAACATTCTTATTCTCTACCACAAGTCATGACTAGCTGTGTTAAACACTTCATAATGTGTTACCCAAATAGTCTGGTGGCAGCGAGCAAGGCTTAGTCATGCCTGTTGTCCTCTTCTGTGTCAGGATGTTCTGGGCTGCTTTGTCCCTCCTGCTCAAGTGATGCATTGGGTCACATATTTCAGGATTAAAAAGCGGGCAGTGGGTGAGTGCCTGATGTTCCTAAAACTTGAATCCACTGGGACTCTTCACTGCGTGTTTAATTCCAGACACCTCTGTTGGAATGGATGGTGCTGGGAAATTTTGGCCCAAGTGCCTCACCAATGGCAAGTATCATTACTGAGACAGTAACGTGGAATGTTCAGTCTCCTGTACTTGACTCTGGTGCGTTTTTCCAGCAGCATCCTGCTGGAAGCCATTGGAGGTGTTTGTTGCCTACTACATTCCATTGACAAAAGCCAAGAAAACTGCTGGTGCTTCTTAACCAGCAACTGTTGTTTAGGGACAAAAATTAGTTACACGCATCTTGCCGTACGAGGCTCGGGACGCTTCCCAAGCCATTATTCCCGGGCGTGCAGGGGCTTTCTAAGGCTTTGGAATCACCACAGCTGACAATGCCATCCTGAAAATCGTCCCTTGAGGCAAAATCAGCTCCAACAGGCTGTGCTCAGCCTTGTGTCCCATGTTGTGCTCCGAAAACAGAACTACTGCTGCGTGAGGATGGGCTTCTGGTGGCGGTGAAATTCAAATGCGTAGGTGAGGCTCAGATTTGTAGAGTTCTGTTTCTCTTCCAAGCAGTTGGCTGGGCTGTGCCCAGCTGCCCATGTGATTTCTTGGTGGGGTAGAAGAAGGACATGTCAACTCAGCGATTTAAAGCAACTGGTGTCAATAAGAAAGCAAAAAAAAAAAAAGTTAAATGAAACAGCAACAAAAAAGATCACTCAGGTTTTTTTATGTTCCTTCCTGATAATGTGGTAGCATTTGAGTTGGCATGACAAATTATTTGCTGTTATTGTACAAAGAAACTAAGAAAAAAGCCATGTTTATGTTTGATATACCTTGAATGCACTTTCTAATTAATTTTTGTGGGATTATATCTCCACTATGCATTTGTAGATGCCTTAGTATGTATAATGCTCTTTGCACAGGTTTTTTCCTACGTACTTTATCTGTGTGTATGTAAGCAGATAATTGTCCATGGAGTTGTGATGGGTGTGCTCTTGGTTTTACTGACAGAGATGCTCTTGCCCAAACAGGAGAAGTGTGAAGAATAAATTCACATGAAGGATAAATTCACATAGTGTGTAGTACATGCAGTCCATGTGTGTGCATCTCTCTCACTCTGTGGATCCTTCTCTCTCAAAAATGATACCATTTGTTCATCCAAATAGTGAATTTTCTCAGCAAGTTGCTCAAAGGAGGCTGGGGAGGAACAGGATCACCAGAACTCAGTACCTACATTTAAAAAAACTTTTAAAACTCTTGACTTCAGTCATTATGAAGATAAGCTGTAAATCAAATTACGGAGTCAATTAGGTTGGAAAAGACTTCTGAGACCATTGAGTCTAAATTGTGCCAAAAAAAAAAAGTGATCTATCCTCAATTCACCTTCTCTTTTGATCCTGTATAGTCTGATGTGCTCAGATATTGGTGATTGTTATAGACAAAAGCATTGGAACTCCATCATGGAAATTCTGAAAAGTTATGGACCTAAGGAGTTAAGAAAACTCACTTTAATATCTTGATTTTTTTTATTTTTAGAGGCATAAACCCTCATAGACTGATACTACTGATACAAACTAGGCCATGATCAATAGCTGTTGTAGTGGGGGGGCTTTTATAATACAAAAATCAGCAAATCCCCATCTCTCAATTTGTACCCATTGCAAGGACGACTTTTTTAGATACACAAAGGTCTCAGAGAAGATGAGTTTGCTTAGATCTTAATGAATTTCATTTACAGAGCATCCCCATGTCAAGCCCTTAAATTACCCCTTAATTAGAAGATTATTGCTGTCTTCAGGCTGAGACTTTGCAAAGCCAGATAACAACCTGTGCATTGCACTGTTCAGCAGTTTCACTTGGCTGGTTGTGGGCACAGTCACTGCTTGGTTTGGTTCTCGGGAAGTACCTGTGGAATGGCAGGGCTGTGGTTGGCACCTGGGAGTGCCAGGACACCAAAGCTGGCCAAAAAGCTGGACTTTGTGTAGACAGCCTCTCATCTGAAAGTGCTCTCTTATTGATTTGGCTTATTGGCTTCTTCTTCTCCTCCTCCTCCTCTTCCTCCTCCTCTTCTTCCTCCTCTTCCTCCTCCTCCTCCTCCTTCTCCTTCTCCTCCTGCTTCTCCTCCTCCTCCTTCTCCTCCTCCTCCTGCTTCTCCTCCTTCTCCTTCTTTGTCTTCTCCTCCTTCTTCTTCTCCTTCTCCTTCTTCTTTTCTATTATTGGCTGCCCAGAGAGGTGGTGGATTCCCAATCCCTGGAAGTTTTTAAGTTGAGGCTGGACATGGTACTCAGTGCCATGATCTGGTAATCACAGCGGTGTTGGATCAAAGGTTGGACCTGATGATCTCAGAGGTCTCTTCCGACCCAGTTGATTCTACGATTCTATAATTTTTTCCAGGGAACACCTACTTGGTTTACACAATTTACTCTGGTACCAGTGCTGATTTCCTGCTGTAGGTTTTGGAGCACTTTGAGGTGTGAGGTCTGGGAATCTGCTCTGTTGGTGTCTGTGTGACTCCACACCTTGTCTCCAGCACTGGAAGCTACCTAAAGGAGGACAGAAGAAGCTGGAAGGCAGGTGTGTCTGAGCTGCATGTGGAGGGGAACTGCTGGGCCAGCTGGGCTGCTGGCAGGACCTGAGCTGTCTGCAGGTCCCAGCTGCAGGGGGGACAAAGTTCCAGGACAGCAGGAGCTGTGAGTGGAAAGGGAGGCAGGAAAGGATCAGGAGTAAAACCAACAAAAGTCTCTAAGGTAAATAATCAGTAATCAGTAATCAGCCCATTAGTAACAAAATTCACCTCTTACCTGATACAGCAAGAAAAATTAAAAAACCCAATTAGACTGACAAAATTATTTTGTCTAAAGTTTACCTCAGTTGACCTCTTGGCTGTTTATCTGAAAATAGGGGCTTTTTTGTATAGTCTTTAATTTCCACTTTCCATATGAAATGAAACATTTCTATATGAAGAGAAGGAGAAAATATGGGAATGAATTCAGAATGAACACCCCTGAAAAAATTCAATTGCATTGTCAGAAATGAAAATGCCAAGATTTTGTATGTGGGGGAAAAGACAAGATAATCCAAAGGGAAATGAACAGTCTGAAAACTTAACACCACCTAGTCAAAATTGTTGCTTTTCACGTAAACATTTTGATTGATATGAAAATATCAGTTTACTTATTTGCTGCCTTAGAGGTTTTTTCTCCGAGATATTGCATTTCTTCTGGCTTTAAAATATATCTTTACAGATTTTTTTTTCTTTTAAATCACTTGTTGCATTGTTTCTACTATTCACTTGGGACTGGGAGATGAAAGTAACAAAGCCAAATTAATGCAACTAGCCAGTGTTAAGTACCTGTGAGCATTAGAAGGATACCTCTGTCTTCCTTGAGATACAGAAAAACAGATGCTACTGTACCATATAGAGCTTGTCATAAACATGCAAATCATTGAGAAGCTTTTGTTTGAATAACTCGTGTTACCCCAGACAAAATAAACCCCTGTCAATGTCTCCATCTTCATTTGTAAATAAAAATGTTATTTCCTTATTGCTCTTTTATTGTAAAATAATTAAAATAGATACAGAGGGGATAGTGGCAGGAAAAGTGCCAGTTCGATACGATCAGAAGTGCAATTTTGCTGGTGTTTTTTCTATTCATACAATGAAGACTTACTGTTGTGTAACTGTACCAACAAAGTCTTTCCGATGTGAACGTGACCTTGTGACTCCATGAATTTACGTGTAGGTGTAGGTTAAGCCGAAAAGGAACTGGGGTGAGGGAGGAGAAGGGAGGAGAGTCAGGTCTTCGACGTGACTGTGGCCGAAGGACAAAGCTCCTCAATCCCGCCCTTCGAACACCGTAAAACCAGCAGAGGAATGAATACCAGGGATGCCTCACAGAGCAAACCTCCGAGTCCGTGTGTTCCCTTGGGCTGCGACGGTGCTGCGAGAAGGCGAGTTGAGATTCTCCCCCCAGGGACGTTCCCCTGCCACTGGAATGAGCTCAGCACTGGTGTGCAGGAGCAGGGGTAGCGCCCCATGCCCTGGGACAGTGACCTGATGGCAGGATCCAACCCTGAAACCAAACGGCTCTTAGGGCTGCAATATCCATGATATCCTTTCCTTGTGTT
Source organism: Grallaria varia (assembly GCA_013396735.1). Classification (NCBI taxonomy): domain Eukaryota; kingdom Metazoa; phylum Chordata; class Aves; order Passeriformes; family Formicariidae; genus Grallaria; species Grallaria varia. The sequence goes on along the minus strand of VWZG01008809.1, from coordinate 34,468 downwards.
GGTGACTGTGATTTCTGTAACTGCAGGCCATCAATTGTATCAATTAAATATTAGCGATTCTTGGTACACACAATAGCTAAGGATGGCTTCACTCAAATTCCTAGTGGTGGTCTTGAGTAGGTCTCCTCAACCCACCTCTATCAGAATCTGCTCTATCTGCACTAAGAAGTGATTCATGGGCCTTGTTTTTCCCTGGATACTCCTGACTGAGACCTGTTGGGGGAGGCAATAGCCCCCAGCCTGTTACTGCTGGTCAGAGCTGGGCTAGCAGGGTTAGCATTTGGAATAAAAACGCTGCTCTGTAGTCAGTGAGCAGATCAACAGGTCTCTGAGTGGGTGGCAAGGTGGGTACAGCAGTGATGAGGGGCTTGGGCAGACAGGAAGGGGGACTGCTTTCATGGAGCAGTGTAAATTCCACATTACCTTTCTAATACAACTGATTATTCTTGGAAAAAAATGGAAAACGTGATGTCAGACATGCCATGTGAAATATTTATCAATAAAGCTTTCACTTCAAGGTATTTTAGAACAATTTTATCCTTATTAGAATTTTTAAAACGCCAAAAATAAATTGGATGTTCCTGGGGTGTTTCTCTGATGCCAATGCTTGTGATGCATGAAACATCTGTATGAGGATCTGAACCTGAAACATGAAACAAGTGCTGCTTCTTAGGTGTTTATGTTTGTACAGTGCCTGTTGTGGTGGAATTCTTGGCTGTGAAAAGCCAACTCTAGAAATTACTGGAGAGTTTGGCATCGTGATAGAGTTTGATCCTTGTTCCAATGTGGCCCATTTAAATGTCATCATGTCAGGTGGATAAAAGGCACGTAAACAAGGGCTCTGCATACAGAATGTGTGAAGACCTGCAGAACTAGTGGGAGGTCAAGGGTTTGATTCTCACAAGACGTTCTGCTAGGGATGAGAGAAAGCCTTCTCAAATATAGAAATGAACAACTGAACTAAAACACCTGAAATATTTTTTGCATGTTCTGTCAGACCTAATTGTTACTAAAATAAGCAAGTGAAATTGTTCACAGCAATGAAAAGAACTACCCTGTTGGGCAGGAAGTGGCATTTATTCTTGCTTGTTATTATGAGGGAAAGATTTGATATTCCTGGTGACTATGAAGATTAAACCAGAGATTTATGTTAATGCAAAGGATTAAAAGAATTTTAATAACACTTATAAAGATGCAAATGTTCGCCTGCATTTTATCTTTTTGCAGATGAATGTGCCATAAGGGAAATATTGAAGGGGGAGAACACATCCCCGCTCCCAATTGCAACATCTGGTTTAATACTGCTCTCACATGGCCATTAAGTATTAGTTGTTTTCACCAGTGTGTTTTTGAACAGTGTGAGTAGGACTAGTCTTTTTCTCCCTAACTAACTTGTGAATATCAGGAAATAGCCATCAACATCCAACTTCAAACACATAGTGCCTGTTTACCGTGTGGCTTCGTGCCTTGCAGATTTCAACAAACTCTAAATATTACATAGGGTATTTTTTTCTTGTCACTCCATCACTGTCAGACTTCTTTTCTAAATCATAAAAAGCTTGAAACACTGACACCACTGTAGGACTGCCAGGTGTGTTTCCCTGGTTTGGAACTGTCCTCCCAGTGCAAGCACAGGCCACACCAGCATGGAAAATTCTGTGCTTTATTTGGGCACCCTGACGTATTATACATATATGTACATACATTTCATATGGAGAAATTATAGAAAAAATATGATCTGAAAAAGGAGGCAATTAAGGTGAAGGTGTAAACATCCGTTTATGTTCTATTTTGGATTTTTTCCCCTCGTTCTTCAACCAATTGTTTGCTAACAGATAGTGTATATAAACAGAAACCACCTGGATTTGTTATGCAATTCAACCGATGTGACTGGAAATGTCCCAGCTCTCAAATCAATATAAATCTTCAAAAGGTTTTGAGTAGTTAAACATCAAGTAATCCATATAGTAAAAGTCGTAGCTTTGTTGCCGTTGAGAAGGAGAAAGCTGTGCAAAATACTGTTGTGTAATTTTAGTGGTAGTTCTTTCTTCATTGGAGTGCCGATCTTTAAACTTGGGGAAAGTTAAATTTTGTGGGGCACCGATTAAGTGCAAGAAAAAATTTGCATCTTCCTCCATACTTTCGAACTTCCCAACGAAGTCGTAGTCTATCAAACATGGGCTGCAAAGCCTGTTGACGTGATCCCAGTGTATATCCATCCCCACTGGCCTGTGTACATCCAGGAGATACTGGATGAACTCTTTGAACTTCACTCCAGAGCCTGTCCTTAACGCCTCTTTGGTGGCGTTGACGCGGTATCTGGAAATGATGGCTTTCCCAAAAACCGGGTGGTAGTAGTTGTTGGGATGTTCAAACTTGTCCCGGAATGCGGACACCAGCTTCTCAAAAGGCTCGCGGACAAACAGCATCTTGGTGTAAGTGTTGAGCCTGTGGTAAATTCCTTTGTGGTCAAAGCCGTCGAGCCTCTTTAAGTAGTTCCCGTAGTGCACCGTGTTGTGCTGGATGTCCTTCGTGGAAGAGGCCAGGCCGTTGAGCACCATCAGCACCCGCTTCCAGTTAGAGCAGCCGGCTTTGGGCACTTCACAGTATAAAACCCTGTATTTATCCTCAACAAATATTCTGGAAACGTGATAAGGAGTGATTATTCTTCTGTTATTACTCTTGTATTTTGAACAAGTTTCCCTCATAATCCTCTTCCTTTCTCCTTGGATCTGATAGAGACTTTTCCACTTGATGTTGTTTCTGTCCTCAGAGTTTAGAGTGGGCAGGTTGGGAACGGAGCTGTTCATGGAAATCAGAATTGGGCTCTTTTTAATTATAAACCTCCTCCTGCGTTTATGGAGCCTGATGGAATCAGTTTCTTCACCTTCCTGTTGATCTTTCATAGCAAACATGATGCTGCTTTGCCTTCTGTCTGTGCTTTGAAGCTCAGTGGGCACAATTTCAGACGGCTCTAATGAGTCGCTCTGCTTTACTGTCGCGGCTCCGGCGGCAGGATTTTTCCTTAATCTTCTCTCCTGGTTATTGCTGGAAACACAGTCCTGATGGGGAAAAATAGATTAAAGATGTTAGTAAACGAGAGACTGTCACCATTAACAGCTTGCACAACTTCGTGTGGATCTTTGATGCGCTCTGAGTTCAGCAGGGCTGTACAGCACAGTGCATGGCCACAAACCCTCAGCACTACGTCTGCCCTTCTCTCCTTGTCACCTTGCCCTGTGCTTGCATGAAACTCAAAGGCTGAGGTGAACCCGAACTGGGAATGTCCAGTTCAGAAGTGGATTTAACTGTATTTTAGGTGGTGTACCCAGACTTGGATAGGCACTCATCTTAGAAAAGTTGTCCTTGAAATTTCTACAGAAGGTATCTGAGTATTTTGAGGACTTGCTTAGTTATTCCAGACTGCCCCTGTTGTCGTGTAGCAGTGAGCAAACAATATCAGAAATGGAAAAAGTCTTGTGAGAAACGGGCTGGTGAAGAAGGAAGAAAAGCTAACCTAAACACCTTAAAAACTGAAGCTGCTTCTATTGTTTAAGATGGAGTTCCTGTGGTTTTCTTTCCTGAGTCACTGTGTCTTCTTCCCAAAATCCCTTGAGAAAACCCTTATCTCCCTAGCTAGGTCTGAAAGAACGTGTCCTTGAAGTGTGTTTAAAGTTTCCTATTGGCCCTTTGTTAACCCTTTCCTATTGGTTGTTATTCCTAGTTTCCTATTGGTTGCTATTCCTAGTTTTCTATTGGATCTTTTACGCTCCATGGAGAAGTTATAAATACCTCTGCCCATGGAATAAACTCTCTCTCTGCTCCCTCTCCGGTGGTCTCTGCGTGTCTCTCTGTGGGGCACCCCGGGGGCCCTTTTGGGGAGGGACAATGGTGGGGAGGGCAACTCCCTGCAATGTAAAGGAGGGACAACTTCCCGTTATCGGGACGTGACCCCCCATAAATCAACCGTCGCATTGTCACACAAATCCAAGGTTATATTTGCTTGTGGCGTGTGTTTCCCACCCCCAAGTGCCACTTCAGTGCTGGGACCGAAGCAGTGGAGACTTGATGAGAAGCAGGAACAGGTGGGAATGAAGCTTGGCTGGGCTTAGGTGAGTGAAAACTGAGGAAGCAAAGCAGGTCTATGGATAAGGGTTTCTGGACCTGCTCTTTTTCATTAGGGGATCTGAGTGGTTAATGCTTCCCTTGGCATAAAGCCCAGATGTGCTCCGTTACTTTCTGCTTCTCAGAGCAGCTGAATTAAATCCAGTCTATGCCTCTGAGATTAAAGTTGGGTTCTGGACACTGTTTAGCTCCATGTCATCCCTGTGCTGAGGACACTTGGGAGCAGGGGAGGCACATGAACCACTAGGGAGTGTTTCAACAGATGTAGTTGCAGAATGGTTATTGCTCACCCAAAGTCCTTAGTGGTTATTTAGAGGTTTTATAAATTCAAATTTCTGATTTTCAGCCTTTGTTTGTTACCAATAATATTTAAACCTTTGCGAAGTATGTGGATTAGAAGGGCCGTGTTCTTTCAAGGTGACAGATTAAATCTTAATCAATTTTACAGGTCTTTGTTGGCTGAAAAATACAATGCAATAGGTAACAAACCTGTGCTGTCATGGAGGTGTTATCTTGTCACCTCCTATTTAAGGGTCAGGGATTAAGCAAGTCTCAGAAAAGAGGTTCAGCACCCATTGCGAAAAACATCAGTGACAAAAGACGAAAAAATCAAATTGTGTTATTTTCTAGGTGACTTGCTTAAATTGGTGACTATTATACAAAACTCAAACAACGGATCAGTGTTAAACACAAGTTTTAGGGTCCTGTTGCAGAGTTCAGGTTTCTCATGCTGCCTGCTCTGGCAGCGAAGGTGGTATGAGATGTGCAGACCAGGAAACCTGCTGATAATTTGACACTATTGAGTTGTTGGGAGTGGTTGTTGTACTCTGCTCTTATCTTCAGGCCTTGTTTCTGGTAGTCAAAGTGTATGTGTTTGTAAATACCAGATCTATTTCTAAATATTACCCTCTACAGAGTGGTTGTAATTCAATTCTATTATATATATATATATATATACATATTTCAAGCTTATCAAATTCAGACTTCCTAGAAATCTGGATCTTTAACGATGCTGATGATGCTGAACTGAGATATTTTTGGAAACTCAGGTGCCATGAATTGCATGTCTGTGTCAGTGGAACCCTTCCTGCAGCAGGCCAGGCTGGGGCTGCAGGGATGGAGGGCTGTCCTTCCCATCCCATCCCATCCCATCCCAATCCAGTGGCTGAGCAGGCAGTGGCTTTGGGGCAGAGCTGGCAGCTCACTCTTGGTCCTTTGGACAGTTTGCTCTTGTCCTTTAGCTACGAAATCGTGGCAGCCCTTCACGGTGCAGGCAGCCACTAGATGGGGGAATTTCACCAGGATTCTTCTTTAGCCTGTTTTTAAGGACCTCTCGAGGCATTAATTTGATTTGAGCACGATTTCATAGAGGTTATTATTATATGCGGAGTTTACAATATCTTTTAGCAATATCCAGCTTAGGAAAAAGCTCATAAAGCTAAAGTTCATAGCTTATCAAATTCGTATTTTAAAAGGAAAATTTGTGTTTCATGGCAAAGCTTTTGATGCATCTTTCCTTTTCAGTGCTTCATCTCCAGTGTAGTGGCCTTATCTGAGCCATCTCTATGTGTATTCCATACTTGGAATATGAGTACTATTTTCCTTATGTATTTCTGAAAACTTACTTTTTTTGGTTGCTGGAATCCCATGTTATATTTTATCCCTAAACAAAGAAAGAAAGTAAAGTAATTATTTAGAAATAAAAAAAAACTCCCTTTAGTTTCTTTTTTGTTAGACTGATCACAGTGTGTCCTCTGGTAGCTAGAAGGAAAACAGGAGCAAGTTCTGTTAACACAATGATAAATAGACCAGTGGTGAATCATGGTAACAATACTCCTTGGAAGGCCTCTTTATTTATAGATGTCACAAAAATTGTTGTGAAATGGAGCAAATGTCTCTATGTCCCTTTTACAGATGGGGAAACTGAGATGGAGAAAAGCGATTGCTTAACCCCTGTTAAAAAGACAGTAGCAGAGCAAGAAAGTCATGATCCCAAATTAGCCCTAAGAAAAGGCTGTTCTTTGTGTATTTACCAAAATTGTGGGGTTTCTCCCCCTGCAGCTTTGGCTAGTATGGCAATTAACCACAGGAACAGCTTGCATGGGGGACTCTGCTTTGCTGGAAAACCACAGCTTATGTATAAGTGAGGCAATGTTTGTAGACTTTTGTAGAGATGAACAATACAAAATCATGTTTTGTCTGATCTTCTGGCTTTGACAGTGAAGTTTACCTGAGAATAGAATAATAAAGATGTGAAAATCCTAAGCAGCTTTAGCAGATGTGTAGGATCTCTTTCCTGTTCCTAATGTCTGCTAAGTGTAACTTGGTAGTACAGGAATGTATAATGGAAAACACTGTTAAATTATGAAATGTGGAGCTTTTCAACTGATAGAACTATTGCTGTCACCGTCACTGTTGCTTGAAGACTTCAGTTTGACAAGTCTGCGCGATGAATCCACAGCCTTTGGGACAAGGGCAGTGACAGGTATTGCACAGAGTGAAGTTGAAGCATCACTGGGAGGGCTCAGCCCCCTCGGGCTGGTTTTTGTGGCACCAGGAAAGAGCTCAGAAACACCTTGCACGACAGTTCACATGGTGCCTTATTGCAGTTGGAGCAGCAAGTCCAGCTTAGAGGATCAGTGGGGCTTTGTGTTTTAAGTCAGATCTATCAACTGGTATTTATAGGAGAGCCCAAGCGAACCTGCTGTGGTTATTTCTGGGCTCCAAGAGCCCATCTAACAGTGCTCACGAGGCTCTGGGCTGGCGTTTGAGCTTCAACTCCACTGCAGCAGTTTGTTAGCAATGAACTCCAGTGAAGGTGGTGTGGGACGTTGCGATTCTGTGCCTTCCGAAAGTAAAGGGTATATTATTTTCTCTTTATCAAAAATAAGTCCTAAACGTCTTACGGAAGGAGTCTGAAAACAGAAGGAGTCTTGGGGCACTTGCTGTGTCTCAATTATACTGTAAAAGTTAGGGTGAGTTATTTCAGGTGTGATCATTTGTCCTGACTGAAGGGGAGCTGTGAGACCTTGTAGCAAACCCACACACTTTGGGTAAGGAATGTTGAATTCGGTAAGCTTCTGTCATAACTAATAATTATTTAAAACATCTCACAAAAGTGCAAAGAGCAGGTGTGAAACCCATCTATTTGGTGGTTGATTTTGACTAGTGTTTTTGTAGCAGTGTTTCATAAAGGTAAGTTTTTTTGAGAGGATAATACTTTGTACTGATATTCTCTGCTTAAAAAAAAATTAAAAACAAATGCTAGTAGGAGATGAGTAACCATTTAAAAAGATGTTTTTTTCGATTACTGGCTTTAAGATGTAATCAGAACAATAACTCATGCTTAATGTAAATGTTTGGTGAAGCACTTGCCAATCTCTTCAATGTTTTCTGAGTTTGTGACAGCTAAATTTGGCTCCTTTTAGCTGTCTTTCTCACGATACAGTCTGTCACTTCAGATTTAAATCTGCATGAGAAAACCCTCTTAAGTGCAGTGAACTTGGGGAAGTTACATTGCACAGCTCTACAATACTAATCAAAATCCAAATTTAATGTTATGCTACATCTTTATTATCCACGTTTCTTACCACAATGTTAGTGCCAAAAAGGGAGTATTTTTGGCTTTAAATGAACCACTGGTGTCTGCTGCCCCCAGCTGAGGGCTGTGATTCAGAAATGGTTGGTGCCAGACATGACGATGACCAACATCTCAGGGCTGCTCAGAGGGAGAGGAGCGGAGAGACAGAATCGTTCCACACCAGCTGGGTGTGGTTTGTGGCAGTTTTCCCGGTGTTCCTTCCCGTGCCATTCGTGGCTCTTTTCCTGGTGTTCCTTCCCATGTGGTCCATGGCAGTTTTCCTGGTGTTCCTTCCCATGTGGTCCATGGCAGTTTTCCTGGTGTTCTTTCCTGTGTGGTTCATGGCAGTTTTCCTGGTCCTCCTTCCCACGTGGTTTGTGGCTCTTTTCCTGGTGTTCCTTCCCACGTGGTTTGTGGCTCTTTTCCTGGTGTTCCTTCCCATGTGGTCCATGGCAGTTTTCCTGGTGTTCCTTCCCATGTGGTCCATGGCAGTTTTCCTGGTGTTCCTTCCCGTGCCATTCGTGGCAGTTTTCCTGGTGTTCCTTCCTCCTCTCCCGGTGTGACCAGGATCTGCCAGACCCGAGTCTGGCCTGTGCTTTTTGTCTGCTTTTGCTGTTTTTTCATGAAATATGAGCTCTGGGCTTCATATCCAGTCCTACCACCTAGTGAAGCCCACTGGGAGCTTTTCTTTTTTCCCTTTCTTTTCCAAATGCTACCAGCAATGCAATAAAATGGCCTTTATCATCCTCGTGTAATATTATAGAGTTTTACCTCTCTGCCTTCTCCTCTGTCTCCGCTTCAAGACCCAATTTTGTTTTGCCTCTGGTATTTTTCTCTGTTTGGAGACTCAACTACAGCTGAAATATTTTCTAATAAAAATGATAACTTCAGGTCTGCATCTGCGACTCGTCCCTTACCGGGGCTCTGTGCACAGCGTGCACTTGTTTGCTTTGTCTGAGTGGATTTGTGGAATGTCCTCTGGAAGGGCTGTTGCTGGCATTTCATCACCATCTGTGTCAAGTGTCCTATTCCACAGCCCCCCCAGTCTTAGGTCTTTACTCAGAGACAACAGCATGTACTGGTCAGATAATTTTTTCTAATTTTTTTTTTTTGTGGACTTTAAAGTGATCTCTCAGCTTGTACAAATATAAAAGACTTGTCCATATCTGATCCTGACTTACTCTGGGGCCCAATTGTTTTCATATTTGAATTAAATTACTCATTAAAGAAACTGAAATATTTTTAAAGATTTCTACCTTGTAAATCATTTGGTTTTACTTATATCTAAAATACAGATGCAGTGTACACATTTGGAATACATTTGAAATATATAAACCTCTAAAATGAAAGCATTTTCTAAAAAAATTTGTGTCCTTGTGAACAGAACAGGCTTTCTGTGTGTGTGCGTGTTTTAATTACATGCTATGTACTTATCCTTTTTCTAACTTAAATTTATAGTTTATTTCATTAGGAAAAATGCTGTGAAAATTTCCATCTGAGCCACGCACCCAGTATCTCATTTTAATACAGCTGAAATTAATGAGGCCAAGTAAAAAAGAGTTAACAAAGCAGTAACACATCTGAAATTGTGTGTCAGATGGCAGCAAAGCTGAGTGTGCCCAGCCTGAGCTGCGGGTGCCCAGTGGGGCTGTGGGTGGGTGTGGAGGATAAACCCCCGCAGCAAAGGCTTTGCCTACATGAGACATGGCCAGCCCGTGCCAAAGGCTGACTTCATGGGTATTTCATTCGCCTGGAAGGGAAAGGCTGGAATATTTCTGTGGCTCTTTCCCAGGCTCCAAAGTAGCCCGAAGGAGTTAAGTAAGTTTACTCCTTGAGTAAAGAGCTGCCTTTCCCCCCTGGTTTGGGAAGGCATAAGAAGTTTGCCAAGCTGCCGAGTGCTGAGGTTTTTTAATCCCTTTAAGCCTTCTTGCGTGTGTGAGTTCCTTGTAAATCAGGTAACAAATTCTTCCTTTAGTTCTTGGCTTTTTGTTTCAACCCTCCCACTGCCAAACGTGCTATGTCTAATAGTTTGAGTAATTTCAAACCCCGACTTGAGGCTTATTCTTAAGCAGTTGTTGTGGTGAAGCAGCACTTCCCAGAAAGACAACCCCTCCTGGGCCGGTGTTGTCCTCACACACAATTTCTTCCTATTGATCCTGTGCTTTTCTTCCTGGCTGAGGCAGGTGTTGGGTCTCAGGGAAGCCGTGGGTGTCCTTTCCAAGGTCCCTCCATCCCAGAGGCATTGGGCACTGCCACCCTGCGCTGCTGCCCCTGCGGCACGGGGCACTTGGGCTGGGAGCAGCCTGGGGGCACTTCACTTGATTGAAACACCATTACTCCAGCTTTTTGTAACTGAAATGACTTTCCATCTTAATGAAGCAAGGGAGTCTCTGGACAGAAGTACCATGTATGGGGAAGGCAATGCAATTCTGAAGGGCATACCCTGGAAATAATTAAAAACATTCAGTTCATCCATCAGTTTGAACAAGAAAAAAAAAATTACAAATCAGGGAGTCAAAGCAGAGATCAGTACACACATTAAGGGACTTTTAATGTTTGCCACTTAAGGTCTTTCATGCTGTCAAAGAACTTGGTATTCCCAGTTGGTTTGTGGTACCAGGAGCCAGTCCTGGATGGAGCAGAACTGCACAGAGTCATCATTCAGTAGCACCATGCTACTGAATGCTGTTACAATGGTGTCATTGCTGCCCCTGATCCCCCAGTTAACTCCCCTGCAGCCAATTCAGCTTAGTGGTGTCATTGCTGCCCCCAGTTCCCCTACTAACTCCCCTATAACCAATGCTGCTGCAGTGGGTCATTGCTGCCCCCAATTCCCCAATTAGCTCCCCTATAACCAATGCTGCTGCAGTGGTGTCATTGCTGCCCCAATTCCCCTATTAGCTCCCCTATGCTAATGTTGTTGCAGTGATGTCATTGCTGCCCTCAATTAACTCCCCTCTAGCCAATGCTGCTGCAGTGGTGTCATTGCTGCCCCCAATTCCCCTATTAACTCCCCTATAGCCAATGCTGCTGCAGTGGTGTCACTGTTGTCCCCAATTCCCCACTTACTGTACACACTTTTGTGTTGTGCACTACTCAGAAATGCCATCTTCTGAAACTTCACTTTATTTTTCTGATACTCTAAACACAGCCTCATGTGAGAAAGAGCTGTTTCAATGTGGTTGGCCTTGAAAATTCTTTGATTGGTCAAGGTGAGAGCAGGAGAAAAGCCGAAACAGAAATGGTAGCATTTTAGAGGAATTAATTTCTTTTGAATCAAACCCTGATTAAGGTGTTGCTGTGTCATTCTGGTAAGTCCTTCATGGCTGCAGTGACATTGGTAGCTGAGCATTGTCTGAAACTCTGGGGCTAGTTTAGTCCAGAAAATAACAAATTTACATCCAGTCTTTGCAATGAGGCTTCCTGTTATCTGTCCTCTACTCCGTGGTTGAGATTGGAAGTTGTTTGAAGCAAAGATTCTTTTATTAATTGGAATTTGGAAACTCTGACACTTCTTTGACTTGCAACATGCTACCAGAACAGGTATGTGGAGCCTTAGAGGAAAACACACACTCCTGTGCTTTTTCAAAGTGTTGCAGCAGAAACTGAACCCATCTCCTTGACTAAATAATACACTTGGTCTGTCCTCGTGGTACCTGATAAAGGAAAGGGTCCCTTTCTAGTGCAAGCTTAATTGAAAGGATAGGAAGAGCTGTTTGTGAATTTATTATGAGGAAGGTATGACTGCTTGTTTACTTTGTCTTCTTTGCTGTTTAGCCATACTAATTAGCACTTGCCTTTTTCTGACTTTACAGAATTCTTATCGAATATAAATTAAGAAGGCGGAAAAGTCAAGCCTGTGCATTCCTCATTCCTTCTGTGGACCTATCCCTGGGAATACTGTTAATTAGCATCATTAGCTTTCAGGCACTGTCAGCAGTTACTTGCAATTTCTACTTAATACCTTTCAGTTATTCTTCATTCTCATATTTAATACTTGCATATTGCCTTCATAGCATGACTTTGGCAAGGACATTACGCTTCTTCAGATTTATTAAAAAGTAAAAGCTAAGGTTTAAAATATAGAACTGCATTTATATTTAGTAACCTGTAAGAACTATTCAGGTAACCAAAGGAGTTTCATGAGTTACAAGCAAGCACTTAATGCAATTTGACTTCACTTATCTAGTTAGAATAGCTCACCTGGAACCCCAGGAGTATTTCAGGACACAAAAGCTTCAGTGGAGGGGAGACAAAGTAATACAGGTAGAGTTTTGGACTGTTTCATGTCACTCTGCAGAGACATTTCTTTAGGAAAGAAAGCACAAATGGAGAGAGAAAAGGCTTCAGGCAAAATTTTAAAGGTAGATCTACACAGACATGCCCCTGAATGCTGAAGTTCACTGCTTTGATAGACTGACTGTAGATCAAATAACACAGATGTGTTTCCAAATGTTGTATATTATTATGTTACAATCAATTTACTAGAGCTGATAGAGTTTCCCTTTCTCCTGTTCTCATGGTTAATTATTGACAAGTCTTCCTAGTATAAGAGATCAATATGGAGCAATAAAAAAAGAAAGAAAGATAATGCCTGCAACTCAGCCACAACACCTGGTGCAGAAGGGGTGACAAGTGGACAGACTTCGATTCGTGACCTGTGAGAAACAAGCAGTTCTTGGAAAGGGAGGTGTGAGGGGTCGAGCTCTTTGCCAGGCCTTTTATTCCTGAGCAACCGAAGGGCAGTGGGGTTTGCTGTTAGTCATTTCTTACTGGCTCTACTACTCTTCTTTGTGGAGGGTCTTCTGTTTGTTGTTAAGGAGCTCACTTGCACTCCTGCAGCCGGATTTTAGTCACAGATGGGTAGAACAATTTGCTTACATAGAATAGTGTTTTGAATTGACTTTCATATCAGTATGAAGGAGGGGAAAATGGCTTTGCTCAAAAACTGAGCCCCGACTACTTCTAGAATTCCGGTGGCATTCTGTGGTACCCAGGACTTGTCCTGACCTGGTAACCCAGATAGGAAGAGTCAAAGTGCTATTCTTGAGTCTTAGTGAGCTTGATATTCTTAAAGGTAATTGCAGGTCATTTTAAGGTGCTCTGAAGCTCTTGGAATTCACAATTTCTCCATCAGTAAAGTGGCAGTTTGACATTCATGCGTTCTCCTTGGTTATGTAAATGTCAGTGAAAATTGACGGTGGGACACCTGAAAAGTCTAAAGTGGGACACCTGGAAAGTCTAAAGCGGACATGCCTTGCTGAGGGCACTTAATGCTTCACACGGTGTGTATCTGTCTGGCAAGCTCAGGTGCCTACAGGACACATGGATTGATCTTCGTGAAGCGTTGTGTCATGTGACCATCGTAAGACAATTCAGCAGGAGTGGCATCTGGAGGACATCTGCTCTGTTAACTGCTGCTCACAGCTCTTACCATCAGGTGATGGTGGTCACATCAAGGGGTCACATCTGCTGTGGCAGGGAGAAAAGGCAGGTATTGTCCATTTGGTCACTATTCCCTGTTTCCTGTTGGTGCTCCCTCTTCTGCTGCAGGAGCCAGAGGGCTCCAGTGTGGTTGTCTCTCTCTGTCACTGAGCCACCAGTGGTACCTGAAATGAGAACCCTCTGCCATTGCCTTTTTATGGGCAAGTCTCCATTTTTCAGTCACACATAACAGCAGCACTTGCTGGCTTTTCTGGTTCCTCCGGAGCAGAATGGTGCATCAGCCCAAGGAGGGGCTGTCTCAGCTGAGAGGTGGAATTGTTTGCATCTACCTTGACAACCCAAATTTGGGATACAGTTGCTATGACAATTGAATCATCTGATTTTGTAAGTCGGTGCATACAAGCAGTGAGGAGCCAGTTGGATGCTGAATGTGGTTAGCTGGGAATGGAACTTTTATTTAGCTGCTGAAAGTGTGTGAATGTGTCTGATTCCATTGATAGATTTTCTATGACAATCATTGTTCAGAGCGTTTCGATATAACTGTGGTTCACTTGTGTACAGTCAGAGAGGATTCCTCCCCTCCATCCTGCATTGGCTGAAGGAGCTCTGGAGCAATCTGCCCCTCTGTTTCAGCCTGCAGAGACAGGGTGTGACAGGCTGGGTGTGTGGCTCACACGGTGGAATTCGATGCTGTCGCTTGTTCTGCTGCCTCTGCTCCAGTGCTGATTAAAGCCCAGGACTGCAGAAAGCTGTGCCAACCCAGACCTTTCCCTGCCTGGCTGTTTGTTCTGTCTGACCCCTTTGCTTCAGACGTGGCCCTTCCATTGAGCTGCTCTGTATCCTCTTGGGTTCTGGCTGGGGGTGCACACAGGTCACCCTCTGTGCAAACACTGGACAAGACCTGTTTTTAAATTTAGAGTACTATGTGAAACTCTACTAGTCAGCCTCTAAGTCTCAGTCTTCTGTGTTTATCTGAGTTGCTTATTAATAATTATTTTACCTGTGTCGAGTCACTTAATTCCAGCCTTTCTTTCCACTTTTGATGTTATGTTAAACACGTCAGAAGTCATGACTGCGTTGTAACTGCAGGTGTCTCCTACATGTGAAATGAACAGTGTTCATCAGAAACAAACCTTTTATTATTTGCAAATCTCATTTTGGTGGTTCTCTCATGGCCTGATCCATTGGGGGAAAAGGAAAAGAATTCATGCTTTATCTCCACTGAGTTCCCTACAGTTTTATTACTCCTTGTTCAGAAACAGAATATTTAAAACCTTTGAGCTCCACTGTCTGAAGACTTGCTGCTCTGACCACTGGAATTGGAAGCACAGGTTAAAACCCCCTTTATTACAGTAGTAGAACTGTAGCTTCCATTTAAGTACTAGTTAGTTATGGCTATACAGCACTGTTTTTCCAATGATGAAAAATTTGGCCTTGACTTCAGTGACGGGCTCCTCAGTGAGCAAAAAAGGGACACATAATGGATTTTTACAAGTGCTGCAGAACTGCTCTCCTCATCTCCTCACTCATTCTGCATCTTCTCCCTGCACTTTGCCCAGGAAGCACCGGGCACTTGGTGCCACTCCACGGAAACCACGTCTTTTGGAAAACTGCTGTGGGCTTGCAGAAAGCAAGATTTTTTCCTGTTAAACCTTATTTAAGAAAAAAATATTGGATAAAACTTTCAGCGACTTCTTTTGATTTCTGTGAGAACTTTAGCGAAGGAAAATAAGTATGTGTTAAAAAATACTCGGAATAAAGTTTTTGGTCACTTTTTTTTCATTTCTTTGTGTCTCTGCCTCAAGAAAAACTAAACCCATCAGGAGCATGCATGGGAAAGAACATCACCACTTCACACACTCGTGCTGTTTTCCAACCTTTTCTCCTTGCATAAAATGGGACAGCATTTATAAGACTGTCATAAAGCCCTGGAGGAAAAGCTTAAATTATCCAAGAAGTGAAGATGTCAAAAAACATAAGGACTAAGTCAGAAATAAAAATGTTTTACATCTTTCTTTAGAAGGAATTTCAATGCCTGTCTCCGTTTCCTCATGCAAATCCAACTTTGCTGCTTTTTTACCCCTTTCAGATTTCCTTTTTCATCTGGAGGCGACCAAGGCTTTCTGGCAGGGGTTGGGTTTACGCTTTTCCTTCAGTCTCAGATTCTGTTTTCCCAGACGCTCCCAACTTTGTTTGGTGGAACTGAAATGAGCTGAAACCTGCAGAGCCAAGCCACATACAATTTCCGATGGCTTTTCTCTGCTTTTCGCTATACACGACATAAGGATCCCATTTCTCTGGAGCAAATGCAGAGCAGCATGGCCTCAAATCCCTGCCCACAACTCCTCGTTGCGCTTGGGTTTGCTTGCACAAAAATGAACTTCTTCCGAGCACGTTCCTCAGCGAATCCCTCCTGCCCATCACCCAGAGGAACTCGAGAAACCTGCATTGTCCCTCGGAGGGTTTGCACGTGGGGCAGGGACGATGGTCTTATAAGAAGAATATCTCGCATTAATAAAATCAAGTAATTAAAATTATAGCAAGCTTGATCCGATCTCAATTTGCTCCCCCTTTAAACGGAGCCATGCATTCAAATTTTGCTTATAAACAAACGAGGCTTCAGCTTCTCAGCTGAGATAATTTTCCTTTTTGTGCCCATTAAGGGGAGCAGGAATTGCCAACCTGCTGGCAGGAGGTGCCGGAAGGAGCCGCGCGAGTGACTTCCTTGGTGCCCGTCACACTCTTCGGGCCAGGCGCTCCAAGGCCATGTGCAATAAAAGAAACACACCGTGGGGAGGACTGGCAGTGTGTTCTCCAGCAAGTCTGGGTCCTGAGCTGGTGTATTGGCTCGGAGAGCTTGCTGAAAGACTAAATGATTCACTGCATTCTTTGTTTTTACAGAGAAGCCATAGTATCCTAAAAGCTTAGACACAGGGCCTCTGCTATAAAGTCTGAACGCATTTTTGCAACACTGGGTCCTCAAGAGATCTTTCCAGTAGCGCCTAATTTTGTATTTTATAATGGTGTTTCATAAAAAAACCCATTCTGTCAAATCACAAGTCAGCAGATATTGCTTTGAAGTGAATTAATAGAAGGAAAAAATCTGAAGTCATCTCTTGTTAGTAAATGGTTACATGTGGGTCAGGCAGTTTCAGAGGCTCTTGCTGTGCTGATTTGGTTGGGATGGAGTTAATTTTCTCCAGAGTGGCTTCTGTGGGGCTGTGTTTCCATTAGTGCCCAGTGTTGATAATACAGGTGGGTTTTTGTTACACCAAGCCAAGGCTGTTCCTGTCCCTCACCCACCACGCAGTGGGCACAGGAATTTGGGAGGGGTCACAGCCAGGACAGGTGACCCCGACTGAGCCAGCGGATATTCCAGAGCCGGTGGCAACATGCTCAGGATATGAAATGCTATTGGAAAACCCATCCCAAGAAAGGAGCACGCACAGTGAGAGCATTGGAGAAATGTCTGTGTCAGCAGCGTGTCCATCAACATTAACATGTATAAATACACTTATATTTTAATATATATATAGGAAAATAAAGCAGGGGAAGAAGGAAAAAGAGAGGGATCTTTTGAATAAATAATTAGTTCTTCCCCCCCCCACCACCTGCCAACTTCTGTCCAAAGGCTTTTCCTGACATGATTGGTGTCACCTTGTTTGACTTGGAATTTCCTCCAGGTTCTGCCTGTGTTTATATGTTAATGTTGATGGCCACACTGCTGACACAGACATTGTAAGTTTTATTTGATTTGATAGAGTGTTTCAGACTAACTTGGGTGTGGATTTGTGGCTATTATATCAAGTAGTTTTAATGTTTGTTTCTTTTTATTTTTTAAATATTACTTACTGGTCATATTCTCAAAATCTGCATAACTAACACTGTTAAAAGTAAATGTGTTCCAGTAATTTTTAGTTATAATTTCAGCTTTGTCAGTAATATAACACAAAGAAATTCCTCCCTGTTATATTAAGACTATAGAGATCTAAAACTAGCTGTAGTACCTTTGTTTAAACCAAACTCCTCTCTGAGTCCTCCAAAAGGAAGGAGTCTGTTTCATTGCCTTGCACAAATTCTCCCTTGTTCTCAGGGCTCTCTTTCTTCTCTGTCAACACCCCGAAGGCATCACAATAGCCAAAATGAATTTATGCAAACATCTTAAGAGAAAAGAAGTGTCTATTAGGATTTCTAATGTTTTGAATGTTTTTTCTGCCTTCCTTTATCTGTATGTTGCTCTGTTTAAGCAATAAACTTATAAATAATTAGAAATCCAGATGGGGATTTCTTTGCCTTAAATCTGCACAGGGACTGAGGAACGCTCATTCACTTGTTATGGAATTACAGAATTAATGAATATTAAACTAAAGTAACACAAAAACCCTGGGTCAGGTGAAGAATGCCATTCATTTCAGCTGGATTTAATTATATTTATCTGTATTTAACACAAATAAATGTCCAGATATTCATGACATGTAAAATGCTGCTCCTAGTTCAAAACTACTGAATAAAAATGTCCTCCTTCTATACATGGCCTTCATTGAAATTGAGAGACATAGTAATGAACACATTGTGTCCTATATTTTCTTATGAAACTGTGATTTTGTTCCAAGTAAAAGTTATTTTAAATTAAATGAAAGTCTGTGTAGTGTTTTAGACAGTGAATCACAACACTAGGAACCCAAATTTTGTTAAGCATAGTAAGAGTAGAAAATATTTTAGTTGATTTTTATTGTCTAAATTCAGAGGTAAAAAAGCCAAATGCAAAAAAAAAAAAAAAAAAGGCAAAAA
>VWZG01008809.1:0-16508 GCA_013396735.1 Grallaria varia | reverse complement strand
CAACACTGAAATTGTAATGATTTTCTTTCTTTTTTTTCTTTCTCTCTTTCTTTATCTGCTCTCTTAATGACGCGTCTTTTAAATACCTCCTATAACTTTGCAAGCCTGTAACTCTTTTAAAAAGCATGTCATTAGATAGATATTGAAAGCAAAATCCTGACGATGGCTCTACAAAACCAATAAAACTGCCTTTATGAGCTTTTATGAAAGTTTTTATTGCTCGGAGGGTCTCGGTCTCGGCAGGCAGGGAAGCCCATTTCGACACTGCAAGCCAGTTTCCCACAGCCATCCCCAGAACCCGTTGCCCCAGTGTTTACAGCACTTCAATCCTGTGAATGTGTTCATTTTCTCTTCTAAATTTCTGCCCAGGAAAGTCAAGATACAAAACGTTAAACATATGTACCTGCTCTTAAGCGTTGCTACAAGTGAAGGGCTCAGTGATGGCTCCTGGAAAAGGAACAAGTCTCTCCGTTTCCAGTACTACGGTAGCTAAGACAGTAAACATTAATTTTCATTAAGCGCTTTGCTATAAATCTCAGTTTAATATCTGTTTCAGATGTTCTAGATAAATCCTTAACCTTTGCGTTGTTCCCTCTTGTAATCCTGTATCACTGATGAATCTTGGCAGTGACAAATGGCACGGTTCGACCCTGCACCTTCTGCTGTTCCTGTTCTCGCCCCGTGTCTTTTCTTTGGAGGGAGTGGAAGGGGCCAGGCCAGGCTTTGAAGACTCTTTGAATACTGATGCCCACAAAGAGCATCCTCCTTTGCTTTCTTTTCCTCGCCTTCCTCAACCTCTGAGCCTGACTGCAAAAACTAGAAGCTGCCCTCTTAGCGTTGGCTGGTAGAAACAATTTGCTTATCTTTAAGCAGTGTTTGATACCCATCAGTGGTCTGCAGCTTCCACATCACTTAGTTCCACCAACCGAGCATGGAAAATCCTGCAGTAGGTAGATTGTCACCTGCAGGAGGAACTCCCACCTGCCTCTGAGGTCACTTGCAATGGGTTTTCTGTATTTTCGCAACAAATTATCTGATAGCAGAGCCATGCAATTGAGAAAGTGATGCACACCTTCCTCCAGCAGCCAGACACTCCAGAAATCTGCTTTTTTTTTGCCACACAGGTCTAGGACCTTTTAAAAAGTCACCAGTTGTACTGTTGGACAGAGCGAATTGTCCTACAGGGAAGAGTAAACAGACATTATGTAAGTTGCTAATTTGAATTGGATGGGAATTGACTTGAACTCTGAAACTTTTGTGTTTGCCCCAACTTTACAACCACCTGTAGAGAGGTATAATAAAAATTCAAGTTTATGAATAGTGTTATTCCAGGCGTCAGAGTGCAAAGGTACAGGTAATTAAGCAACAAACCTGTCTTCTCAAGGACAAAATAAAAAACTTCCTGCTTTGTTCAGTTAAAATCCAGGTGAAAACAGGACTTTTATTCAAGGTTAGACTGTAACATTTCATGAAATAAAAGCACCAGATTAATTTAGAAAGCTCTCATTTTGGGAATATTCAGTTTCTCTTATAATGGTATTTCCTGCAATGTGTTTTCTATGGCTATCAGAAGCATTAATCATCATATGTTTAAAACCCGTCAAATCAACCAATGCCCCCGCTCAGTCTGATAATGCAACAGGAAGCGTTTTAATTTTCCTTGTGTGTTTTTCTGTTGTGAAGAAAACAGTCCAGGCAATTAAAAAAAAAATAGAGTTGTCATATTGATGCAACAATTTTGTAGTTAACACTATTATTACACTGTAGTGAAGGAGCATAAAACTCTTAAATAGTAATTCCTTTTTTTTAATGTTATCTGATATTTTTTGGGAGGACAATGGGAGATAAACCTCAAAACCTGGATTTCGTGTGAAAATGTCCTTTGTGCCTAGTCTGCTGACCACGTTTCTGGCCTGAGCAAGGTGACCACCCAGAACTGTTGGCTCCGCACAGTGGATGGGGCAGAGCTTTGGCCACTGCAAGGAAATCCCCCTTGGCACTCCCAGGGGCTCCCAGTGGCCAGGCTGGGGCTCCCCTGCAGGACAGGGACCTTACTGGGAACTGCAGCACCCCAGGATGCTCCGGGATGGCTGCGGAAGTCATCGAAGAAAAAGGTACCACGGAACAGGACAAAGAACGGGCTGGTCTTCCAAAGAGAGACGTGTCTCCAGCTCCAGACACACTGCCAGGAGCTGAGGTCACCCCACGCCCAATTCCTGGCTCAGCCCTTAATGTTCCACGGTGCTACCAAGCTCAACTGTTTCAGGTTATTGGTTTAGTGGGAATAATCTTTCTTAACAAGCTCTCAAGGGTGCCACGGAACTGTATCGATATTAAGCAAAGGGCTTGGAAATTCTCCATCACAACGTGGAATGGAACAGTAAGGATAAGGCTTTAATAGAATGGCTTTGTTTATCACAAAAAAATTAATTAGTTCTGTCCTGTCCCTTTGCAAGGTTTTTTGTGCTATTTGTTAATATATTTAGATTAGATGCTAAAGTGAAAGCCTAAACACGCTGTCATCTTCAGACACACTCAGGCAATTAGTGTGCAGCTTGTGTTATTGTTTCATAATTCAAGCCTAGTGAAGTCATAAATTAAGAAGCTCATTAAATTTTCAATTGCATTAATAGGAAAATTCAACTTATTAAATTCTTTGGTAAGGAAGGCCTAATAACAAAACATTGGAAAGGCATCTTTATTTTTTTTCTTTATCTTTGTTAATCCTCGTTGCCCAAATAACCTTCTCTACCTTCATCGTAGGAGAGGAAAAAAGTCATAGGAACATAAACTATAAAAAATACTCTTTCTTACACGGAGTTTAACATTGATCCCCTTCGTCACATTTTAAAGAATTTCTGAACAAGTTCCATGCCTGCCCCACAAATAGCAGCAGGCCCCTGAGCAGCGAGGTGGCAGCATCCTTGTGCTCTGAGCCTGGCACTGCCTTGTTCTGGCAGCAGCATCAAATAAAGACTGATAACACTATTTTTGTTTGGCAATGCATGACTCAATTTGGTGCTATAGGTTGAGCTATTTTTAAAAAGGTGGTATTAAAAAAAATCTCTGCTTTCGCTGTGATTTGAAATAGTAAATGTATGTATTTAATGAAGCTTGCAAATATGAAACTGCTCAGTGAGCTAAATCTGAACTGGCAGAAATGGCTCCATATCCATTAAAATCACAGTGACTGGATTCACAGTCGTGGTGAATTTTCTTACTTCACGAAGGTTTTCTTTACACCCCATTATGCACATTTTCCCACTGCGTGTTAGCATGTTCATTTATAATAGTACAACAAATACAGGAATCCTTCCTTCATCCAGAGAGGGGTTGTTGGTGTTTCAATTATTCAGTGGTTATCTGAGTTATTGCCAAATTGTAGTGAGACACACAGAGAAATGATCATGAGGAGGCTTGAGATGCTTTGCACACAGTACCCACTTTGGGTAAGCACATACAGAGAAACAAAAATATTTGGCTAGATAATGAGAAGACTTCACTGTAAGTGTGATTTTTTTTTTAAAATGAAGAATACACTACCAAGTTTCCTGTTGCCTGTTACCGTTCAAAAGAGTGGAAAAGCTGTCCAGTCATATCTACCCATTAGAGCTAAATCCATTTGCTCTTTGCTCAATTAATTGCTCAATCTGGGCAAACAAATGTCCGAGGGCTAAAGTTGGTCCTGCATTTCTTCAACCAGCTCTCGGGCACCTGTTCCTGAGCTGTTTCCCCGGGTGCACGAGTCCATCCTACTCCAGGAAACTCCTGTGGATTCCAGGCTTTGTCACCGGGGACCCACCCAAATTCCTCAGCCACATCTCACAACATTTTTGGGAATTTTTAGGAATTTTGGTGCCTTCAGTGTTAACTCTTCCTGTTCCCATTGCAAGGGGATACCACTTAGGTGTCCAACTCCACCGTCAGCTGCATTTCTCTGTTTCCTTCTGTGTAAACCAGTGGGGTATTTTGGCAGGCAGGAGGAGAGGAAATTAGTGCAGAGGTACCTGCAGCCTCTCCTGGGCTTTGGGGCACGTGGGAGCAAAGCTGCAAGGGAAGGATGTCTGGGGTTTTTTTATCATTTTAACCCCTAATGCTGCTCCTCTTGTAACTTCCTATAAATGATTTCATGCCAATCAGTGCCCAGGGAGGTTTAATAACATTGTAGAGCCAACTCATCATCTGCTGAGTTCCTCAGCCGGGGAACTCTAAATACTGCAGGGCACTGGGAAAGGCAGTGCTCCCAGTCATGCTTTTATGAATGAGGTTATTTTCTTCTACCTCTTCTTATGCTGCTCTCACTGTTGGGAATGAAGGGCCTCGCCAGGAAAACAGGATCTAAATACCCCCTCAAAATGTGTAGCAAAGTAAAATTAATCAGATATTTCATTTTATTACTTCAAGTCTCAAATTTATTGGATTAAAATTATAGTACTTTTGAGTCTGACTCATGGTTTTTGATTGCTCGAGACTGCCAACGTGACACATGTGGCATTTAACTTTTTCCTTATTTTTTTAATGTCTTTTTTTTTCTGTCCCCCTTTAACTGCAGATTCTGGCAGGACCAAGTCTGCATTGGGGCACTACAGCATCCACTGCCAGAGCTCAGGGGAAATCCAAAGTGCTGGCCCTAGGGACACTCCCATGCCTCCCTCCTCTGTTTCAAGTAGATTGTACCAAGTTTTAAAAGAAACCCCAAAACCAAACAAACCAGCAGAGTCACCCAACCCAAAAAAACCAAACCACAAACTGAAAGAAACAGGCGAGCCGTAGCTCTGGTCATGGGTTCCCTCCTGTCCAGTCACCAAACCAGGAGTCCACAACAGCACAGACCTCTCTTTGACCTGTGACATTCCTGAGTCCCCTCTCCTTAGTGCTGTTCACTTTGAACCTGCCTCTGTTGAACTCAGTCAGCAAACGTTAATTAGTGAATATGCTGATTTCCCCTTCATTTTCCTCCACCGTTTCCTCCTGTCCATGTTTTCTTCAGCCTGTGTCAGGCTGTGTTTTGCATTTGTGCTGGTGGAGGTGTTTCCATTTCTGCCAAGCAGGAATTACATGGAGTCCAGGACTTTTCTGTCCCTCGCCCCACTGTGCAGTAGGCACGAGAATTTGGGAGGGGACAGAGGCAGGGCAGGTGACCCGGAGCGAGCCAGGGGACATTCCAGAGCATCGTGCTCAGGATGTGGAGTGGAGGGAAGAGGGAGGAAGAGCGGGGACAATGACAAGCCATGGTGATTGCCTTCCCAAGGAGCCATGGCACAGTGATGGGCCCTGCTCTCCTGGAGGTGCCGAACACCCGCCCAGCCGTGGGAAGGGCTGATGGAGCCCCTTGTTCTGCTCTGATTGTGTGCACGGCTCTTGCTTTACCCGTTAAACCACCTTTAACCCAACGGCGAGTTTTCCCACTTTCACTCTTCGGATTCTCCCCCCGGTCCTGCCGCGGGAGCGGGGAGGGAACGATCCTCTGTGGGGGCTTAAATCACTGCAGGGAAGTTCTTCTTCCATTGAGAAAGTGGGGACCACCCACCCCCTCCAAGTTAAAAACCACCAAAGCAAAACAAAACCCCAAACCAAACCACGGCACCAACTGCAATGAAGGTGCCGTCTACCCAGGTGAGACCCTACAAAGATGCTCTCTTGTGTAATCTGACTTGCTTCAGGGTTTTCTGTAATATTTGCAGGATCAAAGCACTTCTTAGATCATTGTGAGTTGTACAGTGAGGGTTTTGCTTGACTTCCCAAAGTGTTTGGAGTGACAAGAAAGACTTCAAATGAGTCCTGACTGGGCTTTAACTATAAGGTATTTATTCCCAGAGCTACAGATTGTACCGCCCTCCAGGCAAAGAAGTACATCCAAATATTGAAAGCTGTTACATTCGTGATAATGAAGAGACTCACAGTGAGGAAATACTGGTCGGTGGGACTTCAATACTTTATTTCTCCCTTCCTGGAATGTGGAAGTTTCCAAACAAGCTTCTGCAGTGCTTTGTTGAGCAGAGGGTACCAGCAGCGAAAGGACCTGCTCCTGCTCTGGTTTGACCCAGCACAGCTCAGTCTGTGCCAGTTGCTCTTCCTGTTGGGGGCACAGTCCCGTTTGTTGTTCCAGCCTGGCAAGTATCTCTTCTGTTCACTGTTATTTGGAGGGGTGTCATGAAGGGTTGAGCTGCAATGAAGACCACCTGGCTCACGTTCTCAGGAACAGGAATTGATAAAGACATGTGGGATTTCATGTAGAAATGTTCCCCGCACTGAGGATGTGCTTAAGCTTGTTTTGCTTCATCAGTGTCCTGATGAAAATTGTTTTCTCTGGCTTGGTTTAAGCATTTATCTTGAAAGTCTGGAGCTATAACTGAACACTGTGAGCAAAGTACCTGTAGCTCTGTGCGGGGGTTTCTCAAAGACAGTTTGTTAGAACAATATGTTGCGGCCTTTTAATTTATTCCTTTTATCAATCATAATAATAAGTTTTAATGTACCTTTCCACTGATTTTTTTTTTTAACAACCCTGCTGCAATAAAGCATATTAAATAATTTCAATAACCTCCGCCTAGGCTTGCACTAAGAAGCTCCTTAATTGGGCAAGTGTAGCACAGATGTGAGGTCTATGATTACTGCAGCTATGCCAATCTACTGGCAGTGTGTCATTTTTAATGTGACAGCTGTATTCCAGCAATCAAGGGTTACAGCTTCTGGCAGCATGAAATTCTTATTATGCCATTTCTGCTCTGCAGTAAAATAATTATTTCAAAGCAAGCTGCTCCCTTCTCATCCCTAACCTGAGATCAGAAGTCCTTCTCTTTATTTTTTTGTGACTTTTCATCTAATCATTATCTGCAGCAGCTGAGTCCATGTTTAAAAGTTAGTGTTCTGAGACTGACCTAAGGTATATTACTTAATTAAAAAAAAAGTGTGTGTTTATATATAAAATATACAAAAGTAATAAATGAAAAGCTGTTCAAACAACATTTCTCCCTTCAGTAAACGAACTAGGAATAGCTAAAAATTATAGGAGATTTTGTATACTTAAATGTCATATACATATTATTTTTAGGAACTTGTCATTCAGTTACTCTATAAACTAATAAAAGGAATAATTTATAAATTATTTCAGGAATTTAAAAATGAAAACCACACAGTATCTGTCTTGAGAAGCTGCCACCGCAAACACCTGAATCAATTTGGCTGATTTCACTTGAAGTATTTTTAAAGAGGATTGTTTTTATTGTCCTTTACTCTGAAATAGCAAACTGCCTTTGATGTTCAATTGACAAACAAGCGAATTGCTGAGAAGCGTTTCTCCTGCCACAACACTTGCTCACATTTGCAGAGGTCAAAGGCTACCCCTTGGTCCACTTTCCTGCTTCCCATTTCTGAAATTACTCTGGGAATCCAAGTAACGGGTGAAGAAGGGCAGGTTTGGTTCTTTTAATGTCACAGACCAAAGAATTCCCCACTAAATGGGGAGGCAATGCAAAAAGCCTGAAACAATTCTGAATTATAACTACACGACCAAAAATAGAAGCAGCTTTTCTGGGGACTAATGACTACAGTTGGTGGCAGCAATCGCAATGGAAATTAGAAAAGCATCGTGTAAAGAGAAACACTTTTCATCAGCACCTGATTTTTAATAAATCCGTGCTGAATTTTAATTTGTAGTTCCATTTCCTTAATGCATGCACCTTGTGTAACCAAGACATCAATATCATCAGATGGATGTATGTTTTTTGCCTCTCTACTTTAAAGGTCGCGTCTTAATTCAAGCAACTATAAAAATCAACATCTTCCAGTAATTTTAGACTAGATAAGGTTTCTCTGTAGCCTTGAGAAAAGTCTGCTGGCATGCTTTTGGCAGCAGAATAGTATGATACACTGCTGCTATGTGAAAACCCAATGCAGAATCTTTATTAATAATCCTGTTAATGTTTCATCTAATGCGAGAGAAATGGTAAATAAATTGTGGCTTTAACCTACTGCTGAGCTTCCAATTACTGTTTTTCTCCCTATCTACTCGCAATATATCATTTTTTTAATATGACTGAAATGTTCTAACAATCAGGGCTTAGGATCCTAACAGCGTGAAGTCCTCATTAGGTGATTTCTGCACTAGAGCACAATAAGGATTGGGAAGCAAGCTGTTCTCCATGTCACACTTACAGAATAACTCAGAAGACTACCCATTTACCAGCTCCTGGTTATGGATTCAATTACTTCATGCCTCGGGTTTGTGGATGTTGGAATCATGTCATGCATCTGCCTGGAGCTGCACCAGGAAACGCAGTCAAAGTGAATAAATTACAGGTGATGTTCCCCAGAAGCACTCCGAGGTTTTTGCTTTCTCCCAAAGCCATTCAAGGCTGTGTTGTCTAAAAGTTTAATGAAGGGTTTCATAAACCATAAAAAAGCCCACTAGAATGTCATGACCTTCTTTCATTTTCTGATTCTGTGCAAAAAATCTGTTTTCCGCAAGTAATAGAAAGAAGAGCATTACACTTGAGTCAGCATTTAAATGGTATATTCTAATTCCAAATACATATTAAACAGAGCTGTAGAGGTAAATAAACACTATTTCAGATGGCAATGCAGATCTTGTGAAGAGAGATTTTATTTTCCCAAACAAAAGCTCTGTGTGTCAGATTAATACGTTTTGCCTCCTACAGAATGCAGTATAAAATAGGCAAGGAGATGAAATCATAAATACTTAATTATTAGCAAGTGACTCTAGGTGCAGCGGCTGTATATCTGCTATTTCTTACATTAAGTATATATCAGGGGAAAATTCAGGGTGTCTGACTGCACTTCATCTGACATATAGCCCAATTATTTTTCTTCCTGTTGCTATAGGATAAAACTAAGCCTTACATTAATGTAAGGCTGACTGAATCTTTTTTGGAAAAAGCTGGGTTTTTTTCCAAAGGGATCTTCCTGTGCTGAGAGTATAAGAAAACTTACAGGGAACAAGCGTTAACGGGTTGAACAGGCAGCAGTCACCAGTATTGAGGCCATGCTGCTGAGAACGCAGCTACGCTGGGCAGGGCACGTCTCCAGGATGGAGGATCATCACCTCCCTAAGATCGTGCTCTGTGGTGAACTTGCCACCGGCTGCCGCAAGAGAGGAGCCCCGAAGAGGAGATACAAGGACTCGCTGAAACAACACCTCAGCCTTGGCCATATTGACTACCATCAATGGTCCACTCTGGCCTCCAGTCGGGAGGCGTGGAGACACACCACCCATAACGCTGCTGATTCCTTTGAGAACACACACAGAATCAGTCTGGAGGAGAAAAGCCAACGCAGAAAGAACCGTGCCATGCCAACACCGCCTATGGAGACTTTCTGCTGTGCCTTTTGCAACCGGCCTTGCCTATCTCGCATTGGCCTTTTTAGCCATCAGCGCGCTTGCAGCAAGCGTGGGGAGAGCCCTTCCCAAATCTTCGTTCATGAAGCCTGGCCATGATGATGATGATGATGACCAAGTTTAAAACTCAAACAGCACACGAACCATCCCACGGTTACAGCTCAAATAGTGAGGATGGTGCTTTTATGAGACATTTCACATTAGCTGTTGTTTGGTTGCTTACTTCGAAATGAATTCACTCCGAGCAGGGTCTTGCTCTTTTTCCTCCTCTATTTGGGTTTTTAACTCTGGTTCTCAGCTTTCTCCAGTTTCCCAGAGGAAAGCTGTGGATCCAGCCCGAGCTGTTCCCAACCTCTGGCAAACTCCTCTGGGCTGTGGATGCGCTCCCAGCTCCCTCTTTGCCTCCTGGGCCCCAGAGCTGGTCAACAGCACAGAGGGAACCTCCGGGTGGGTCAAGTGGTTTCCTCTCTCACCAGGACTCTGAAGCAACCAGAGGGAAAAGTTAAGATTATTCCGACGTGATGAGCGAGGTTAAGCACAGTAAATCCATCACTGTTTCAGGAGTTTGGCTGACTGGAGCCGACGGCCAAGTATTCCCTCTTGTGTCAGACAGGGAAGTCCTAAATTCAGGACCACACTTGTTGCATTAATAACCCCTTTGCTCTGCAGAATGTGGTTTACACACGACAGAAAGTGGTGGCCGTTTTCCCCAAAGGTGGAACGTATGAAGAATTTTTGGGATGTACACGCCCTGTCTTGGTGCTTCTGCTGTGTGTGAAGCGTGTGCCTGGTGGGTACAAAGTGCTAAAACACCTGAGGAGTGGCTAATTAGTATGCAAAGATTTGCTGCTTTGGAGGGATTTTACCCATCATCAAGAGAAGAACTTCAGTAAAGTGATGCCTTGCTCAGCTCCAGAGAGCGAAGTGTGGACCGAAGGAGAGCAGCACTCGGGTGTTACACCTGCAATTAGGCACTGGGATGTGGGGTTCTACCAAAGATATGGAAATGACATTTTTAAGCGCCTTTTTTCCCTCGTAACCGCTCTATTTTTGTAGCTTTCCAACCGTGACTCTCCTGACCTTTGTTTGATAGTCCTGACTTACAGGATCGCTTGGAGAGCAAAAAGAAACAGTTTCATGTATCATTAATTCCTTACAACCTCGGTGTTTTATCTCATCCCTACTGTTCCTTTCGTATTTTAACAAAACATTAAGGATTTAAAGTCCCATTTCTCATATCCCACCAAGAGTTATGGATGCTGTAACTAATTTTGTGCCCCTGTGGCTAACATCATGCCGTGGCTGCACACCTGGTAGCAGTATTAGTGAGGAACATGAGGGGCCACGTTATCATTTGGCTATGCCAACACAATTAATAAAATGACATGTATGTGTGAGCTAATAGGCTACCTATTCTAGAGCCAACGCCTACAAAATCGTTACCTTGCAACCTCCAGACGGTGTGACAGTCGTGTGCCATTCACTGCTCTAGGGAGTGCTTCTTATGTCAAACACATTGTAATCCTGTTGATATAAACTACTTTGTTCAGTAGGTATTGCAGACACCCAGAAGAATAATATTTAATGGAAAATGAGCACAGAGAAAGAAAGAATGAAAGAGTTCTAAGTACAATCAGACTTGATAGAATGGGACAGAAATTGAGTTGTGTATGAAGCAACTGAATTTCTTGTGATTAAAAAACCAGGAGGTACAAAGCGTGGCAAGGCGAGAGTCACAGAAAGGCTTTAACATCATCTTCAAGTTCATTTCTTACAGGAGAAAGGCTTTAACATCATATTTTTTATTTTTCTTTTCCTCCCAAGAGCTTGTGGTGCACCATTGTCATAGACAAACGCAATTGTCTATAGCATGTCTGATCCAGCTGCAGACTGGATCCCTGCATTCCCTTTGCTTCCTGCCAGCTGGATCAGCTGAATTCTGAACCACTGCGGCCCCCGTGGAGGTTTCTGAAGGCCCTGCAGCAGCAGGAGCAGAACTGCTCTGGACCCAGTGAATAGCCCTTTTCTGAGGAAGAAGCTTCTGTGGCGCCCCTGAGAGATGCTGGAGCTGCAGCGAGCGTCAGATGCCTGCAGATGCCTGAGGGACCTTCCAACAGGACAGGCTGAGGGGTGTCCTCTGGCACAAGGATGAGGAATACGGGATATGGAAACAGACACAGAGAGTGTGTCAGAAGGAGAAATTCCCCGAGTAGGTTGGCTGAGCTCTGAGGAGCTTCAGGGCATGTTACGGTCATGGTGACTGTGGAGAATTTTTAGCTAGATACGATTTTGGGAGCAGATGTGTGTGCGTGGGATTGGCCACCCACAGCTATCCCAAGAGATGACTTTCCCCTGCTTCTCCTACGCTGCTGCCTTGCAGACATTGTTGGAAACATGACAGAGCAGTCACTCCTCTTCAACCATGTTTTGCCTTACCAAAGATTTCCTTTGCCTCCCAGATGATTCAAATTCCATTTTGAAAAACCCTACCATTGTTCACCACTCTCCTGTCATCCCCACCTACATAACCCTGGAGCAGCCCGCTCCGGGCTCAGCTTTGGATCCTACACTTTCGAGTCCTGCCCTGGGGTGGCACTGGCAAGGGGGGGACTTCCCAGTGCCCTCTCCTTGGATTGAGGCTGGAGGACACTGCAGGTTAGCAGAGGGAGCTCAGGCTCTGCCCGCCTGGCCAAACACCACCTAACCCTGTGCCTTTCAGGGCAGGGGGTTATCAGGCCAAGGTGCTTTTCAGCGTGACTGTTGGACTCCCAGGAAATGTGACCTGATGGGTTCTGTGGCTTCCCTCAGTTCTCATTGCTAAGGCTGATCTTTGCCCATCTTTTCTCTGTGGTAGCCCCTCACATCTGGAAAGCAAAAGCACAACTGCTCCTGGATAGTGGTGTAAATTGGTGCAGAGATTAATTTAATAAAGAGAAGTGTCTACTTCGGTCATGGCCCTCAATCTTTCTTCTGTATCGTAGTCACTGATTTCCTGTAGATATTTTTAGTCATCCTACAAAGCTGAGGACAGAAAAAGAATCATTGCAGTGGAAACCTACAGGAGGATTTGGGAAAGGAGAGCACTCTCTTAACACGTTATAGGATAGCAATTAACTAAATTGCCTCGTTACTTCATTGAGATGCTTTTTGTTTCTTCCACACTACAGGAATATAATTGCGTGATATAGGGTGCAGTATCTGTTTTTCTGAGGCCGTGATGCTCGCTGCACTGGGGCCAGGTTTTTATCCACAGTGCTTGAACTGGCTCTGTACTAGAACTGGCTGCTGTTCTACAGGCAGGGCTCAGGGTGAGGAGCACTGACCGTGGGAGATCTGCCTGGCTGCTGAGCTGAGAATGGCACGTCAAACTACACTGTGCACACAACTAATACGTCAAAACAACCCCAAAAATTTCAAAGAAATGGGCCGTTTATTGCAAGATAATCAAGGGGCAGAACTGTGAAACCGAACCTTTAAAAAATCCTGGCTTGCTTTGATAGTTGCCTTCTAGACAGAAACCTGGGCCCTTCCATTCATACATTTCTCTAGAGGTTGTCTCTTTTGTAATTGCTGTCTTATTCTGAAATAGGAAGGCATTATTTCCTTCCGTGCATGCACCTAAAAGGATGTTTGCTGGAGTGACTGTTATGGGCTCAGGTATCTGTCATACCCCCAAATTAAATTCTAACTATCTATGTAACACTTCTTTAGTGTTGCTGTATAACACTTTGCAGTGTGAAGCATATGAAGTTTCACAGACATAATTGCATTTTTATTGTCATATACTACAAGCTTTTCAACAATCTCGTTGCATCTTCCAAATGTGTGCAATAATTTTGTTTAAAAAAAAATAATGTTACATTTGGGTAGTCATCAAGCTTTAAATTGCATAATGCTCAGAGTGCTTTGCAGAGCTGTTACCATAAATATGCAGAGAGCTTTTTTCTAATCAGTCAAGGAATTCAGAGGGCCTGTGTGTGCGTATAGATGAGTTTTCTAACTGCAGAAACATTGCATGTACCCACCAGAGTAGAAAAGACTCTTGAACTGTTGCCCTTGCATGTTTTGTTCTACAGCTGAACACGCCATTAGAGCAATCTGGGCAACAAGATACGATGAGACCTATTGAACGCAGAATTTTCACGATGAAACTGCACGAATTTATTTAGCACAAGCGTCTCTTTTACTGTTAAACTGGGAGCAACTCTGGGGCCTCTGCTCCAACACTTGTACGCTCATAACGAGACTGGCAAAATCCGAAATAATAACCGGAATGCAAAGCACAGCTGGAATCTCCCTGCCCAAATCCAGACCTGGCTTTAGCTTTCCCGAGCGCTCGGTGCCAGGCTGTGGTGAGTTGTGTCTCAGGTAAGAAGGGCATGTTAATGCTGTCCCAGGCTGCATTAAACCATAGCAGAGTCACTGCACTGGGACCGCCGTTGGTCACAGAAAGAGAGAACATTGGACAGGAAGGGTTAAAAAAATTTGTATGGAAAATTTTTACAGCTGAGTAATCCTTTCTGGGATGAGCTGTTGAAAACGGTGGGAAAAATAAAAAAACCCCACCCCACGACCCACCCAAATTTTGGCACTATTGTGTTACATCAGGGAGGTTTTTAACTCTGTTTTTTTTGGTGTGTGGATGGCCCTGTGCATGGAAATATGTTTGAGCCAAATGCGAATTTATTAACAGTGGAAGGCTCTGGTTCGGATGGGATGCAATCTTTCACCTCACAGTATTTGTATAAATTACTTTTTAGGGAAAGTAATTTCGAGAAGGCTTTTATCTTCTGCTCTGCAGCATGGGGAAAACCAAAGAAGACTACCAAAGGAGGCTAAATAAAACTCAAATACTGATAAAAGTCCTAAAAAAAAGAAAAAAAAAAAAAAAAAAAAAGCCCCCTCCAAACCTTCAGGTTTATGGCAAATGTTCTTGGTCAAAATAACCATTATGGAAGTTTTCCAGTGACACCGAGAATATAAAAAACCACCAAAAGCTTTACTGGTGACTGTGCAGTTCTGCTAATTGTAGCAATAATTTCTCTGCTGTGAGTGCCTGTACGAAGCAGAAGCCATTTAAATGATTTCTCTTAGGCCACTGAACATTTGCTGGGAGTAATTTTTTGGTTGCTGGATTCAGTGACCTGCAGCTGAAAGGCTCCACATGCACTGCCAGTCCGCTGAGTTAGCCAGGCTTGCCCTGGTCTCCTTCTCTTCTGTGAGAAGCCACTTCTGCTCTGGAGCTGCCAACTAAAACAGGCAGCAAAGAACTCATTTGGTGCTTCATTTTTCCACTCGGATTCAATGATCAGGATCACAACAGAAATAAGTGTATTGAACTGAAAGGGCCTTCCTGCTTTCCTTAAATGTTCCCCATGATAGAAACATTGCATGAGCGCCGTGTATTCCAATTAAACTTAAACAGCAGCTCTAGCAGGGAGCGACTGCTGTGCACTCACAGGATAAATCAGCTTTCCTACTGAGCTCCACAGCAGAGTTACGAAAGGGAAATCTATTTCAACAACTTCCATAAAAAAAACCAGTTGCATTTTCTCTTTGTCTTCTTTAATCCTTCCTAAGTAGCTCTTATTTTCCATGGATGCTGAACACCTGTGAGTCCACGTGGGTCCAAATCCTTCTGCCTTTGGAGAGTTTTGAAGGGCGCTGTCCTGCCTGCAGCACCTTTTCCAGGCAGATGATGGAGCGAGACCAGCTCTGAGGTTCAGTTGCCCTCCAGGCTCCCTGTGGGATGCTGTGCGAGTCACCCCATCCTGAAAATGGGAAGAATTTGTTGGTTGGTTCTGCTTCTGCCTCTGGCAGAAAATCTTGGGGCCAGACATAATTTTCGAGCTGTTTAACCTGCACCTACTACACTGAGCCACCCAAAACTGGCACCAACCCATGCGGGGCTTTGGCCACGAGTGCCAGGGCAGCCCAAAGGCTCAGCCAGCTGTGCCCTCCCAAGGGCTCCAACTCCACCAAGAGAGGACAGAGTTCAGTGAAACTATTTCAGAGCCAGCACTGCACAAGGACTTGCCCCGAGGGAGAGCCAAAGGGCCATTTGTTGGAGATTAAGGTAACTTCAGCTCCTTGGCAAGCTGTAGTATACCACGGCGAATGGAATAACTGAAATTCCGTATCTGCAAGCCTGGTAGTTCCAGGACCCAAATGAAAACCAACTCTTTATTTACTCAGACCATTTCTGTTTGAATCACTTTATGGGTACATGAAAGAAAGCCTTATGAAATGAGTTATAGGTATAAAAAGTAGCAAGAGTGACACACATTTCAGGTTTTCATGTTGTATAAAGGAAGTCTTGAGAGCTCAGCTTGACAAAAAGAACTTTTTTCTTTTTTTCTTCTCTCTTTTTTTTAATTCTTTTTTTTTTTTTTTAATTCATTTTTTTTTGCTATTTTGTTGGGGAATTTCTTGCAGAAACAGACATGTGAGCGACCCTAGAACTTTGGATGCAGTTATGCTGCCAGGCCTTTAAGACTGCAGTGAAAAGCTACTTTTAGGAAGCCTCTGTGGACATCAACAGGGAGAAGAATGTAAACTTAGAGAAGCTGCCGCAGAAGATTGAAAAACAACGGCACAGAGAGAGATCATGAGAACTTTATTTTACACCAATAGAGTTGTGTGTTATTCGCATTAACCAGTCCCGGGGTGGTTTGCAGTGTGTGTGCAGTGTGTGTCCTATCTGGGTTATTTAAGGGGTGCTTTCACAACAATAAACGGCATTACCTTGATCATATTCGTCAGTTCGTGGTGTCCATGAGTATCCCTCACATTACTATTTCCCCTCTCATTGGTTATGAACTCGAGATGAGGGAAAGATAGATTTTAAAAACTAGTTTCCCTGCTAAGAACAGCCCAGATTGTGAGGCAGTAGGATGCCCTGTGCATTGCAGAGAGTGGATAGCAATCAATAATAATTAAAGGTCCGTAATTTTACAGAATACATCAGCAGGACAGGACTCTGGAGGACGTGATGGAGCTTTGCAATAGAAGGCAAAGTTCTGAACTATCCATTATCTAACACTAATTGCCAGATTGTTTCTCTCGAAGCACAGGAATGGCATAAGAAACCCCCAGCGCTGCAATGACCTGAGAGAGGAAGTTGCCACCTGCCCTAGTTATAGTGGCTGGG
>VWZG01008807.1:64203-133870 GCA_013396735.1 Grallaria varia | reverse complement strand
GGGAAATAAAACTCCTCAACACACAGCATTTCTGGACTGACTCCAAATCCACAATAACATTCCTCTGGGACTTCAGGGACTGACAGACAGCACAAAGTGAGCAGCACCCACCACTATTTTCCTCTAACATTTTTAAAGCCCAGCAGCATCACTGTCACCCGGTTAACATCCCAATTGCCTGAAGAACAATTTGCCTGGCTTCAGGAAGGCACAGAGCTGTCACGTCTCTTGTAGGTTTGTTGTCTCAGCAAATCCAGTTTGCTCTTTTGTTTCTTTTCTAAGCAAAATCCAAGCTGGATCACTTCCCCGAGAATGAAAATTGAAGCTAAAAAAAAAAATCCGAATTTGTTTCTCCTGAAAATACTCTGAACAAGGAGCTAAGAAAACAATTTTCACTTTATAAAAAGGAGAGAATTTAAGGCTTTAGTAGACAGCAGCTTAGATCATCCCAGCAATCAATCCCAACAGCAAAATCTAGGTCAGTGAAACTGAATGGAAGTCAGAGGGCTTCAAAGAACGAAACATTCAATTGTTAAGAATTACAGAAAAAGCTTAAGAACTGGTTAGGACAAAGGTCATATTAAAGCTGCCAAGTGGAAATACAAGAGTTATCTGGAAAATAACCTTCTAAAGCCTACATGCATCACACTATTTTGAGAATCTGTCATGAAACAACAAATAGAAGACTTCGCAGGATAAATAAATAAATAAATAATGCCATCTTGGAACTGTAAGTAAATATTTATTGCAGTGATAACAGGCTTCACCAAGACCACCTCTGACACAATACCAAGATTAATAGAATTAGATCCAGTATTTTACAGAGTTACTAACTTTCTACTAGCACAGAAAACAGCTGCTGTTATAGACAGGTCTCCTCTGGCCTTACAAATGGCTAGAAGCAATGTGAGACTGGGAAGTTAAGACATATTGCAATAAATAAAGGTAATATGCATTACTTAATTTTCCTTCCTACTGCAGTAGGAACCTAAAACCCTCCAATTCCATTTCACATAAAGGATTACAGACCACTCTGTGGAACTGCTCTGAACAGGCTCTGCTCAAGCTCTTTGAAAGCAAAGCTCCATCTGACCTACAAATCCACATGGATATTGCATATTCCACACTGATCACACTTTCAGAAATCAGAGCTGCAATACAGGACTGCTGACAGACACCAGCTACTGGAATTTTCCTAGTGCTTTGAGTAGGTTTAAGGGTTCTCTGTCCTGGCAGGTGAACAGAACAAGGCAATTGAAAATCCCATTATTCACAAATGTCCTAACTGGTCTCTAGAGCCCTTTAACGATTCTTAAGCATAATATGGAAACAATACCATGCCCCCACCTTCCAAATAAACCTACAAGTCAAGAGTTATCTGCTTATGTGTGCTTATAGTAGAGGGAGGGCACCCCAATCTAAGTTCTATCTAAGCTATCTAAGTTCTGCTGCTGGAAAAAACAGTACCTCAAAACCATCTGCCTGCAAGAGGAACAAAGAGAAGCTCTGAGCTCCAAGCAGAACACGTACAAAGGCTCCTCAATGTCAGCATGGAGTTTGTCCTGCCTACCACGTGAAAGTAAAACAATAGAGCCTGTTGTGCTCCTTGTGTTTCTTTACAGTACAAAACAAAATCCTGATGACCATTCCTCATCAGAAAGCCTATGACAACTCCAGAACTACTCCAAAAGGAACCTACAATGCACGGACAGGTTGCAGGGCAGCTCTTCTTGAACCCTCATTTTATGTGGCACAGACAAAAGCTTTGTGGTAGGCAAGAAGCAAAAAATCTAGGTCACACTTTGCAATGAAAAGCTTAGACATTTAAGTGATAGAAGGACTTAGATGTGTTCCATACTATTTTAAACCACGTTATTCCATATGGACTCCGATGAAAAAGATCTTCAGCCTGCTCACAAGCAAAATGTAAAGAAGCAACTACTTTACACTGATCTTCCACTATTCCCTCAAAACTTCTCAGACACTTATTTGGGGGTTTGGTTTTATATGTTATTGATGGTGTTTGGGCGGGGTTTTCAGGTTTTGTGGGGGTTTTTTTTCAGCTCAGCATTGTCCTCCAGTAAAGACACGAGATAATTCTGAGAATAAGAAAGATCAGGTCACTTGACCCCATCCACAGAAATGGGAATGGAGGATGCCGCTCCTTGGTCTAGTTATATTTTAATAAACCTAAACTCACTATGGCATTAAAATAAATGCACAGCTATATAGCGGTATCAAACTGAAATGAAGAATGTGGACAAGGGAGCTTCAAAATGTATATAGATAGATTTGTTAACTGCAGTCCTTCGGTATTTCAACGACACTCCCATCACTCTTGCTTCTGGACTGTATTTTTCATCAACAAGACTCTTCTACCCGGGATGTAGTCTAATACTAGGGGGTATAGTAATAAAAAGGGATTTCACAGCAGAGTTTAGTTTTCCTTATATGCCAAATAATGTCCATGTGGTGTCTAGAAAGCTTAAGGTTTTGGAATACTTAGAAAAGTATCAGAAAGACAGACATTAAGGGGTGAGAAAATATAAGTGTATTTTCTAGACAATGGGAGGCCATGAACCACTGCTCACAAGTAACAGATATTGATGTTTATCTCCTTATTACGCCCAGTACTGAAGCATCTATATCCATTAGATGCCACAATTTCATCTTCCTAACCAAAATGGGACTTGAAAAGACAGTTTGAAGGTTACAGACATGACTTGTAAAAGTACTCAACAGAAAAATAACTTTTAAAATACTCTCTAATATTTAAACTCCCTTTGCAGTGCTCTACTATTTACTACAAGGTCTTCTTAATGCAGCCACACATGCATGTTAAAATAGTTTAGCATCAGCATTATCAAAAGTATTAATATTTAAAAATAAACCAAAAAAATCAGCAATACCAGAGTTATTTAAGGAGCGCTCTTACATGTTTACAAAATGCTGCCTGGTTGATTTTTATGATAAAATACTTTTCTTTAAACAGTACATTTTTTAAGTGAGAAAAGTGAACATGAGCATAATGTCTCACATTTAAGAAAAGAATCTCAGTAGGGAATTCCTGCATTTTAATCCTATGTCCAAGCCTAAGGGTCAGGTAATCAGAATATGGGTTACTAATGTGGCAACAAACTTCCTGTCTCTAATGGCCACATCTGTGGTTTTAAATGGCAACAACCTCTTCGAACATAATAGATCTACATAATATCTAGAGATTCCGTCCAGATGAGTCCCAGAGGAATGCTACAGTGCTATTCTTCGCTCAGTTTCCAAACAACTGTCTCTTACCAAAAGAGGAGCTTCTCTTCAGGTAAAGGCATTCTCTAGAATGCACTGAGAAGTTGATTATCTTCCTTCCAAGTAGCTGTGGAAGTAGTATTTGGAGTATTTGGTATGGAGAGGCTAAAAGAGGGATAGTTTATTACTGTCCATTTCAAGAAATGGAGTGCATCAAGTGAATTTAGAAGTGTTTCTTGTCCATGTGGCTTATTTAAGCTGTGGCAGTCCTTGCCACAGGACAGACTAAAACTCCGGGGGCTCATGAGAAGACTGTATAAGTTCATGAAATAAATTCGTTAAGGGTTATGGAGTAAACAGAAACCACTGCTGCCTCAGAAGGTTTGCCCTCACAAACTGCTGGGAGCTGGAAGAGCGCAGGGGAAGTGTTGTTTGATGCTTACTTTGGTCTTTTATTTCTGCCAAGCAGGTCTTTCGTCTCACCTTTGACAGCCAGGCTGTTATGTGCATTAGTGTAATTTCCATCCTTATTATTACAATGATATTCTAAAGTCCTCATGAGGATCAGAGCATCAGGCTGGATGAGCACAGGACTAGAACTGCTTACAACACTGCTGATAGCCCTAAAGCACCTGCACAGAAGCGGGAGTGGGAGTGCTCAAACCTCTACATCTCACTGCTCCAAACATCCCACACCAGCAGGTGTAAAATGCTCAGTCGTACCTGTTTAAACTACCTCCTTCAAAATAAACATCACTTCAGGTAAGGTACTTGAAAAACAACTCAAAGGCTTTGCACATGCTCCTATGACCTTAATTCTCACTGATAGCAAAGAAACAGAAATCAGGCACCAAGTGTATTTCTTATTGTGTGCCCAAATGCTTAAACCGCTTTAGAAAAATGAGACTGAGTCCCAGAAATCCTGCAAATTTTTTTTAAATCCTAAGCATGACAGTCTTTTGAAATGTTACCCTTTGGGCCAACATGATGCCATCTCCAATATTTTGTGCCTAGCCTTATCACAGTCCTGGCAGGGCCCTGGCTTCACAGCTTGAAAATCTGTGCAGAGAAAAACATCTGGCAGCAATCTGAATGTGGCTCCTCTTCAGCTGCCTGATTAACAGCACACGCTGGGTTTGGATACCCGCTATCTCAGATACCTCCTTATGCCTCTCACCAGGCTCCCTGGGGAAGGACGGTATTAAACCACAAAAAACCCCAAACATATTCAGAGAGCAATCTCTGGAACTGATTAGCATTTTTCAGTCAATATTCTTAATTTCTAAGATTCTAAAGCTGGATTCCAGTTCTTCTGACTGCAATAGATGTGTGACTAGCAGAAGCAGGTTCACAAAGAAGTGCTCTCCCCACAACTCCTTCCACCCATGCTCTGGTATCAAGACTGGTAAAAGTGGCTGAGATTACTGGAGAAAAAAGCCAAACAATACCCAGAGAGTTCAGTTGCTACAAAGTATGTCCTACATACACCACTCAGAGCCATTTTCTGGGCCATTCCATAGCAGATGGGAAGCTGCTGTGACAAAGATACACACCTACTGGAGACTGGAAAGAGAGGAACAACATAGATTTTACCATTATACTGTATGGAATGGTACCCAAGAGCATTCACACAATGGATATCACTGTGCTTCTGTGTGGTCTCTGCCATCAAGAATTAAAGAGCCTTTTCTCCAGTTATCACCAACCTTGTTGATACCCAACACTATAAAAAAAAAAAGCAGGATTCTGTCTTTTATAAAAATATGGCAAGTAATAGACAAACCAGATCCAAGGAAAAGAGCAGGGTAGTTGAAAAGTCAAACAAGAAGTGGGAACAGTTGCAAGACAGGTATGTTTGTAGCAAATAGGAGGCTTATTGTAAGATCTGTCAATACCACACCATCTTTAAAAGGGGAGAAAGCAAGGCAGGAGCATAAAACAAAGATCAGAGGCTCCCAAGATGTATGTAAAGAAATGTATATAAGGCAAGGTGAAATCCAACCCAAATAACATCACAGCATTGAGAAGAATGGGGTACACATAGCCATGTTGACACTGCTGATAAGCTGACAAATCTCCTAATATATTAGGCACAAATATTTTTTCATGCAACATCAGACAGGCATGACTTCCTACCCCACTGAGCTCACTTCCTTTTCCGCTAGCAAGAGGATTGAGTTAAGATCCAATCCAGTCAATGAGCTTCTTTCCATTGCCTTTTGTGAGCTCTGGGCTCAAGCCCTTATTTGTCATGGCCAACACATATTTTGCAGTATTTATCTTGTCACTGTCCAAAGAGGAAAATATTTCAGTGTTTTGCATATCAATCTGCTGATTTAGAAAGAAAGCAGATTTTGCTAACAGCAGTAGAAAATACCTGGGAGAAGGGACAGAATTAATTTTGGACCTTAACAAGCCAAATTACTGACTATTCAGTCAGTAATTGACACACTAAAATATAATAAGGAATCCTAAAGACTCTGAATGCACTGAAGTCACCTACACAGCCTTTACGTTCCAGTGGGAGGGGCAACGGGAAGAGAGTCAGAACAGAACAAGCCAGCCTTGCACATGTATAACCAGACTCAATATAAAACTGTCTGTAAAGCTGGGCATTTTGTTTTAGTGTACAAAGAGTTGAACAGGATGTCCTGAATTAATTCAAATTATGACTAATACAAACTACAACAGGTCTAACAATTTCCTGTATGCCTACAGTGCTGCTAAGATAGCATCATAGTACAGTTAAACTGAAATTGAAAGGTCTGAATAAAACAGTGTATCTCTCCTCCATGCTTGAGGTAACTAACTTAGAAGAGGAATCCAGCCTTTTACAATGTTAGTTGTACTTGAAGCATTTTTCTTCATGGAGATTTCAGGATGACACAGTCTATGCTTAGTTTAACAAAGGGAGCAGAAAATTTGTACTATCCACACTGTTCAGCAACTAATTACTTGTGGGAAATGTGAAAAAAGAAGGAAAATTTGAAGAGCAAAAGTTACAGAAAAAGGTCCTACAAACACACAGTGATTAGTGGATGCAATTATAAGGGGGTTTTTGTTTGAGTTTGGAGCTTTTTAAGAAACCACAGGACAGAGGCAAAAAATCTCTAATACCTCATCATTCAGCTTAAATTTATGGACTGTAGACCTCTTTTTGAGCACCAAATGGTGCACAGAAATGGATTAATCCTCCCCATCTATGTGTTGTGTTCAAACATAACCTGACAATACAAGCATCTTCACTTTTATCTGAAGAAGCAAACAACCTCCTGCACTTCCAAGCTTTCTCAGTAATGACAACAGTGCAATACATGATGTTTCCAACACTATCACTGTGCTGCCTCTGCTTCCGAGGCAGAGTTATAGAGAAAATGTTTACTCTTATTTCTTCTGTGATGCACACAGTAGAGCATCTTACTCTTACAATTCTGTATGCTCTCTCCAGAAACAGTCCTTGAGAAAATATTTTGACATTTGTTTCTGTTTCCATACTACAACTCCAAATTAATTTCCATCATATATTTAGGAAAAAAAAAACACCAACTAAACAATCAAGGGAACAATCCCCATGCAGCTTCACATTCTGAAGGTACTTTCAGCTAAGCTTTTAAATTATAAATTATTCATGTCTGATATACACCATTTTGCAGAACAGCAATCAAAATATAGCGTAAATTTTTTTCTGTTTTGTAGGCTGCCTAAAAGTATCCATACTCTGCTCTGTAGTCCCATATCCTTGCCTTGGACAAAACCTCTCCGTGGGTTTTATGATGTCAACAAAAATACATTTTGCATCCACAGTACGCTTAAAAACGCTGTTTCAGATGCTAGCCCTGCATACAAAATCCCATTCACGGAACTCTAATCAGACTCCATTAGCCTCCACAGCAAGATAAGGGCACACTGGCAGAGTGATGAGACCAACTGGCTGAGGACCAAAATAGTTTGAGGGCCAACCAAGGAATGCAAAAATTAAGTATGTTAATTCATTGACACTGCTAGAAAAGGAAATGAAAAGACATGAGTCGTAGGATGGTATAAGAACATTGGCCCAAAAGCAATGATCACAGAGCTCCCAGTCCTGCTCCCTGTTTGGGTTTCTGACTGTCTGGGGGTAGTGTTTCTGCTCCAAGTTCTTGTTTCCTTCACCAGGGTAACTCTGCCTGACAAACTAGCTCTTTTGGATATTCACAGCCGAGCTACCAGTAATATTAGCCACAACCATGAAGATCAGCTTGTACATGAGAATATGCCCTATTTATTCTTTCTCTAACTGAAGATTGCTCCACTCACTAAAGCAGATAAATTGTTTGATTTGCTGACAGGTATGCTATATAAAAAAAGAAATGATTCTCAGAGAAAGGTAACAACCAAGCTCCAGATATCAGTCTTAAAAAATATCAATCACCCACCTTCAGCTGGAATATAAGGCAAGATAACTTCGAAAATGTCATAGTGCCACATGCATTGTTTTCCTAGACAGAAGGTTCCTATGTAGTAGGTTTTACTGTCATCTTTTCCACATGCAATGTTGAATTTATTGTTGCTGCCCTAAGAAAACAAGACTATTGTATATGGGACAAATCCCCACAAACTGCTTTTACCAGCACATGTGAACTACAGAAAGCACCATACTCTACAGATTAAATATAATGGTTTAAACATCATTTACAACTACTTCTAAAGAACTTAGATAAAAAAGCATTTTCTCATATGTTTCAGTAACTTATAAACACTGTTCAAACAATTACAAAGTGTTAGCCATACCAAGCCCTACTAGCAATGCATTCATTTTAAGAGACAGAACATAGCTTACTAAACTGGTTTACATACGTTCAATAAATCATTTATAATGAACTGTGAAACCCTTAGGAAAAAGTAAATACGATAAATTAAGTTCATTTGGCAAATGCAGCTATTGACTAGTTATTAAATAAAGCACTCATAACAGACCATATGAAGCATTTGTTTATAGCACCTATTTCACCACTGAAATAGGCAACCTTTAATAAAAACCCACTACATTTAATTCTAAAGATTATTGACCTGCTCTTGTTGTTAAACACATCATTCCTAACACATTTAATGAAACATTTATTCTGAGTTATGCAGCCCTCAAAATAAACACATTTTCACAGCAGCTGAAATAGCACCAGTCTTCTCTGCTGTAACTACTTCATAGCTTATGATGAATGTATTAACAATTCATAGGCTACCCTGACTTCAGACAGAAAACAGCAGAGAGGACATTCACTTAGATATCTCACAGAACTGAACAGCAGGGGCAGAGAAACACCACATGAGCATCATGCCCTTGGGGACTTCAGGAGTAAAATTCCTGCTTTCTTCGGTCCTGAAATGATCCTCTAAAACACGGGGCTGGTTCTTACAGGTCTTTGAACTTTTGCAACTGCCTTGAGACTTGCTAATTTCACTTGTAGATTTTCAAAGCTTACCATTTGCTTCTACAATGCATTTATGCCTTAGCAGTAAGCAGTGCTTTGAGCTCACTGTGAAAAAGGGAGTTGGTCCAGTACCTTCAATATGAGACAGTTAAAGGGTCAAGATCCCACAACTTTCAAGCAGCTTAAAAAGTTCACCAGAAAAAAAATATTTTCTCCATCAAGTAAGGCAGTATTAAACACCTTCTTTCTGTTTTGTTGCATTATGACTTGCATGCAGTAATTTGATTCTTCATTATTCAAATGTCAGACATCTTCCCAAATAAAAGATGCAGCTGCAACCACTATTTCCCAACTAATCACCACCACCCACCTTGGCCTTGGGACACAGCTTTGTGACTGCATCTGATTTCACTTAAGCCATGCTTTTTCCTTTGGAAATGCTGTGCAGAGCATTAGCTTGTTACTTTACAGCTTCAATAAGAGCAGAAGCTCTGCAGAATCTAATTCTGTTAATTCTTACTCCAGTGAACCCTTGCTGATTTAATGAAATTGTGCCACTTTACCCAGAAATCTGGTTTTTGGTAGCAGATAAAATATGTAAAGCAACAACCTTCTACATTTTTTAAGGAGCTCTGTTGCTGCACCTCTTATGCCATGGAAATGTGTTCTGACTTAAAGAAGCAAGCAAGCAAGCCTGTTGTCAACACCTCTGCAGAGTGACTCAGTACTGCTCAAAATACTTGCTGTATTTATTTCTCTGTCCCAGCATGATTCTCTGCCTATTCTTGTATTATTTCAAATTGGTTTTTTCATTCCATCCTCTGGAGAACACAGTTTGCTTCAAAAGCAACAAAATAACATGAAATGGCTTCAAACTCCGGAATGGCTAACAAAATGCTTAAGGAAAACAGAATTCCCTATGTCTGGACAACCAGCAGTCTCATTACTGAAACTAAAGAATCCTACATGTATCTGCCCTGGAAAGTCATTGCTATAGCAAGACAATTCTGATGATCCAACAGATTTGAATAAACCATCAGAGTACAAACTTACAACACTGCTCTGATACTCCTTTAAAAAGCAGTGCTTAAGAAAGACATGAGATCCCTTCTTCTAGGCAGTACAGGTCAAGCTTCACAGCAAGCAGGCTAATTAATCCCATTTGAGTGCAGTCAGAGCTGACCTTGCACAAGTTTCCTAGAAATATGCAAAAGCCTGAACAGTAAAAACTCAGATTACGAGACTAAAATTTCAAACTCCAAACTCCTGTAGCTGATCAGAATTTTCTGTTGTTAAATCATTTGCAGTAAAAAAATGCCTTGCTCCTTTAGAAAACAAAAATTTAAAGAAAATATCTGCAGTCTCCTATTTTCCTAGATTCTAAAGTTAACTAGATGACTTGGAAAGCAGCAGATTATTCTAGAAGACCCTTCTAACTTGACAGCCAAGTTAGACTTGCACTTAATACAACTCAGCAAATCACACCAAATGGTTGCTTTGCTTAGACAAAAAACCAAACAAACAGGAGACAGTAAACTGGATTTAGGACAGGACATTATTCTGACTTATGTTCAGTCTCTCCTTACTGTTTATTTTTTTTTAATTATTACTATAAATACCAGAAGGTGCTAAAGGAAACAATGGTATTGTTCAATCCAGGTGTAAGTAAAGGCAATAGTTTCACTTGTCCTTTAGTTTATATCCTTTATGAAAAGGAGATACTGAAAGATTCTGGAGAGAGGAAGAACAGTACAAAAATGTCTGGCTATAGCTCCAGAGGAGAGAATTTAACAGGGAGTTTCACCTCAAGCCAGAGTGGAAAAATTCTGATCCACTTA
Source organism: Grallaria varia (assembly GCA_013396735.1). Classification (NCBI taxonomy): domain Eukaryota; kingdom Metazoa; phylum Chordata; class Aves; order Passeriformes; family Formicariidae; genus Grallaria; species Grallaria varia. The sequence continues at coordinate 123,381 of VWZG01008807.1, read as the reverse complement.
GCACAGAACAGCAACTAAACCAACAAACTGACTGAAAGAAGTGTTTATTTACTGCTTCCAGAAGGTGGAACACAGACCTTTCAGCTGGAAAATCTGGAATACTTTCTTGCTCTTGAATATGAAGGCCTGAACTGCTAAGAATGAAGCTTTATTCTAGCTAAGTGTAGAAATCCACTTATGGCCTCCAGTGTATCAAACTCAGAAAATACTAAAAATATTGTGTCCATATCAGACAATTTCTAAGAAAGAAAATTTAGGAACCAGCAAAAGTATTGAAAAGCCAGAAGCTAAATCCAGAAAGATAGAGGATATGAGAGACACGGTCAGTAGTGACATTTGCCCTTACCATCTGTCCACCACAATGTGAACACGTATGCAAACACACAAATTCTAAGCCAGTCTTACAAACAACAATCAATTTAAAATAGTGAATATTTGCCACTGAATGTGGGCCTGCAAAATACTACTCCACGAAATAAAATTGTGAAGTGCTTGGAATAAATTCTAGAATTTGTGTTTGTTTTCTGTCTTGGAGCCAAAGCAAAAATAAGTAACTTACTTACAGAATCAGAGGATGTAAAGCATACAACTCCCACAATGTACACTGTTTGACTGAGAACTTGGACTAAGTTTAGCCTTAAATCCAAAAAGATGAAGCATGGCATGAATTAGCCAGAGGATGGTCATTTGGAACCTTTCCAGATGACAAATAAGAACTGCTAGCAGGAGAGCCAAACCACACTGAAGCAAAGAATTGTGACGATAATGTTAGAACTAATTCACTTCAGACACCACTGGATTAGCCTTTGTTCCCTACAACTTTTTACCAGTAAGCATTTTAGCAGACAGTTGATTTTAAGCTATTGTGAACAAGTGGTGAATAGGAAAAAAAAAAAGTCTGAAAACACATTTGTATGATAATCCTCAAGAAAAAAGTAAGATGAGAACACAACAAAGCAGTCCTCTAACAAGGTTTGGGCACATCTAGCAATCATTGTCCATGAAAACCACTGTGCATTCTACCATTCCAGTAAAAATAATGTCATTAAATCCAAATAGCACAGTCTTACCATGCAAGCCTGGGTTAGCAGAACTCAATGTTTCCTGTACCTGCACTACAACCTTTGAGAAATGAGGAAAGGTGTGAATTTCAGCAGAAACACACAGCTAGAATAAATCACTCCTGTTTATCATACTCAGATCTATTAAAAGCATGTGTCAAACATTCCCTTACTTAACACCAAAAAACCCCCTACAGAATTTTCATACCAATAGTAAGCTATACACCTCACGGCAGGTAGCCTCTCTTGTATAATTACATAAAGCTTAACTTTCTTGGTGAAAAAGTTAATAACCCTGAATATGGGTTTTAAATAGAGCCCTTTGGGAAAAACAGGGCAGGATGAGTCAATGAACTGCAGAAAGAAAAGCTGAAAAGAGATGGGACTGAGTTTGCACTCATTCTCTCACAAATCATCAAATTACTAGAAACTTGCCAGGTTAGCTAGATTTTCCTATCTCGTTGAACACCTGCAGAAAGAGTTACACTCCACTTCAGAAAATTCTCGACTGAGTGCATTATGCATGAACAAATTAAATTTAGGCTCTAGGACAAAAAAAACTTGTCACATTAAAGTGTTCTGCCAAATACAATCCTTCAAGCATTCTTAAGAGTATTGCAAACCATAGTTTCTTCCAAGAGAAGCTTGCACTTAATTGGAGAGACCTTAAAAAAAAAAAAGGATCAAGAATGCCACACTAGTGATAACCAGTCAGTAATTCCTTCGTGCCCTAAGCCAATTGGTAAATGGTTCCTCTACTTCACGACTAAAGGGCCACTGTTTCCAGTACTTCAATCTACCCCCCTACACAACATTATCTCCAGAAGGTAGTTTAATTTATATCTTAACTCAGCAAGATTAATGAGAGAATCAAAAATTCTTGGCCAGCCCACAGGTGAGGATGATTCTGTTAACGCAGCTATTAGACTTGTTTCAATAAACCCACTACATATGGTACACTATAATCAACCTTAGAAAAGCTGCAGCAGCCTTGAAGACATCATAAAATTGCAGAATAATTAAGACATCTAGAGATCACCTTGTCAAACCTCCTGCCTAAAGTAGGCCTAATTTCAAAGTCACATCAGATTGCTCAGGACCTTATCGTGTTGAGTTTTGAGTATTTCCAGACTGCTTATGCCAGGTCCCTGTGCCAGTAATATTGGAGTCTTGCTGTATACTTTTTCTCCTTATATTCAGTGGGAATTTTCCTTGCGTGACTCTTCCTGCCATGGTCCTCTGAGGAAAGCCTGCCTCCACCTTCTCTAAGCCACCGGCAGGCAGCAGGATGCTGGCAGCAACTCCCTAGGTCATGGCTTTTCCATGTTAGGCAAACCCAGTTCTGTCAGACCCCTAAGATTTTATTTTCCAGCAACTAGGACATTAGTAGGTGGTTATCTGCCTCTCACTATCCTTTGCGAAGGAGAAACCTCAGACTTTGGGATTTCTCATTTCTAATTTTAGTTCCCGTAGAAAGAAAGCACACACATCCCAACGTCCCATAAACAGACTTGCTATGTGTTCTAGGGAATGAGGACAGGGGACAATCTTGCTTAGCATCCAGCAAGTCCATTCCATCTGCTTTTCCACACTTCAGAATTATTCTTGGTCTGTGGCAGGAAAAGAACAGGGGCAAGCTCTGATCTCCACTGGGTGCCTACATTTACCAGGGAACAGACGAGCTCTAAATATCCATAGAGTAAAGACCTGCCCTTGGAAAAGAGGCCTTAATTAAGCCAGATGACAGGCTGACATTAAAAGAAATGCCCTCAGGCACCTCATTTATTCCACCAGCCCAGGTGCCATCCATTGCTGGCTTTGAGACAAGCAGTGACCCTGCCCTGGGGTCCCTCTCCCCTGGCAAAGGAGGCACAGCCTGGGAGGCAACCCTTTCACAGCACACCACCAGCCCTCCCACAGCTGGCTTGCATGGAACAACGTTTCTCTCAGCAGAACAAGAAACAAAAGGGGAAAAAAAAAAAAAAAAGTGTTTGGATTAGTACTTTGTCAACCAGCACACAAAAAACAAACACTGTTGTAACACAGAAAGGAGAAGCCAACTTTTCCTTCCTCTCACAAGGAAATGAGCTCAGAAACCCCTGGTGATGCAGCCGACTGCGTGATGCATTCATTGTCATACAATCCCACCTGTGCCATGAATTACCAACAGCCCAAGATACAAATTAACCACAAGAAAACATTCAGTGCAGTCCCTCTCAGAGATCTACCATAAAACTTATTGGCCCACACTTATTTAGTGCTTCAGTAGCAACAACTAAACTAAAACAGTAAAAAAACCCAGGCTACCCCTCTGTTATTTCTTTGTAATGGCAGACAACTTCCAGTCTGTACATGGCTAATCTCATTTTACCACTTCAGTGCTGGAAAAGCCTATCCCTCCATCCATATGTGGCCAGGGACTGCCCCTGTTTTTGTCTCAGCCCCTACACCAAACTCAGCCCATCAGCCACATTCAGAGGATGGTTGCTTTCGCAGCTCTCACTCCTGTATTTTTCCCCCATTGTGGATGTGGGGAGAAAAGGATGTACTTACACCTAGCTACTTTAGAGTGACAGAGCAGTTAGTCAGCTGAGATGTTTGACTTATTTTTTTTATTTAGAATCATTGTGCAGGTGGAAAGAAATTACCAATTCTGAAGCTCTAAAGAGTAAGGAAATAAAATTTCAGATTGATGTTTAATGTTCTCCTGTTTACTTGAATCCTGCAAAGAAATAAAACATATGCTGTAAAAGCTAACTGTACCTCACCTAGGTTTTTTTAATCCAACTTTCATATTCAGTCCCTCATGCAATGGCAACCCATATGTTTTCCTTTTTATTGCACAAATAAGCCTGATTTAAGCTTCTAATGTAAAACCAACTGAACCTTTGCAATCCATATGAATATTACAGTACAAAGATACCTGAGAAGTTAGAAGTTTTCTTGTAACATTTCTAAACACAATGTGATTTTATTTCAGAATCATTAATGTAGTTTTTCCTATAATTTCCAGCCGAGGGCTTGTCATAGCTGATGATTAAGTTAACATCAGAGAACACCTTCAGGGATAGCCCAGGCTAATTCTCAGTTCTATTGCAGTTGTTTGATAAGACGCACACAGCATTTCTGAGATGTCATTTATGACTGGCAGAGTAATAGATTAGGAAACAGAAGTGACATCCCTTATCATACCTTAACCTAACTGTCTATTTTTAGACCTGAGCCCCAGACTCAGGTTTCAGAAGACACTTTCATGTAACTTTATTTAAATAACGGTAATACTTATCAATTTGCAGGCTAGTAATTCAAAGCATTTATTGCCTTAATCTGCTTTGAATTAGTCCTTTGCATCTGCTATTATACTTCAAAGAAATTACTTCCATTACTTCAATTAAGTTTAATTACTTCTTTCCACAGCTTTGGATACAACCCTTATTATATTTCATTACCTTTCCTCATGGACTGCATGACAAATAAACGACTAATAAAAGTACAAAACCAAGGAAACTATTAAGCAAGTGCATTACATATACATAACAATAGTGTACATCTATCACACTAATTAAGTTATTATCATAGTCTGCAATCATATAAATGGAATATTAGGAAGGAACTTTTCACAGAAGATCAGCAAAACCTGACTCGTTCTTTGAAGTTTTTAATACCATTCTTACTGAATTTATAAGTAGTTTTAAATTCCTGAAAGGAAGCAAGCTTATTAAAGCACTAAAATAATTTATAAGAGTATATTAATGAACATCATCTAGACAGTGAGCTGGTTACCAATCACATTTTCTGTATTCTACTTGTCTAGTAGTTACAGAACTATGCAAAATAGCTCTAGTCATTCCAGTCTTGTGGAATACCATACCTGTGATTCAATTATGGGTCCTATAATTTCACTTTTTTTTCCCCAACTACAGATAGTAGGAGGGATCAAGTAAAGCAATAGTAGTGCTATGAAAGTAAAGCAATTCTTCCTCTTTTATTTGGATGAGAGGTTGCAACTGTTGACTTGAGAAACAAAGCATAACTTGTTTATATAAAATTATTAATTACTATTTTGAATCAAAACAATCTTATGCCCACCAAATGAAAATATTAGATCAATGTTACCATAACATTTTGGTCCAAGCACTGAGACAACCTTTAAAAGTGCCTTCCAACACAAAACATTCTATGAAAACAGCATTTTTGTCATTAGTCATAAAATACTGATAAACAATAGGATTAACAAATAATAAAGTGCACGGCTGTTTTTGTAACTCTTTACTGACTGAAGAAACACATGAGTAGTCATCACACATCTCAGGCTGCTAGAGATACAGACCTTGAAGACTGAACAGGCAGTAGGAACCAAAGATTTCCTGACTCCTTGTAGGCTACTCTCTCATACTTGCACCACCTCCTCGGCTGGACTATATGCAATCCTGCAATACTCAGGAAACTAATTAATCCTAAAAATAACCCTCAAGAAAGCAAAAAGAGCTATTGTGATCCAGTTCCATTTTTGGTTTATGCCACCACAGCCCCATATATAGCTATGCTGGCACCACAGAGGGGAAAGTAAGTAGCCGCAGGTAGCTTTCCAGAGGTTCCAGTCTCCAAAGCCAGAGCTGTGCTGAAGAGAGGGTGAGATGTGCTGCTCCCCGGGATGACACTGACTATCTGTCTCTTGGATTACACATTTGGCTCTGGAATCCCAGCCTGTTCTCATGGTTGAGGTAGCAGTTCCAGACCAGGTGACCACATCTCCATATCTAGGATCCTCAATAGGAAGTGTGGGTTGAATGGGGGAAGCTCCTATGACATTACCAGGTTCTCCATTTTCACCTAAAATGACCTGGCACTAAGATACTTTAATTGGTTTAATGAAATGTGAGTGAGCAGTGGCAGCAAACATGAAATAAAAACACAGTAAACTGCATTTCATAACAAGAGTTGTGAACTGCAGAGGCAGACCTTCAGGTCCCTGTAACATGTATGGAGAATTTAGTGCTGGCTGAGAGAACATGGACACTAAAGTAAGGATGCCATTCAAGAAGTGTTCCCAAAAGGTGCCATTTGTTTCCTCTTGTTTAGAATGTTCAGTGTCTCTTCTTTTCCCACTTCCCTTCTCAAGAAAAACATTTAGTAGGGTAAAACTAGTTTTCTTGTGAAAACATTTTTATGCCCTGTGGAAGAAAGTGACAGAAAAGACAGAAAAGTGATAGAGACACAGAGAGCTGTCTGAAATTCACTCAGTAATCATATGGAAAAAAGTTACAAAAGCTTTTCTTTTGGCAAAACTTCCATTCCCCAATTACCAAGTATGTGTCTTCAACTAGTTTTTCCCTCACATTACACAGCTCCCAAGAATCCCACAGAATGAGACTGACTCATTCTCCATTCCATTCTTTAAATTTTTTTTTCCTCTCCACATAAGAAGCACTAATAGAAAGCTCTCTTCTGTTAACAGCGAATTTTTACCTGACTAGCTTCTCACAGCTGTGAATGCAAACACAGGAAAATTACAATAGATCACCCAACATGCAGTAACTTGTAAATAACTTATCCACTTGACTTGGAGGACTGAGCTAAAAAAGTTTAGTAAAACTAAAAGGAATTTCAATAATCATATTAGCCCCAGTTTGGACACATGTAACCTGGAATTAAAATATATATTTCCTTGCCAGAACAAACAAAATTGTATAGCAATTTTATTCCAGTGTAACTGCATCCCACAGCAGAACACGACACATGAAAACATGAAAGCCTTCTAGCCTTTTTTAATTAATCCAAAAGATAAAGTGATTTCTACTTATGAAGGGCCAGATCATACAAATTTTGATGAGTACATACATAAACCAAAAGCACATAATTTCATAATCTAATGTAAAAACAATTATTCAAAATACACCAAGCACTACTTTACTGGCCTCAGTGGTGTTAGTAGTAATACCAATATGTATATTAAAGAGTTAATAGATATACATTGTTATTTCTTAAATGTAATATCTTATCATTGCAACAAAACAGTTAAGTTCAAATCTGGCTAAACAATAGATTTGGAGGAAACTAAAAACTGATGACTAACCAAAGGTTTTGAAACTTATGAGAAGAAATTACTTGGCATTTGGTTTCTGGTCTCATGTTGTTACACACTCAAGAGAACATTCTCTTTGCCAACCTCTGGCAAACTTTTCCTGGTACTGAGATTATATATAATTTTAAGGAAAAGAATTTTACACCAAACCAACATGCAAGGAACACACTGTTAGAAGAGACTATAAATAATGCATTCTGCATATTTTCTGTACAAATTGCTGTTCCCATGAAATAAACATGTTTTCCTGATTAGTTCCAACTGCTCCACACCTGCCTTCTTACCTGCTAGGCTGGTAATCTACTGCCTATTGTCAATGCAAATTGCTGAATAACGTATCTTTCATAAAAAGCTACAGCTTCATTTAATTATTAGAAAATGTGGAGCTCCTATTTAATTTTAAAGTGTCACATGCCATGCAGGTAGACAAGAACTGCTTAACAGGACTTGTGTTAAATAGCACAAGCCATTGCTCCTGAATAGCATCACTTACAAGACCTCATGTCCTAAAACCTTCCATTTCAGTTCCTGCCTCACTTTTGTTCTTTTCAATAGTAAAGATGAAAAAAAATATCCAGCATAGTATTTTATCCACTTTCAAATAGGTAGACCAAAAATTGTCATGTTTTCCAGGTGCTTCTGCTAAAGTGATCAGGAGCAATATAACTATCATTATTTTTAATACAAATCCCATTTGTATGCATTTCATACTGATAATTTTAGCCAGTTGTCTGATTTTAAATTAATAAAAAAAAAATAGCTTACCTGTACAGCTCCTGGAAAGCATATGAATGCACCAGTATAAGGCTATCTTGCTTGATATAACTTGTATCAAAAGCATTTATTTTAATCATGTAAAGGCAATATTTGCAAAAACAGGGTTTTCCTGAAGCGACAGGGAGGAGTACAGAGAATAGCTCAATATTTACCATTTTCTGAGACTGCATACAGCAATTCACATTTCATCCAGTCATGTTCTATTCTGTCCTCTGACTCAGGAACACACCATGCATTATAGTCACACATTGTCCTTTTATAGTCCATGTTCCCACTCTGTAGAAATCAATGAAGCCACTGGAAAAGCAGTGTCTTTCTCACCTCAACAATCCATGGGTTCTTTACAGGAACCAACACACAAAATGCAGCAGATACAGTTTTTCCTCGAACAGCAAATTCATCCCATGTGAGTATTAGATCCTGACAACAGCAAGGCAACTGCACCCTTGGCCTTAAGAGATCATAGGGCCCAAGGCAGAGTTTTGCCCTGTTTATTGCAAATACATCCAATAAATAGAGCAGCTTCTACCCACCTTGTTCAGAGATCCCCACAAAGGTCAATTCTTCTTAGCTCCTGGACAGAGCTCTCAGAGAGGTCTCAAACACTAGCAAGAAAAAATACACCTCTTATTTGTTATGTATGTGCACACTTCCAGCCTTCTGTGCTATGAAACAGACCATGCATAGAGAGCAGCTGGGAAGCAAAAGAAAGTATTGGAAAAGTGGCATGGATAACAACCACAAAATATGTTATTTAATATCTGAAAATAAAACTAAAAATCTAAAATAAATTTGCAATCAATAGTTTGATTTTTCTTGCACAAAATAGTTGCTTCTACGGAGGAGATTGGTCCAAAAATTATACTCATCCAATAGCCACCAGGAAGATAAATAAATTCTATTTCCATTTCACGTGTGAGCATTTGACTTTTCCTTTCCTAAAAAATACACAGAAAACTTTTTTCCCCTTTAAGCAACACCCACTCTCCCCCGCCTCCCCCCAAAAAAACCCCTTTTAAAAAAAGTCAATCTGCTGCTTAGATACTGATCCTCTGGGCAAAGATGAAAGAACAAACCCTGGACAGATCACCACGTCCTGCACTACACTTCTGGAAGGCACATAGATACTACTGGAACGAAACATGGCAAAGGAACAGAAAAAAAACACAAGAAGCTCTGCCTTTTTACATCAGCCGCACAGATGTTGTGATAGTTGTGATTAAAAATTAAAATGTGGGATATTTTTAAGCTGCATTTTAGACTCCCTTAAATCAATCATGAGTGTTTGGCTACTGACAGAAAGAAGGTATGCTTTTCTTTCAGCTGCCATCTCACTGGAAATAAGAAAGAGCACATCTGGCCTACACCTTAGGGAATTTGATCTGTTATGTCAAAGTATAGGAATCTGCTGCTTCCTATGATGGTTTCTGTCATATTATGACTGCCAAGTTATCTGGCATTCATGACTTCAAAATGAAAATTGAAAAAAAAAATGAACAAGATATAAGCCACTGAATCTCACACACAAGTCTACAGAGAGGCTGGATTTTTAAATTATTCCCATTAAAATGTGATTCCATACCTGTGACAATCACAGAATGGTTTGGGTTGGAAGGGCCTTAAAGATCACCAAGTTCCAACCCCCCTGCCACGGCCAGGGACACCTTTTGTTAGACCAGGCTGCTCGAACGGCACACAAGGACAGTGTATCCCTGCGGAGGGGGGAAGCCTAAAACATCTGGATAACACATGCTTCATTGCTTAAAGATGAACTGCAACACAAAAACCTTTCCCCCATTACAGCTTTATCACGTAACTACTTAAATGTATGAGACATTTCATCATTTCATGCTGGTTTTGTGGTTTTAGTTTTCACACCTCTAAGTCAGACACAAACCCCAAGTTTTAAACCAACTGAAGTATGTTTACACTGGAGATTTCCTCGGTTTAGTTCAAGCAACAAACAACAGCTTTGAACAACAAAGCAAGTTCTCCTCTAGTACTAGACTGACTAGAATGCTGCCTTTTCCTGGGAGAGGGCTAATACGTTATCTTTAAAGTGTAATTAGTTCAAGGTCATTGCAAGCCAGAGTGAAGAGCAATTTTACACTTCTTAGAATTTAATCTTCCTTAAATTTTCAAGAAGCCAACATAAAAAACACATGACGAAATTCCATGTACCGTACTCCATAAAATCTTACGCAGTAATTAAGCGCCACTGGACCATGATATAGCAAATCCTAGCCCTGCACATTGCAGGGTTCATTATTCCAGTTTCATTCACTTTGGAGCAATTTAGAGGTAAACAACGGAGAGCAAAAAAAAAAAAAAAAGTTTCTTTTTAAAAAAAAGAATAATCATAAGAAATTTATTTAAAATAGAAATTTTCCATGTAGGAGGGGCATTAAAAAGAAATAANTAAACAACGGAGAGCAAAAAAAAAAAAAAAAGTATCTTATTTAGAAACAGAATAATCATAAGAAATTTATTTAAAATAGAAATTTCCCATGTAGGAGGAGCATTAGAAAGAATTAAAAATGGAATTTTGCCAGATCTGTTTAGTGGGGAAGAGGAATGGGAAAGAAGCACACATCGCAAATAAGGATGGAGTGACCCACAAGAAATCTGATTACTACCAGAAAGTCCTGTTCTTCTCTGTAACTCCTCACTGCATCCTCCTGTAACTTTTCAGCCCATTTGGGCATACCTCATAAGGGGCACCTTTCCATATTTACACCTTCCCTCCCTAGAGGTATAACCAGATACTCCTAGGAATTATTCCAGTCACAACAGAAATACTGCAGCTCACAAAACTGATGATCATCAGGTTAAGACAGACTTAGGAGAGCTCACATTACAGCAAACCTGCAGCAAATTCAGCCAGTGCTGGGAAATGAGCCATGAGAGCAGCATCCTCCCAAAAGGAGGGGAGGTCACCTTTGTTCCTTTCTCTAGGATCTCTCCATCTCTGGCCACGTCAGAGGATAAAGCACAGCATGAGAATCAACCAGGACCCAAGTACAATTCTCTGCACAGGAAAAACGGATGGATGCCATGCATAAACATTGCTGCAGACAATTTGACAGTCAAGGCAGAATATGAACTATCTTGGACCTGATTCAAGTAGGATATAGAGGTCATCTCCATGGAAGGGTCCCCATCCTGCAAATCCCTAGTAGTGAATGGAATTATGGTGACACTCAGCCTACTCTGCACACAGAGCAGATGGAAACAGATGATGTAGAAACTTGGGAGGGTGTACCTACAATCTCTGTCATGTACATAGATATTTTTAAAAAATCAAATTAGTAACTAAATACCCAAGATTACAAGCGTCCAAACACCAGGACCAGATTCTTTCATATCTTCTGCCTCTCCCCTTTGAGCAGCCACTTTCCAGGGTGGAAAATTTAATGTAATGAGATCAGCTTTGCTATTTTAGTCTCAAAAGTGCAGATGGAGCACATGCCTGTAGATAATAATGCTATCTGTATTACTGCAGTGTCGGAAGGCCCCAGCCACACACAGGACACTGAACACTCAGAAAACTCTCAAAAAGAATTTCTGCCAAAAATAATTCACTGTGTGAACTAAGGAAAAAAATGTAACCTGCAAATTTAATTAAATCAGTAGAGATTACTATGGAGAGGAAACATGCAAAAGGGTCATAGAAAACACAGAGGTATTGTCAACTTTGACAGCATCCTGCAGAAAACAGTTACAAGCATGTTCTTGAAGTATTTTGTTTGTTTGTAATCCATAAGTGATGTTTTGCAAAACAGTTCTTTCAACCTTTAAACGAGACTTTAAAAATACTAAAGAAGCTACGGATTTTAGCTGGTCACTTGCTTACTTTGAGAGAACTCTCAATCAGCCGCAGTAGTAAGAACACTACATCACATTATGGTCTAAACAGTGTTTGTATAGAGTTTCACTGAAGGTTTCAACTCATTTGTGATCTCCACTAGTACAAGGTCACATCCAGCCTCTAGGCATATGAAATCTCTGTTGTTCCTTGCACAGTAAATACACAGCACACAAAACAGAAGGAAACATCTTTTTAGATTTCATACTTAGTCCTCACTGTACGGGTCCATCACATACAATTTTGTTTCATTCAATTCTACCACATTAAGCCTACACAGTTAGAAATTGTACTAGGATGACAACATAATTGACCTCCATCATCATCTTCAAAACCTCCATTTTAAAAAGAAGAGTTTGGTAATAGGGTAAGACATAATCCCATGCAAGGTGTAGCGTGTGCAAATGAAGTTACCTGTTCTACTTGCTTTAAAAGATCACGGTCCAGTCCTCAGTGGGATATATCAACATTTTACAGAGTCATTATCATTCACATTGTGTTTTCTGTTAATGTGACAGGTACTTTGAAGTATCATTTTTCAATTAGGCAAAAAGTGGAGTCTGAAGTAATTTATTGAATAACATCTGTCACCATTTTCAGGAGTCAGTGGCTGACACAGCAGAACTTAGGGACTTCAATATCATTAGGGATAATAGTGACAACATAACTAGTAATCACTGCTAATCTAGTAATTGGCAAGCTGACATGTAGCTACCATAGTAACAAGCATAAAATCAACTGTTTGCTTCCAAGAAATGACTACACTTCACTCAGCTATTCTGACACACTTTTTAAAGTCATGATGGAGAAAACAAAAACACGACATGCATTTTGGAACTTGCCTCTTTCTCTGCTTTTCTTTAACAGAGGAGAATTCCTCAGAAGAAGAATTTCACTAGTTTTACCAAGAATGTCCCACTATTCATTAGGAAACAAAGTTTCTGTAGCCATGATCAGTGACAGCCCCATCAATCTTACCCAGGGAGAGTGCACAACAAACACCAGAGAGACAGCAGGCACCCCAGGAAGAATCACCTTCCCAAGCATTTCAGCACAAGCTGCACACAGATTATTTCATGCAGCAGTCAAAAGGAAATCTTGATATCTAAAGGTTATACATCTCTTTTAGTATGCTCTTAACTGCTCAGCAACTCCAGTTAATAATTAAGAGCCACCTCTGTTCTTTGCACTTTACAGACATCTCTATCCAATCTCATTTATATTAAACTCTCACTCATTCAGAACTCCAACATTCAACAAGTCTCAATATCCTTGGCAGGGAGTTAAAAAGCTAGGGACAGAAGAGGGCAAGCCACGAGGTAGAGCCACAGAAACACTCAGGGCTGAAGTGGCAAGGACGCACAGTTGTTCTGGCTTCCCATCCAATGTTCCACTATCTAGTTCAAATCTATACCTATAGATACTTATTTTTTAATTTTTTCCTGCTTCCACAGAAACTACTGACTGAACAAACAAGAGAGTCAGGACAAACTTAAGGGAAAGGAGGAGGGTGTAGCTAACAGGTTTGTATTTTCAGGAGGGAATTAGCCTGGTATCACATAAAAATATATGTACTATTCTCAATTTCCTTATTAGAGAAAAAGCTTGAGGAGTACCTGTAGACAATACATTAAACACTTAAACACTGTTAAGTATCTTGATCTAGACATTTAAATTACTCCTATGGAATGTCTGAGAAAATCCAGCCTTCCTTATGGCAAAGCTAATCTTCTCATATCTGTTTCACTTTTATCCTTGCACCTGCCTGTATTAACAAGATTAGGAATTAAGCTGGAAAGAGGGCTGTCCATCAAGGAATACCAATTAATCTGTTGATTTAATCATTGGAATAACACAAATGGAATTTCAGGCCTGGGCAAAGGAAAGATGTTTATTGTATTATAATTCAAACTTTAAGTCATGCTTGTGGCAGGCCGTGTCACCAGATTGTGCAGAGGAAACAATTGCGGGGGAGAGGGGGCAGAAAGAGACAGTGGAGTTTTCTTCTAAAAGAACACTGTTATTTAACAGTTACAGCCAGAGGGAAGAGTTTGCATGTGATTTCTCTACATAGTAAAAAAACAGTAAGAAATTCTGTCATCTGGATAACTTGCAGATCCAAGCTAAATCATTCAGGGAGTGTTTGAAAAGGAGTACATACACTTAATCTTTGTGAAACCAGGCTCCATTTACAGAACTTGTATCTCTTTGCCCCAAGTCACAACTCTCAGCTGCATTACTGCTGTCTGATTAAAGAAGTTTGTTACCATCTCCAAGCAGAACCTGCTAGTTGAGGGAGTTTCTGCACTTGCAGCAAACTTTGCTGTATTTATTAATATAGGCTGCCACAACCTACATGCTTATGACAGAAAACTCAAAAAACATCTATGTACCACTGACCTGCTAGTAGGGAATGAATGAAAATAAGAAAACAGTGCAGCAAAATAAGAAGTTGTTAAGGACTAGATTCATGGAGACAGAGGAACGCTTACCATCTGGAAACTGTTGTGAAACTTAGCAATTTATCCACTTTGTTGATATGCTGAAGGCAACTACTATGAGAGGCCATCTCAAAGTTTGGGATAATCAGCTCTTTGTTAGAAGATCAGAATGAAAATAACAAAGAATTCACAGATCAGTCTTATTTACTAAAAGAAGCAAAGTGCAAACGTACACAGAGAGCAGCAGCAAGTCAGGTAGGAAATGGACCTGAAATAAACCTCAAACAAGCCAAACCAGGCATGGGAGCCAGAAGGGACTCCCTGCAAGTGACAGCCCAGCAAGGAAACAAACGCTGCCTGTTCCCAGCTGACCAACTTCCGCCTCCTCCCTTTCCATTCAATGCTCCCTGCTAGGGATGCTCCCTCCACCTACACAGCACGCGGGAGGCAAATACTTCTGTCTCTGTGAGGGAAGCAGGCTGGACAAAGCACATGATCACACGGTAAGTTTACGCTTGTATCTGCTGGCATGAAGGGGAAAACCCTCTATCAAATATAGAAAACGCAGTTAGATATTAGTAAAATTGTGTGGAGCATGTGGGTCTTGAGCAGACTCAGCAGAGTGTGTGCTTAAGGAGCAACTGGGACAGCTGTGTGCATCTGCGACCTTTGCTTTAAAAATCAGTAAATGCGGCAAGGTTAGAAAAAGAAAGTAACTTCCCCATTTTGGTCTTCGTACAGGGAGTCTGTTGCACAGATGCTACTGATCCTGAAGAAATTCTGCGTAGACAAAGTCGGCTGAGATAGACCAGAGCCCCTCTCCCCCCTCCTATTATTTAGTACACGCTTCCCTTCCCGCTAGCTCAGTTCTGACAATGCAGGGGAAAAGAATGGCAGAGGGAAGCAGAGCACAGCTGCAAGTTGCAGAATCTCTCCACATTCATTTGCCAGACAAAGCCAGTATTCCAAAAGACACCGAAGATGCAATAGGACCGCACCGAATCCATGCTTCTGAGCAGCGAGGGGCTCTCTAACAATGCATTAGAGCAACAGATAGAGATTTACCTTCAAAATGCAGGCCATGTTCTTTCTCTATCCTTCCTACCACAGAGCAGCAGGGTTCTGCTTTGTGAGCAGCAGTCCCAGTGTCAGGCAAGAGGCTGGCAGAGCTGCAGCACTGCCAGAGCCCACATTCCCGCAGGTCCCGACGGAGGTACCGCGCATCCAGGATCCGCTAGTCATATTAGTCTTTCTGTGCGCGGTCCGTCCCACCCATCGGCTCCTGCCACTGGCCGGGGTCCAGCCCAGCGCCGCCCCCATCACATGACTGCGTTTGATTCATAGCTCCAGCGTGTTTTGCTCAGCCCCAGGACGCTCCATACGTGCAAATGGCAAGCTGTACCTTGCAGATGTTTTGCAATGGCCGCGAGTCAAGCTGCATGTTTGTAATTAATCCCTCTGCAGCTCTCTAAGTGTTCTCGGGAGGCAGCTGCTATCACTGGGGCAGAAAAGTCCAAACTCCCTCTATTATTAGGGCCCTAAGAATCCTTACGCTGCTTGTTAGAGTGCAGTATTGTTTTATGTCTGGCCCATTTCACTGTACAGCAGCCCTCCCTTTGTCTGAACTGCTGCCCTGTGAGAAATAATCAGCAACCAACACAAATACCCCACTGAGGTGCTTGTGTCGTGCTTTGCACGCCTTTTTGTGTTAAGGCCTGGCATCCATCACAGGGAATGGAAAGCATGGGTTGGTTTGTGAAGCAAGTCTGGTAAAGGCTCTCTGAACTTTCTTTGGGCTTTCTTATGCTGCAGCGGAACTAAGTGCAGATTAATAAATTCAGCTCTTGAAGTCTTTCACATTACATAATCTCATCAAATTAAAATTCTTAGTAAAGACATGGTCTTTATATCATGAAGGTTCTGCTTTATATTTCACTTCTCTTGCAGCCCCTTTCTCCCCCTTTTTAACTTTCTTAGTACTTCTCATTATTCCATCTTGGAACCCTTTGCGTTTTCTGTACTTGGCACTTTCCCTGTATTCCTTTCGTGCTACATTGCTTCACTCTTGCTGCTTTAATACACACCAAAACTCTCCCTTTCCCTTAATAAATTCCTTGCAGTGGGTGTCTTCATCCTCTCTGCAGTAGCTCAGGGTACCTGTTTACATGCAGCCAGTATGCTCCATTCGTGTTATGAACCTGCTCCAGAGCTCCTCAGTATGTGGAGGCCAGGAGGGGTAAGTACTGTGCCGCACATTTAATAATCCGTACTGTTCCCTGCCTGGCAAGCCTCTTGCTATCCAGGTGCAATCCCTCAAGACAGTAAGTGGGCTGAAACTGAAGGAACTAGCTGTCCTCATTTCTATGCAGGGGCAAATCATCCCCAAGAGCAGAACAGAAAGGGAACTGAGGAGTATTTCTGCAGCTCACACTCCTTGGCTGCCTTCCTGTGCATTTCCAAAGAAGATGCCACAGTTTGGCCTTTGCACCACACCTCCAGAGTGCTGTGGTTTCTCACAGGTCCTGCAAACTCCTCAGCACCTCTCACCACTGGAAATCCACCTTTTTGCTCAATTACAGCCACAAGCCAAATGTCTTGAGCTGAAAATTGTAGTGTTGTTGGGGAGACTAATGAAAAAAAAACTTAATTGAAGTTTCTATGTTGACTAACATAAGGAAATACCAAAACCACAAATCAGTGGAAGAAGGTTATAAGGGAGTGACCTCTGGCATTTTTTTATTATTATTAGAAGCTACTATCAATCATTCTAGGTAGCAGTTTGTGCTTTAGTATTAATTTCTCCTAAGGAATTCTGTAACAAAGCTCTGTTTTTAAATAAATAAGATAAATTATTCATTTTCTTGATTGAGAAAATAATTGCCTGTTTTTCTCTCCAGCAGTCAAGAACCTAGTTTTTCTGGGACTGAAAATATTCTTTTCACCTGTGTGAGAAGTTTTCATCTGAGAAAAATGAAATACATTCCATCCCCTTCCCACCCTCCTACTTGGAAAGAAACTGTCCTGAAAAGGTCAACCCTTTCAACAGGTCCAAAACATTCAGGGATTTCCCGTGAATTATATTCCTTAAGGAAAGGCAGAGATGTAGGTGGGTGTCTTGTTTTAAGCATTTCATTTTCTCCCAAGAACAAGAACCTAAGGTGTGACTCTAGCTGAGGTCACCACAAACAGCAAAGAAAAGTCCACCCTTAGGATGAGCTAATTTTACCTCAGAGAAACTACATGAGGAAATGCATCCACCAAGTTATAAAAGCAACAGCCATCGTAAACACATCTTCATGAACCTCCTGAATTGCCTTACCTGAACTTATGCTCTTAAAATCAGCTTTAGGTCAAACATAGCTCATGCAAATTTCAGTTTTGCCTGTAACTTTCTGTCCAAAATTAACACGGTTATTGTTGCCTGGGAGAGATGTCAAAGGCAGTATGAATCTGCCTTTCAAGTCTGAATCATTGTGACAGGCCACACAAAGTCACTACTTACAGTTCTGGGGACAAAGACCTTGTGTGTTTGCCATCTAGTTCAAACCTTTCCAGTACATTCCTGTGGAGACGCTACCTTGGGGAAAATATGGTTGTTTGGGCATCAACCATTTTCAGTTCTAGGTCTTCCAAACTAACTCTGTCATAATAAATCAATCTGTTGTAGAGAAAGCTGATTAAGCCTTAATTCACAAAGATTAATACAGCCACACAAAACCAGCATGCAAGAAAGAGCGTCTCTGTACTGCCAATATAGGTAGTTCTGCTGGGCTAGGCTGTGTCACAAATATTGCTTGATTGGTTTGTTTGGTGAATGCACACCATGTCACTGATGAAGCTGCTCTTTCACATATGATACGAACATCAAAGCCAAACTCTCTCAGGCAAGTAGCAGACTTAAACTTTCAGTTAATTTGCTAGTCCCACACGCTGTTTTTTAGAAGTGCACACTTAGAGAAACTCTGAAAGCTATCACCTTCTCACTAATCATTGAAATCAGACATAGTGAAAATGTGCCAAAAAGGAAGAATCTGGTTTTGCATTTAATGCTACTACAAAGTTTTGTCAGCCAGGGATGACACAAGATGGCATTTCTCACCCTTCAGGTGCAACCTGAGTCAGTGGCAGAGTAACAGATCTGCTCTGTTGTTATCCAGACGTCTCATCTTCCCAACTTTGTGTATCAGTTTTTCCTTACCTCATGTAACTCACCACTAGAGGCAAGTAACATAAGCTACTCAACAGCCCAATGTCCTGACAAAAGTAGAAGATGAGATGACAAAAAGACAGCAGGTTATGATTTGAACTGGAAATTTTATGGTGTAAGCTATCCAAATGTTACATGGAATTTTAATTTAAAACTTAATGATCCTGACTTTTCAGGTAGGAAAAAAGGCTGGAGTGTTTCATTTTAGAAGTGAACTCCTGCTACACTCCGGAGTCCAGAAGGTGAGGACAAGGGACTTGATACAACCTGATTTCTACTGTTACTTGTCAGAAAATCCTTACAGCTTAAAACAATCATGCCATTTACACAATAGTGGAAAAAGCAGTATATATTACCCTGCCCAGCTTCCTTCTCAGCACTATTCATCTGTACCTGATTCAGTTGCAGGACAACCACGATGGCATTAAAAAAAAAACAAACCCCAAACAAACAAAAAAAAAGGTTTATTCATTAAATACTTCTGCATGTTTTACTGGCAGGAGACAAGGATTGCTCAGCACCATTAGTGCTATTAGAAATTCAGCTCATCACCCCACTATTATTCAGTGTCATGGTAACAATTTAGCACAGCCATACAGCACCTGCAGACCTTGCATGCTCTGGAGTTTCCCCCAGCCTCTTTCTATTGCATACATACAAACACACTCAAATCCAAGCCTCCCAAATCAAGTGCTGGCCACACCCAACCATTTTGGGGGAAAAAGAAAGATCCCTTTATTCTCTAACATTAGACAAATCTCTGAAAAAGGTAAATGCTATGCTATTTTATATCTATAGGATATAGGATAGATGATATCCTTTATATCTGTAACACACAACTTTTATATGAAGCACCCAATGTCAATAAATATTTATGATCTTAAAGAAAATAAAAAACCCACAATATTTTTAAATGCATGAATATTCAGAGATTAAAACACAAAGGTCCACAGAAGTTCCTGGAACTAGAAAAGAAGCAAACCCTACAAATCAGTAATCCTTTCAGACTGTTGTAATTTTATTTTGAATGCATGCTTATCTGAGAAACTCAGATTTCTGTCTTCAAAGCTGCTTATTAAACAGCTTTACACTGATAATTTTACACTGAACTGCAGATTGTGGGTTTTTTACATTAATGGAAAACTATGTCATCTGTTATTTGTATTTTTTTTAAATTAAACATAAATGTTTTAACAGGAAAAAAACCTGATTCTTTTAAAATGTAGAAAAAACACCCCAAAAACCATGCTTAGAGAAGAACATTGTCTGTCCCAGGCAGCTCTCCTCTAATTAAAATCGACTAAACTCTGAAGAGTGCTGTGTCTGCTTATGCCACCAGATGTTTTGCCTGCATAAAAATAGTGAGATAAACAAATGTAACGCTGCAGTCTCCAGAAGAAAACCCACCAATAATACTCTAAAGGGTACTCAAAAGCTAAATGATGTATTTGAAAATGCACTGTCATTTGAAGGTAACTTTGCTGACTAGAGAATATGGCTGGTTGATAGGTATTTCCTGCAGGCTCTGCAGTCAAGGATGTTTTCAGTTTTTCTGCTACTAAGTTTTTACATTTTTTTGTTCTATTATCAGTGCCTTACACTCCCCACTGTTCTTATGACAGAAAATTAACATCACAAAAACATTAATGCTGTTTCACACTGAGATATGTCCATGTTAATTTATCCTCTAATGAGATTTTATCCTGGAGAATACAGCTGTTCACATCAAAGGAGCTTATGAAAAGGAATCAGCAACAACATCAATCATAGTATTGACAGCCCTAAATTGGAACAAAAAATTTAAATCCAGCATTTCAGCTTAGAATACCTTCTCCTGAATTAAAGAAGCAGAGACCTCCCTGCCATGCTTCCTCCAAAGATCCAGTCAGCTCCTGCTTTTATGGGCTAAGCTCCATAATTATCCAAACTACTTAACTTAAAAATACCACCACCCCCCCCACCAAAACAACCACCTGGCCCTATCCATTCCCAAGGCTTTATCTAATGTTTCTTTGCGCTTGAAAGGAAAACCTTAAAAGCACAGCAGTAAAACTAAATTTATTTAATTCAGAAGTGAACTAATTGTGGCAGGGTGGATTTTTTTGACCACTCTCAAGTAACACATATCTAGAGGGTCTAACAGGGCTGGCACTGTCAGATCTGAGCCACCTTGTTCAACATCCTGCTACACATCAGACCATCACAGAATTCTGAATCCCAAAGCCCTGTCTTGGTCTTGAAGGAAGAAATTGTCCTCCCAGGCAAATAAGTAAGTAAATAAATCTATATTCTGGGAATGGGATGGGAACTCGAGAATCTTATTTCTGCTGGGGTGGGGCAAGGTTGTGAAGAACAGGAATCCATCTCTATTTCACAGGCTGGAAAATAGTGAGATAGTGGAAAGACAGTCCCCGGCACTCACCTACCCAGTCTCCCATACATCGTCCTTTTAGGAACTGCGTAGGCCACATCACTGTCAGCATCCTTTGAGGGCTCTTTGAAGAGCCCATCTCAAACTATGAACACATATTCTCAAGAAAAATACCTTTACATCTTCTGAAGTATCTGACAACTATCATACAAATTTTTAACAGAATCTATTCCCTGCAGTGCTTTGAACTAACCATTTTACAAGTTTATAACTGACAACAGTCTTGCCTCTGACAGTTTTCCACACTACTCTGTAATACTGAACTAGAAGATAAAGATGCAGTTAGATGGGGATTTAAGGTGTTTAATGAGTTAGAGAACTCGTGAATATTGCCTCATTGGAACAATCAGCAGCCTTGAGATTGAAGTGGTAACAATGAACACAAGACTAAAGAAATACAGGAAAATCAGCTTGGGAATACAGATCTCAGAAGTTTTAAATTAAATCATCACACCATTCTTTCCTTAAAGGAAGTTTTGGAGTTGTGGGTTGTTGCTTGGTTTGAGTTTTTCTTTTTTTTTTTAATTGGGGTGCAGTTTGCTTAGTTGGTTTGGGTTTTTTTCTTGTAATTTGTCCTCCCTGTATTAGTTCAAAAGAAGAAACTTCTGAAAGATGACTGAATCAGCATTACATGAATATGCTGTTTCCTACAGGACCACTGCTTCATTTACTGGAAAAAATTATAAAGGGAATGAAAAATCATTTTAGGGAAAAACTGCAGAAGTCTGATGATTCAAATCATTGAAAGCAGCTGTGAAGAACTGGATTCTGAACTTGTCTCTAACATAAATTCACTGCAATGCTCTCTGATTTAATAGCTAAGCACTAGTATTATTTTCCCTCATCTTCTGGACTCACAATTTGAAACCATAAGGGCTTATTCACCAGTGCAGTAGGTACTTGCAGCTGCAATCAAAGGTAAGAGGAGTTACATTCCAAGCATAGTAATTGATACATAATGCTAAGTACTCTGAAGTTAAAAAAAAAAAAAAAACAAAACCCCAAAAAACCAACTTAGGCATCTTGGACAGCAGTGTGAAAGGACACTGACTATTTTTCCTGTGACTCAGTTTCTTTCCTATAAAACAATTTTTAATGTGGATGTGTCCTATTACAGTGAATGGCACAAGAACGTCCATTAGGAAATTAGGCAACCTGTCATCAGGAAATGCTTTCAACTGTCATGAAGTAATGTGTGGCACAGAGCCACCCTTGGGCATGGTGGAGCAAACAGAATATTAAATAGCTGCTCTCCACCTATATCTGGCCAGCCTGTATGCATAAACAAGTCAGGAGCACTACAACCAAAAGCCAGTTATTAACCACATAATTTAAAACTCTGTTTAGGAAATAATTTTACCAATAATTAGGATCTTCAATAATAAATAATTATTTAGACTGCAGAGGTAATCACCTTGGCATTTTAAAATTTGAACCCTTAGGTTTCTTATTTAATACTACTTTTATTTTTGTATCCCGGAAGTCAAAGGCACAAATTCCATCTTCTGCCATTACTGGCAACCCTGTTGTGCGCCAGCATAAAGTTTTCTAACTTCCAGGATTATCCAGGACTCCACTCCTCAGAAACCAGCTCACACCAAAGCAGCCACTATTCGACCACTACAAGACACATCCCTTCCCTGATAGGTGGCAGCAGCAAAGAAAAGCAAACTCCAGTCTACTTAATATTGACTCCTGAATCCACCAACTCTGACACTGAACAGGATACAACTTGACTTGTCCCTATCACTGTATCCTTTCTCATTCAGAAACCAGAGAAAGAGTGTATACCATTGCTCATCTAACTTTGAGAAGAAAAAAACCCCAAACAACCTAAAACCCCCAATATTATTTTAAGAGTCCAAATAACTTAAGAAACAAGCACTCTCAGAGTAAGTGCATTTAATGGTCCAAATAAAGTCCATACAGTGGTCCTTCAACAATTAGAGAAGTGATGTGTTTCTTAATTTTGATGTTTTATGACTTCTAGTGACCCTGATGTTTTGTTCATACTAATTTTTGAATTTTCAAAAAGTCATAAACCCTCTGTTAAACGTTTCTCCAAACTGAAAGTGGAAGATGCATACATCCATTATAGTAGTAAAATTCAAAGATTTGGTGCCATGACTATTTTTATAAAACCTCTTTTTTGAGCTGTTCAATCCTGCCCTACATCACTCTAAGCCAGTAAGGGACTTTATTGACACAGTGGTCTTTGGTGTAAAATACAGGTTTTGCAGAGATAATTCAATTCACAAAGTTTTCACTGGAAGCAAGTTCCATATCTCCAGGATGAATATATTAATATTGTGAGATAGTTACAGCCTACGTCCCATTAAGCAGAGGAATTAGAATTTGGAGCCAACCACATTTGAGAACATTAAGTAAAATGTGTTCATAATGCAGATTTTTCAAATTTTGTGCATGAGAAAGAGCTTTCCTGCCCCTATATTTTCAAGATTGGTATCGGCATATCATTTTTCTATGTATGTTCTTATTATAGACAGCATAGCCATCAGTGTTTGCAAATCATGCAAAACCCTGTTTCTTTTACAGCAAAAGTGCAAGTAATGTTGCTTGTCAACACCAAGGAGGGGATAAGTATAGGGAGACATTTTAAATAGAAAACATTTTGGAAAGAAAATAATTTTAGTCATCCTCAGGTGGGCAACACTCAATTTTCCCTCAGAGATTTCTTACTAGAATTAATCTTAATAAAACTACAGTATTTCTGCTAATCCCCCCAAAAGTATCAAAGTTAAAAATAGCTTCTGATTTATCATGCACACCATAATACAGTTTCATAACTTTATTATTTTCAAAGCCTTCTAGGATTTTCCTTATCAAGTTGTGACATAATTCTTCCCATAGCTCAGTTGTCTCTTTATAATGCTGCCGTACATGATAAAGAAAATACTTTATAGTTGGAGATAAACTTACTGTGTCTGGCTTTCCATTTTAATAAAATTTACAGCAGCGTTTGGAGAAACTGCCGTGCCAGATTTCACTGACTGAAAAAAATACATACTATTAGCTGAGATTGACTTTTTGCCCACTTCGATGTTTTGTATAACAGTCATGGAAGCAGACTGTCAGGACAAGATAAATTAGGGATTTTAAGGACTGTTTCAATTTAAATTCAGGAGTCCACAAGCAAACAGGATGGCTGCTAACACCAGGAAGTGTCAGAGTACATGGATTGCCTAGACTTTTTTGTGCAACATCTCTCTAAAAACACAGAGTTACTCTGTTTTATTCATCTGAAATGAAGTTATGTTTTACAATTAAATGCTCAAAGTAGAAGTGCATAGTTTGGGAGTTGGTGTAGAGGGAGATTTTTTTATATTGGACTAATCTATCCTTTAATTCCCTTAATGAAGTATCATTCCAGATGTGGATGCCACAGAAGAAATAGACAAATCCACTGAATTTTGTCCAGGAGCATATTTATGTCCTTCTTGGCATAAAACACAATCCTTTGAGAGTTTTCATTAGAATGAAGACATAAACACGACTGTCAGGCCACATTATGAACAGCTGAGGGGCAACTGGTTTGGAAGTGTCAGAAGGAACATCGTTTTAATACATAGCTCTGTCATAGTCTTTGTATTTTCAGACAATTTGATTTGCAAGTTAACATTTATGTACCTTCTCCTGATGAGAATAAAGAGAACTGAACAGTGCTTTGGCCCTATAAAAATCTTAGTCTAATGTAATAGCAAACAGCAAAGAGTTCTCCTTCTGGAAAAATCACACTTTCCTTTTCAGTCACACTCTTCTTCTGTGAACCTTGCAGTTTGCTGTTGTTGCTATAGTGTAAGGGCTGTAACATCAGTAAGGTTTGCAGTCAGGACCAAAGGTCTTGGAGTAATTAATCAGGGAGAGGACAGGGTGGACGGGGCAGGGACAGACAGATAAAGAAAAATGGCAGTCAGACAGAAAATTACCCCTATTGCAACTTCGAGAGCATTTCTTTCCTTCCCCTGGTTACTATTTTTAAATCCCACAAAGTGAAGCATCAGCAATTCCTCCAAGATGACAGCAGCTCTGTATTGGAAGGGTAAAGGCATGAGGCCGCTGACTGGCAAAGTTAAACAGACTGGCATCAGGGCTGGGTAAAGAGCTGGCAGATTTGTGTTTAACTCTGTTTCCACACACAGAAACCATTTTTCTAAAGTGAAAATCTCTTCCTTTGACATAGATTCCCAAACAGAAGCCCTGGCTAAGTGAGAGCAAATTTATGAATTTTCAAAGCAGTATGTTAAACCCACTTGAGATTTTAGTGACATTTACATTTCTACAGCGTGCCCAGTTTATTTCTATCTGGGTTTCAGAAGAAGGCCATTATTTGCATCGCTTGAAGCTTTTCTTTTGCACAGTCAAAACACACACTGTTACACAAAGTAAGCTCACTGAAGGGGTAGGAGAATTTAGCTTTGAACATATTTCAGAGAGTAGCTCTGCTTTGAAAAAAAACTTTCAGAGTTTTATCATACTATTCTATCTCTCCTTGAGAACAGCTGCATGTGGAATTCTACCCAACCCTTCACCTGCCCCCTCCTGCTCTCCTCCATCCTTGCTTCCCTCGCTCCAAACCAGCTCAAAGCAGTAGCAAGGATGCTGACCACGGCCAAACCAGAACAGCATTAGAGACTGCCCCCATACTATCATATTCAATGTATTCAGTCAGTAAGTAAGTGCTGGAAAAAAAAAATTTTCATACAGCAAGGGGAGATGGGTTGTTAGAGGAGATTATATCAGCTGGGGAGCAAGCAACAATCTACAAAAGCTAGTATTTCTGCTTTACTGTTGTCTTGCTACACTTGACAAAAATAGTGAATAAACTTCCAGGAGGCAAAACAGAACTAGATCAGGACTCTGCAAGTCTAGGAGGAAGAACCTGAAAAAGAGAAGGCCAAGAGACAAGGCTGTTACCATTTGGATCTCACCATGACACAGATGGAAATTTAAAGTCTTAAATATTTTCATTTATTTTCTGTTTCCAGGAGACATTTGCTCAAGTGTTCAGCACACATTTGCAGTTTGTTGAAAATTCTTGTGTAGTTTTAGAAACTATGTGTGAGAATCACTGGAAAACATTCTCAAACAAAACATGAATCTATTTACAGGGACAGCCTAAAAGTTTACTAATTGTGGCTGAAATGCAAGGGAACACTATTATGATCCAATTCATTACAAAAGAAAACACCAAGAACTGCTCAGGAAGTTTCCAGACATGCTATAAACTGATGTCACTACTCAGAGAAATCAGGATCTGCTCTCAAACAGATTAGGAACTTAGGACACTAAATTTAGTCCTGATTATATTGCATGTGATGAAAAAAAAAAAAAAGCCAAACAAAAAATCCAACTCACATCTCTTTGAGCCCAGGTTTATAGTGGCTCTTTCAGTTCTCACTTCAGACTGCAGCATCAATATTGGAACATATTACTCCAAAAGCAAATTATTTAAACACTGAAAAAATAAGTGATGTCACCCACCTCTTTCACAGTCAGTATGTGCATTTTTAGTGAGGTAAATGACAAATGAATCCAGCAGTTTGCATTGCTAGAACAGAATTCTCTTGTAAGAAAAGTCATTTAACCATCTTCTATCCCAAACCTGTACTGTTGCCTATGACTTGTGACTGACCAAGCCATGGCTGAAAAGCAGCACTGACTGGGATGTAAGCTAGTTACCTGCACAGCATCACAAAGCAATTCAAGCAACGGTGACAACTGCTTTCACAGGCATCAAAGCATACTTTTTGTAAGGATCAGTAGTTTCACTAAGTCTATAGCTGGCAGGGTTGCTTATTACAAAAAGCTCTTAATTATATTACCATCAAGAGAGCCACTTGCCTTCAGCAGCAAATACCCCCATTAACAGATTATTCTGCTTTAGCTTCAAGTGTACTCTAGTTTTCATGCAGTACTCTTCTTTGGGATTATCCGTCATTCCCAGACACAACAGGATCCTTGTTTCCTATTTCTTGCCCATAGTACTACCCATAATTAGCTATAAACAGCACTATTAATTTTAAAGAAAAATGGGTATTTTCCAAACCAAAAAACCACAGGAAAACACACGGCTGATCCAAGCCATCTCTACTTGTCATTACACCAGAAACTGAGAATATGAACAATGAAAGGGAAGAACTGTGCTGCTTATCCTCTTCCTCTACAATATCAAGCTGGTTGGAACCTGCTCTGGGATCCAGGCATGCCCTGGGCTGGGACCACTGATGCATAGCTGGCAGCTTCCCCCAGAGAATAGTAGCACTTGTCTCCTCTGTTCTGGAAGACACCTCTGCAATGGGAGACAGCTACATAAACTTCCAGGGCAGGGAGGGCTCCCAGCATCAGGTGATGCCATCCCTAAGAGCTCACCTGTTTGGGTGGCATTCGTGCTGTACTGTGTGGTTCGGTAACTCAGCACTGAGACATGGAACTCTGCCCATGGACAGTGCTTGGAGCAGGGCAGGCAGTGAGGGTGCAAACAAAAACATGTCAGAAGAGAACTGTTCCTGTATGCGTGCAAAAATCATAAACTTGGAATTTATTTTTTAATTGAACACAACAGATATGTATTTGAGTCCTGTTCCAGGTCAGTGGTCATAAAAGAGGTTCTGGAAAGCCCCTGGAGATTAATGTAAAGAACACAAAATAGCAGAAGGGAAAGATACAAGAAAGAGCAGCTACACCACACACTAAGCTTGGCACATTTGAACAGGAGAACAGGAAGACATATGTGGACAAATAAAATTAAAAGCTCAGTTTTCAATCCACAAGTTGCATTACTTTAAATGGCTCTATTTAGTCACAGAGACAGTATACTGGCAACGGCAGGAAACTGTCTTCCCATACATACAAGATGAACCAACTTCATTACGGGTTTTTACGGGAAAAACATTTTCCTCTGTTACAGTTTGAAGTAGTCTAAACTCTTTCACCTTTAAGATTAATATTCAGGAAGATCAAATTTTGGCTTATGGATTTAAGAGAACAAGAAAGAAACTGTAACACAGTCACAGTTAAAATCCCATCCGTCATCTGGAAAGAGCCAGGAAAATAATTGTAAAATAAAAATTAGTGGCATTATAATAGGTTTTTGATCTGTTAAGAAATAGTTGGGGCACAGTGCCGGGACTGCTGACCAGAGGCTGATCAGGCTGCAATGTGGTGCAACACAGTACCCAGGGGACACACTAAACCTCTGAAAGCACAACATCTGCATTTACACAACACTGCAACCGGTGTTGTTCTGCAGACAGGAAGAGAACTATGGAAAAGAAGATGCTATAAACTTTCTATTCTCTTTACTTAGAAATGTCTTGGCATTTGAAATACAGTTGAGAATCGCATAACAGGCTAGAAGGATTTCTTTCTTCACCTAAGACTGGCAAATTTCACATCAGAAATTCCTCCATGGAGACTGTAACCCAGAAGAAAAGAATGATCCAAAAAAATTGAGCTTATTAAATGATCTACAACGTAATTAGCCACATAATTAGTGTGGGTTCGCTTACACATGTCTGTGTTTGTGCACACATGTCTCGATGTATGTATACAAAGTCCTCATATTACTAGCTTCTTTTCTGTGGCTGTGAATGCATTTCAAGTTCTTCACATCAGCCCTCAAAATTATTTTATGGTATTTCTCTTACAGACTTTAATGGCTTAGTCACCTAATGAAGTAAGAATTTATATAGTGAACACTTAGATTTGTTTGTTTTGGGAAGTAAGAGAAGAAACCTTCCCTAAAGTATAACAAACAAATTTTAGCCAAACAGCACTCTAGCAATAACAGAGCATAAGAACGGTACTAGGCTCTGGCATTAATGACCCCCAGGAGAGATTGTTTGTGATGGGGTTATGCGGTGCTTTTAGACAGAGTGCTCAAACCCAAATCCTATAGTCAGGGTCTTCAAAGGCAAACCTCTGCCATGGGAAAAAAAAAAAAAAAAAAATAGTACATTTTGGTCAAGATTTCAGCAAAGGCAGTGAAACATAAAATAACACTGCAGAATAAACTTGTTAGCATCAAGCCCTCCAATTTTCACTGAAGGCTTTTGCTTGGGAGCGTGCATTCAGCAGTATTCAGAGAATGTACACTTTAAAGTGACAAATTCAAAAGGTACCCAAGCACATACACTGACCTCCATTCCCCTGCATGGTATTTGGTTTGGTACAGCAGCTCACTACAGTTCTTAAATGCCATTCAGAACTACCACAATGCAATTCATGATTGTACTTAACAGTGATTCTCCAGGTGAGAAGATTGAATTACTTTTCCGAGTCAGAGCTTTCTAACTTGCCCTCTGTAACCTTGCTGCTCTCCTTTCCTTTCCACTAGTCTCAAGTGCACCATTCTGATAGCACAGAATACCTGAACTCAGCCTGATTTGGTCAAACATTATGTATTTTCAGATTTTCAATTAGTTCCACAAATCTAGATAATAAATTCATTCAGACATTGGATTTGTTTTCTTATGTGACCTGTGGCCCAAGCAGTTTACTTTTATTTAAAAAAAAACAAAAATAATAATTAAAAATATTATTGGCATTCAATGGTATGGACCACATCATGTTATATAGTCGGATGATCGCAAAGCAAAAACTGTCTGGGACACACTGAGGTGAGCAAGGTCACCTGGACCTGTCTTGTCTTCCTTTGAAATCAATCTCAAGAAGAAGAGGAATAAAGGAATAATAGACATTGGCATCCTAGAGTATGTTGAATGCGGACCAAGAGCAAATCCACTATTTCTTGTTGGAGTGAAATAATAAAATGGGCTTGTCTATCTCAATTTCCCTGTTCAGATAACTGTTAGATTATGTTTTCCACTAAAATATTTGAAGTTATTAGGAGATAAACCACAGAAAAATGTATGTGCTTAAAATAAATAAGCTTTCAGTGGTCAGAGTCATGCTTCAAATTGGATCCTTCAGTTTCTAAAGAATGACTGCCTTTTCCACAGAATTGCAGGATACAAATCATGGCAATGCTACTGCCTGTGACTTGCCAGACATGACGCAAGATGAGCAGGAAGGAGGTACCACTCCTTTGTAATGCTCTAGTCTGGCTCCTCACACCAAGGAGAGAAATCATGTTGTCTCCATATGTTTTCCATTTAATTTTTAAAAATTCCTCTAAGTTAATCTATTGTATCATTTAGACTTTATACCCAGTATCACTCACAGTCCTGGTGTGGCAGCAGTTCATAACATACATGCAGGTAGTCCCTTAAAGAAGAGCGAATTACCTCACTGGAGTTGTTATTCTTTGGAACTAATTCTTTTTGTCATCCTCCTTGGGAAGGATTTTGAGAAAAATACCCTCCCTG
The DNA here is from genome assembly GCA_013396735.1 of Grallaria varia. Lineage (NCBI taxonomy): Eukaryota > Metazoa > Chordata > Aves > Passeriformes > Formicariidae > Grallaria > Grallaria varia. The sequence goes on along the minus strand of VWZG01008807.1, from coordinate 93,167 downwards.
TTTCCCCCATTGCTGGTTCCTCACACACTCTGGCAACTGAAACTTTGAATCAGTTAGATTCCTGTCCTCTTAAGGAACAGATCAGAAATAGGCTGTCACAGATGAACATTTTCAGATCCCTGATTTGGGTCTTCCCTTGCTTGCCATGGACCCTCCATGTGATTGTCCGCTGAAGCTATGAGTTCACACATGACCCTTAGAAGCTGATAGAAGGAAAACAAACAAAAAAGCCTTTGAGCCATGCTAGATTGACTCCATTTATAGTGCACTCCCTGCAGGAAAAGAATAGTCATGTATGCTTACATAACCATTTGAGATTTCCTTTCCCCAAGCTTAACGCTCAGAACCTCCTAGGGAAGCTTCTGACAGTTTATTTCTTTGGGAAAATAACTGCCTCCACCTATTATAGCTCTTAACACTGCTCAGTAATTAAGAGCGCATTACCCAAAAGCAAAGTCTCAGACAGAACCTCAACACTTTCTCTTCTCCTACTACTGAGTTGCATGATAACATTTCATATCAGTTACTTGTGTTCCTGTTCCTTTGAGAGGTTGAATAGCCTTGAATTGACTGATGTTAGTGTCCTGAATGAAGGCGGATGGGGACAGTTATGATTGCAGAAATCAACATGCTTCCATTGTACCCAATGACTCCCCTCATCCTTAGCTAAAGCAACGCCTTTAGCTTGCTGCAAAAATTCATAAGCCATGTCTTTGGAGGGTTCATGCAAGCATTTTCTGTAGCCGTGCTCTGACAAGTGTAGATACTTAGAACCCTTTTTGTAAAAACTTGTTTCATTAAAAACACTGGAAAGAGGGATATTGCTGCCTTCTTCCTCCATAGTGGCCAGCTCCAGAACATCTGCTAGGGAAAAGGATTCAAACCTCCAAAAAGAGCATGTGAACAACCCTTGCCTTAGGGTATTCTTTCATGGGGGCATTCCCCATCTCACGTGCTGAACACTGCCATGTCTGGCAGAGATACCAGTGGAGACCAGCAAAGGTAACCCTCTGTTGGTGAGGGTTCCCTGCTCTGGACCCAAAGGCCAATCTCTCTATAAGAGCTATTGCCAGCTTGATTTGACTTCTACCTTAACACCTTCCTTTTAACTTAGGGCCATCCATCACTAAAGCAATTTATAGAGTACTCCATACTTCAGGATTACAAGCAATTGCATTGCACTTCATATGGGAATACACCTGTAACATCTGCCTTCCTAGTAAATTCTCTCACTTTCAAATAAAACCGAGGCTGGCTCCTGACTGTCCCTATTAATCAGTTCCTTCTGCCCTGCATGGTTTAGGGGATGTTTTATTTTCAAACACTTTCTCGATCTTGTCTTCAAATAACATACATTTAACTCTCAAGGGTCTTCACCACAGGAATCTCAGCGCGTTATTTTTTGACATGTGCTAGAACATATATTTGTGCAAGTGAGTCTACAAACTGCTGGCGCTGCATACACAGCTAGGTCTTACCTAAACATACTAATGTGAACACATAGCTAAAATTCACCTGCAGCAATTTAATGGCTCAGTGCTGTCTACTGGTCATCATGCTGGTGCTGGAAAGTAAATAACAGCTTGCATCAGAATAAGCAAAGGAGTAGTAGAAATTCACATCCTCTTCACCTCTACCATGCTTCTTTGTGCCATATGAAGGTGGGTAGGTATTTCTGCAGACTTTTGAATTAACAATTCGCAATTTTTAAGATTACCTGCTTTACTCTGGAAAGTTAACCTAGGATGGGTGTAAAAGTCACCCACATGCATCTAGGAAGCTTGAAGAGTGTTCTCCTCCTCCTCCAATTGCTTCCACTAGGAGCTCTTATTGGTGGCTCCAGTTGGCAAAGCAATGCATGTTGCATACAAGTCTCTTAATGTTTAAGAAGCACAAATACTAAGTTAATCAATGCCAGGGAAGACCCTGGGGGGTGGGAAAACACAAACCACAATTACACTGCTGCCCATCTACCACGATGGTACCCTCCTGTCACTGCTGCAGGCCACAGACCAGCCAGTTTCAACCAGTATCTGAATAAGCTTCCTGGCAGTACATAAGGAAGACTTCCAGCTTTGACCACCTTTTCCAGATACCCCTTGCTAAAGCCTCATAAACATGCATCTACCCACCAGATGCAGGGCACAGATAGGTAGATCACCTGTATTGACTCATAACTTCAAACTGAAACTTTGCAGTGAAATCAAAGGGGATTCTGAACTCCCTACATGTAGGGAAAATATCCAACATACCATAAAGATCCGAGCTTAGCTTAGCAGGTGCACAATATATATACATGCTGTACATGGCTGCCCTAATTTTGCAGCCTGGCTCTCCTAGCCAGTACAACACTCTCTACCCACCGCTACCATCCCTGGATGTTCTCATGCAGCAATGCTCTTACTACAGTTACAAGTTCTCCAAATCCAGCACACTCTCACATGATGTATCTCTTTCTCTAGCTAATCAGCAAAAATAGTGCTTAAATTATGCCTAGACCTGCAATGAATCAAGAATTTAGATTTTTTCACTGAATTTCATGATTTTGGAAGCACTCCAGAATAGAAAATACATCTTATTATTGATACTTTCTGCACTATGACATCACATTTTTGGCAAGGTACAGGCATTCTGTGTTTCACAGTGCTGATAACTGTATTCTAGCAAAAATATTTATAAAATCTCTTGAGAAGGGCAAAGGGAAGAAAAACCCTAAACAACTATTCATTTGTCTTTCATTCTCTTTAGAAATGCTGGTCCCTTGAAGAATATATAGTACATCATCCAGCAGCATCCTACTCAGAATATTTTACAAGGTTTATTCGACATTAGATGAAATGTAGTAAAACACTGTTACGTGAAACAAAAGTTCTTGCAGAAACAAACATCAAATAGATTTGCTTCCATCTTTATGTTGATGCAGTAAATCACAGAATCAAACTAACACAAGCTATCACTTAACTGTTTGGAAAAGTACCAGCACATCAGAGAAGTATTGTCTTCCTGAGGACACAATAGCAGATGATACACAGTGAGACTAAGGCTATGCAAATAATTGATATTGCAGTTTGCTTGGGGGACACAAAAACTCATTTCAGATTAGTCCAAAATATTCTCAGTTCTTGGGGGAGAAAAACAAACAAAATCCCACTCAAGTCAGAACGCATTTCATACTTGAAGTTTTTAATCTTCTGAAATGTGTCTCCATAAGATGCTAACAGAGGAAACCCTTTAAATGTTTATTGCAAATTCTGCAAAAGAGTCATTAATACTATTTTTCAGGCAGACTTTGAAATGGTCACTTCTAAAGAGGAAAAAATTAGAAACACAAACCCTTATACATATATAAAATTAAGTACCCCTTGTAATTATTTATTGATGAAAGAAAATTTGCCAGGTGGGTTTTATGCCTGCTACATAGAATACACCACCACAATCTATAATACTTGTAGTCCCTACTGAAGAAATCTGGAATTAAATTGTAATCTGTTTCTGGGACATTGACGATCTGTTTAGCAGAATGCCTTAACTCATTCGTATCCATGCCCTATTATTCTACCGAGGAAAAAATTATAACTTTTCCATCTAAGGCTTGTCCATCTCAATTTCCTTGTCCTCTAGGTTGTAGTGCACACAGTAATGCTTTTCTTTGTTCTGTTAGTTTCGCATACAAGGATCAAAATTTAAAACAACAAAACAAAATGAAGTGCCAATAACATCTGTCATCCATAGCAAGACAAGATAGTCCCAGGCCAAATGATGGGCTTTGACTGCTGTTCCTATCGCAATGCCTTACACATTTTAATCCATATCAAATCCTAAAGGTTTTGAAGCATCCATAAAACAGAGACATACTATTTTCTACACAGTCATTAAGAAGTTTTCTCTAGTATCCATACTTTACAGTCTTCCATAGCTTTCATTTTACCTTTAAATAACAAACAAAATTCAACCAGCAGCACTTTCTTCACAGTCCGTATTTAAATCTTAGCACTTCAGTAGTATTCTACTCCTTCAAAGCAAGCATGGTAAAAATATTTAAGGTAATCCTCAAAACACTTCAAGGTCAACGTTAGTTCAAAGATTTAAAACAAAGTATTTTTAATACTAATAAAAAAATATTCAAAAAAAGGGGAAGAAACAAATACAGCACGCATTCACTATCCTGAACGTGCAGGCACCGTGGCCTACTTGAGAGAGAGCAAAGCACACACAAGCAAAGATATTCTGAAATATCTTAGCATTAGAAAACCAGCACTGCACGTTCAACGTTTAGAAAAAACAAAAACACTGCTAATAGCACCTCACCAACCCGGTTTCATTCGCAAACCAACCTGAGGGGGCACAGCCTGCTGCTTCCCCAGCGCGCCGCCCGCGTCGCTCCCTCAGGGCGAGCGCTGAGGGAAAAGCCCCCTGATTAGAAAACGGCTCTCCCCTGGGCCGGGGCTGTGGCGGCCGCGGGGACCCGCCTGCCCGGGAGGCCCTGAGGGAGCGAACCGCCCCGCCCGGGCCCGCTAATCACGGGCAGAGCTCCTGCTCTGCCGCTGTTCTGGCAAAGCCGATGGATTTGTCATGGCCTACCTGTTTGCAGACTCTGTAACAGCTGTACACGTTTAAGCATTTTAAGGACCAGGTTTTCAGGGGTATTTAGGCGTCTCTCTTATTTACTACAACCAGATGGCTATCTCTGGGGCTGCTGGCCTTAATGCTATGCAAAACATCACCTCCCAACTCCAGTTAGCGTTAATCTGAGGGTTTGGCACAAACAGCTCGTTTCTGTCACTTTCTCCAGTCAGGTTGTTCCTTCTTTTCCTTCCTGGGCTCTCTCTGTACATACTGGCTTCTTTCCTTCATGTTAGATTTATGTCATTCAAATCAATCCCCATTTATAGGTTGCTGAGTGGTCTCCATTCAGTATCACATTCCACGTTTGATTTACAGTAGATGCTGTAAAACCCAGGTGGACAACTGGAATCTAATTTAGGTAATCAAACTGTACTGATACTGCCATCAGCTGTGCACTTTCCTATAGGCACCACAAGAAACTCTCATTTCAAATTCAAGTCCAGAAACTGTACAAGTTTAGCAATCACCACCTCCCTCTGCCCCGTGTCACTCTGGAAAATACGGGATGTGTCAGGAACTTCAACCACATAGGAGGAATATGCCCTCTGCGAAGGAGGCATTTAGGCCTCCTCAGTTCCTGCTGCAGAGAGGAAGCACCAGGTACTGCTCAGGGCTGGCACGTCTGCGGCTGCATTTGGAGTGTTGAACGCTGCTCTTAACCACAAAACCACCCACAGTACCTCACTGTCAGTCATACACCAAACTAGTCCCTAACTTACCTTATTTGGATCAATTCAATAGCCAAAATGTAAGTGGAATAATTAACGTAAATATCTTTTTTCACCCTTCCTGCCAGTTGTACCTGCTATGTAAGAGAATCTCTCCCAAATTCTTTCATGCAAACCTTTTCCCAGATCTGTAGAGCTGAAAACTTGACTGCAAAAGGGAAAGATGTGGGAGGCAAAAGACACAGATGTTTTTCCCAGAGAAGCTGAATTAATTGTTTTTGTAGCACAGTAATGACATTAAATGCTTAGGAAGTGCCAAGTTTCTTATCGGTACTACCACAAACAGTCATGGAGAAGAAGAAATAGCATGGCCGCTGTACTTGATTCATTGATTTTAGATTGTGACTTCAGTGTTCTGTAGTTTTTTATTTCAATAGATAATCACAAACCACATAATACTATAATGGAAAGCTCTTCTAGTGCAAATAAAGGGTGTTTGGGGGGATTGAGAAGGAGTGGAAACTTTGCACTTTTTTCTGATATGTTTCTATAGTGTTGGGACCTCAACTCACCTTTTATGTATTCACTTGAGTCCATGCTGGTTTTCATTCCATTCTGAGATTTTCTTATTAGAAGGCACTGCTCCCAGGTGAAATAGATAAATACAAAGGATAAGTTGGCAATTAAACCTTGCTTGTTTCCCTCCAGCTTCTACTCATAGTTTGTCCTTACTAGCTGTCCCAGCTAGAGAACTGCAGTGCCATCTCTCTCTCTGAGCAGTGTTTGCAACACCATTTAACCTGCCTGGGACATGGGACAAAGTTGTTGTGAGGATGACTTATGTTAGTATATGCTAAGCAGGCAATCACTGCAGCGATGGTGCATCCCAGCACCTCTTTTAGATAGTTACCCCACTGCCATTTCACTGTGGTCTCCCAGTTTCAGTAACACCTTACTGAAAGAATTTGAAATCCTTTTAGTTGTATGTGATTGAAATACTGCCATTATTTAGCATGCCAGAACTGACTCCTGCAGTAACAGTGGAGCTGGATTACAAGGGAATAGAGGTGTGACAGCAAACAAATATGCTTAGCTGGCACATGTCATGAGCAGCCTTTGCTAATGGGAACCTCAGGCAGGCTGGTTATGCACTGGTATATTCTTGCCTTTTGTGCTCTCAGTTGAGAACTTACCCGAAAGGACAGATGAGGGAGAATTTTTCCCATGCCCATTCTATTGATTTAAAGATTATCCTGAGGCAGAGAAAGCCTACCAGTAGAATGAAAGTGTGGAAGACAATGGCTGTCAGTAAGAGTCAAGCATTTTAAGAAAACAAGTTGAAGCCAACAAAATAACCTGCTTTGTGTCCCGCTCCTCAGAAAGGCATAACATTCAGCACTCTAAGAATCCAAGGGTGAGAAATATTTGTGGAGAGGAAAAAAGTGGTAAATGTGACAGAGATGAATTTCAGACATGAGTTTTTAGGGTGACTGCTGAACAGATGCTTGATGGGCGTACCTAAGGGAAGGCTATTATGTTCTCCAACTGGTAGAACCCATCTCTGCAAATGGATGGTGCAGGTATTCTTCTATTCCTGCAGAAGATAAAGCACAAACTATCCCCACATACACGGCTCTGTAACTTGTCTGCCCAGCTGTTCAGCAATTTCCAAATCTGCCTGAGTATAATAAATCATACTTTACTACAAAATATATTCTCTCTAGTACCAATAAATATGACAGTTTATTGCAGAGTCTTGATTCAAGAGTATTTCTATTTCCTCATTTAGTAATTGCCTCACCCACTGACAGCTACAGCTCTATCAAGGTGATCCTTGTGATATTCATTATGCAATGCCTATAGTATTAAAACACTAAATACTAAAAATGTGTCACCTTCTACTCCTTCTCCTTCCCAGCCGGAAAGGAAATGTGAATAAAGTCTGGTACTTTTGGTAACCACAAAGGAGAAATTGAATAAATGTATATTAAACACCAGCAAAATGTTACAAGCACTTTGAGTTTGTAAATTAGCACATTCCTTGTTGTGTCAAACTGGCTCACAACTGCATCAACAATCTCCACTAACATTTGAAAATGAAGCAGTGTGTTTCACTCTATGTTGCCAGGCTGGAGAGATTCAATGCTGAGCCTTTTTTTAACTTTTCCTTTCCCCTTCCTCATCCTCAGTGCCGTGTAACAGTACACATTGTCCTCAGCTGTGCCCTGCTGCTGTTTCTCTATTGTGATTTTTTTTTTTTGGGCTTCTGGAAACGCAGAGATAGTCTGAGTGAACAGGACCACAATCAGTATGGAGCAGTAACAAAATGCCTCATTCTCTTGGGTGGAGAGCTTAAAACTGGGAGAGACAACTACTTTGAAGCTCATCCAATTTTTTTAAGATGAAGGCATCTCCACCTCTTCTATCACTTAATAAGAAAATTTTAAACATACACACCTGGAAACAGAGAAAAACAAGGAGATTGCCAAAGTTGAACAGGGTATTCAGAAGAGGCTTAGAGGAAACCAAGTGGAAGGGAGGTGCCATTTTCAAGTTCTCCAGGAAAGATAATCTTTAATGACTCCCTTGTCAAGAAATGCCAAATACTCTGCTAAGTTCCTAGTATGCTAAAACCCCAATTAAATAGTTTATCTCATCACACCAATGTCTAATCAAGTCTCATACAGTGCAGTAAAACATTTTGAAAGAACAACATTTGTGGTTCTTTGCAGAGAGGGGATGGATATAAATGTATGTAATTGCTTTGCTGTGCTGGTTATCAGTTGTTACCAGAACTGAGCAATTTGTGATTACGTTATTTTAAAAGTTACCCCTGCTGCAGCATGTGGATGCCTTGATTTTTGCCTATACGTATGCAATTAAGTGGCATTTAAGTTTCCACTGCCAGGGGTGATTTCTGTGGTAATGTGTTGTGAGCTTCTCTCCAGAACAGTGGATCATAGAATTGCATGCAAACACTTGTGCAAAGCTCCCACTGAGCCCTGCAGAGAACGTTTACATGTCATTTAGTCATAACACTCACACTTTGCAGAGGACCTAATCAGTAAATATAGATAAACTACACTGAGACTACACTTGCTTAACTTAAAATGTAAGAAGTAAATGCCTAAATACTGGTTATTTCTGACTAGACTGAAGCTAACAGAGCTTACTGTGTATCCAGGCTCCAAGGTGCTGTCCACACAAGCCGGATCCACCTTGCCCAGTAGCTACGGACCCAACTGAAACTCAAGAGAAGGCCAGCCATGCTCAGGAAAATGCACGTCTTTCTAAACACCAGTCACAATAAGCAACTTAAAGAAAGGGGTTTAACTGATGCATTGTGATAAGAAATGATAAGAATATGATAAGAAAATTATGCTTTTCCTCAGATGGTGTACAGGGAAAATACCAGATAAACTGAAGATGAGTAAATCTAAGACAGATCAGGTAAAAAGTTATTCCAATTGTAGTTACAGAAACTGGACACAAAATATTCGCAGAGTTTGTTTTGTTTCCTTGTTTTAAAGTGCAGTAATTAGACCTGTTGCGGCTGTACAAACGAGTATGTGTTCTGATGGTACTGTAATCTCATCTTTCAGGGAAGAAGGTTATGGCTTGCAAAAAAAAAAAAAAAAAAAAAAAAAAAACATGGNAAAAAAAAAAAAATCAACATGGAGTCTAGCCCTCATCCCTGAACAAGTATATCTTCTTTCTGAGTGACTCAGATTGGCATATTCATAAAAGGGTAGTCCTTCATTCTCTGAATAACCAGATCATAAAACAGTAGGCAATGCTGAGGGCAAGAAATCAAACTTTATGTTCTGATGCAATATGGCAATTCCTAGAGCACTACCAGTGGTTCATTTCCATACGAAGTCTTTCAAATAGCTGGATAAGAATTTCACCCTCCCTTGGATATCTCTGTCAACAGAATTTGCATTGCATACGGTATTTATTACATCCTTCAGGCATTCCACGTGACTTGTCTCACACTGGCATCTGCACATGTCCAGGTGCATGTTACATTCCGTGACAGGTTATAAGGGAACCCCTTGGCAAGGAAGCTCCAAGAGGCAGTCAAGAGACTAAGTGTCAAAATATCTTGTTGGGATTACACTGAGACTGTAAGATATTATGAGTCAGCATTGTGAAAATGCCTGTTCAAGGCAAAAATTAAGACACAGCAGACATTCCATATTAAGAAACAGTCTGGCACACTTGTAGCTAATTGATTGTTATTGTTCAGTATAGTTGCAGAATGGAGCATAAGGAAACAAGCCTCCATACTGCTCATGAGCAGTAGAATTGATTTCTGAAAATCTTATTTGACAGAAAATAACAGCAGCTTCCAGCCTGCTATCTAAGTAGACAGTGCAGTATTATTCTGTCATTACATTACTTATGTAGCAGGTAAAATCAAAATGTGCACTGTCCCTCTGCTTTTATTGTCAATTATCTTCTTTTTAATGAAATTGCACGCTAGAGGTGGAAAAGAATCCTGCACTTTTAAGGAAGTGAACAGAACAGCAGCTGTTTACTTGGGAGTGTTTAATAACACCAGATCAACTACTCTTCCCTCCAAATGAAGGGCTGGGTTTTAAAGTCTATTCCCTCTGCAGCATTTTCTGTCCAAATATCTGTTAGCATTTTTCCTGTCAGTTGTTGGAAAATATGCAAAACAAGTACTGAAAAAATGTACTTTTCCCTGTAGAAAGCATACTGATTTTGGGTTTTAGCACAACTAAATTCTCTCTGAAATATGGAGATGTATCTACTTGGGATTCCAAAATAAACAAGAAACCCCCAGCCAAATGCTGGAGGAAGGAAAAAAAGTTGATATAAAGCAGTTATCTCCCCTGTCTGCACACTAAGCAAAGAATTCACCCTTGATTTCTACCAAGTATTTTAATGAAAGCAAGATGAAGTCTTTACGAACTGACAGGTAAAGACAAAATGTGCTCCATCAGCTGAGCTCTGGAAATAAATGAGATGGCTCCATACTGTAAAAGTAAAGTAGATCCTTTTGGAGGAAAAGGACCATTGCAGACTCTAATTCCTTTGCAATATCCTCTCCTCTCTTTGGGCTCCTTACTAATTGTTGTCTTCCTTTTCAGTAAGGTTTATCAAGATTTTTTGTGCCTTTTTCCACTTGTTTGGGATGAAATCTATGAATATATAACCAGCCTGTGAATATATCATCATAACATGTGTTTTATATATTTATATGTAGCACACATTTTTGTCATCTCCTAAATGTCCTAGAAATAACTTCTCCAGCCCCTTCGCCTCTTCAAAGAGTCCATCATAGCAAAATATACTTCATGAGCCCCAAAAAATATATACCAAAACACATTGCTAGGTTTTCTTCTGTTCCAAAAAGTTGTCTACTCTGTAGTCTGGACAGCATGTGAATGTATTATTAGCTACTGGAATAACCTTAAGATGTTTTGGTTATGGTTTTATTTTACTGTCTGGCATTGTCTTCAAAATATGTTATACCTTCTCTAAGCTGATATTGCATGATGGGCAATCACAGCTCTTTCAATAAACAAGATCCAGAATCTTTAAAGACCTGGATGAGCTCCTAACCTCCAACAAAATCTGGGCAAATCCTCCCATAATTCTCAGGGTGTTAATAATTTGAAAAAAAAAAAAAAAAAAATTATGTACCCTACAGAAAACTGATATAGCCCAGCAGCTTGGGAAGAATAGATGGAAGGTGTGGTTCATGTACATATTTACCTACCTGTTGTCAAAAAGATACATTTTGAGAAATAAGAAAAAAATCTAAAATACTGAACTCCATATGATAGAAGAAATAATCATAATTAAAATTCTTAACCAAATTTTTGTCAGAGGTGTCTTTATCATACCTCTGCCTTTTTGCAAAAAGATTGTAATAAACAATGTAGTAAAAATGTGTTACAGTTACATTTAGAACACTGCAGGCTCCATCCGGTTGCCTGAACATGGGCACGTGGTACCAGCTAAGATGCTGCTGGTGCCTTCCCAGCTGCCATCCCAAAAGGGCTCTCATAGGTTCTGTGTCACATCTGACAGTCCCCCACATCAACACCATCACAAATTTAAAAAAAGAAAAACAAGAATTCAGATAGTCCGCTATTCAGTAATTATAAGTGGAGAATTTTACTCTTAGACTTGTTAGCAACTTATTTTGCTTCTATAACTAGATTTCATAAATTATATACTAGTCAGTACTTTAGCTAAAAAATTCCATCCAACATTCTTATAATCTGTTATAAGAAACAAGCATAAAATAATCATACAGGAAACACTGAAATACAGATTTTGCACATCTTAATGCAATCTCTAGCAATTCAGGTCTTTTCTCACAGCAATAATAGAACTGCTTAGATTTAACAGAAGACAATTGCACCTCACAGAGTGGCATAATGCAAAATGAGAAACTTTTAATATCTGAGAAAATTTACATTCTTAGCATTCATAACATAACTTTTAATGTACTGTATTTCCATTACTTGAGAGTAGCATTTGTTTGATCTATTCAGAGTAACTCTGGATATGAAGACCTAATTCCTAGACACAATCTTATTACAGCATCCAAGATCAACAGGACTATTGCTGCCTTTTCTGCACTCACAGGACTTGTGGGTACAGACTGTGAGGACATATTCATGTTTAATTATTATAAAAACATCACAAAGAATGAGAAGGGCATTAAATCACTGTACAAAGATTTAAACTGGAAGCTGGTAAGGTTTTAATAACACTGCTTGTGAATTATGCTTCCAATAACACATAAGTGTATTCTGAAGCTTTAGCTGTTATAAAGCAGTTTCTTATGGCTGAATGTATTTGAAAAGAGAATGGCTGTACTTTGTGGTAACAGAAATACCAATTATGAATCAAACTGTTAGTTTAATTCACTTAATGATAGCTGCAGTTAAGGCAAATGGCGAGCTTAAACACTTTCTCTTCAGTTTCTGAAAGTGCAGAGACAATATTCATTCCCCATATTTATTGGAGGACAGTAATGGAAGCCTCCTTTTCCCCACTGTTGGGCCCCAGCCCCTGGCTGCAAAGCCATGTGCCCTCCTGGATGCCTCTGCCATGAGCTGGGCTCCAGCTGGAGCCCTGGCAGCTCCTGCCCTGTGCCACACACAGTGGCAGCTCCTCCATCACCCCCTCCTTCCCCTCACCTCCCAGAGCACCTCCAGCCTTTCCTCTGCGTCCCAGGATATCCAACCACTCAAACTGCTGCAGTATGAAGGATGGTCCTGCCCTTGGTGCCTCAGGTGCCTGTGCCCAGGTGTTTGGTGGGAATCTCTGTGAGGAGAGGTCAGGGCTGCCCTGTGCCCAACACAGCCTATTCCAACCAGTTCCAGCACAGCCCCAGCACAGGGCACAGCTGAGCCTCTCACCGTCATTGGTGGCAACAGATTGAGAGGGAGGAAAAACTGCAGACGGTGAGGAATAACGTGTGAGAAATGAGCCCTGTGAGCACCAGGTGAGAGGTAGAGAAGGAGCTCCAAGTGCCCCTGCAGCCTCTAGAGAGACCATGGCAGAACAGATTTCTTCCTGAAGGACCACAGCCTGTGGAGAAATCCACAAAGGGGCAGAGGAGAAGCATGAGCTCTAGGTTGTCTAAGCTGAGAACAGTACAGGTGCTTGCTCTGTCATGAGCCATGTGAATTGTGGTTGCAAGAATCCAGCCTGCTAAGCCTGAGCAGGCGAAAACAACAGCAGCACCAGACATTTTGAGGATGCCTTGTGGCAGCCTCATATAAAAAGCTGCTCAGTCTTCACATTCTTCATTTTACTGACTTATGAAGAGAGGAGGAACAGCTCTCTTCTTGCAGTACAATTGCCACAATATAAAAAAAAAAACAAAAAACAAAACAAAAAACAAAACAAAAAAAAAAAAAACCAAGAGGAACCTGTTGTTGTACTGGGTTCTAGTTACAGACTGGCCCTCTGTAAAGAAAATTAACACATTATGGAAAATTTGGAAGAATGAATATTTATTGGTATTACAAGATTTTTATCACAGGTATGTGGAAGCATTATTCTGTTAAATAAAGGCCTCATCACAACCATAAGGGAAGGGGACCTATGTCAGAGTCCAGCAGCTCAGATTTGTCCTGTTGGGTGCTTTTTGGATTTAAACAGTAACCTTCAGACTCAGCCCTCATCTCTACATCTGCTTTAGCTGGAACTGAGAACATCCAAAATTTACACAGCCAAATTAGCACCAAAAAATCCCCATATAACTGGAATGATTTCAGTCCCTTAATTCATGAAAGCTAGAGTTAAGTGAGTTGCTTCACAACATCACAATTAGAAGTTTATTTGCATTGTACCTAATCATCACTCATACATTCTAAATTATCTTGTCATTACAGTGGCACAGGAACTTTTTGAGATATGTTAAAGGATTTGAGCCTGTATTACCTCATCACTCTTAGGCAATCTGTCAATAAATCAATGTATCATGTGTGACTGGACATGCCTGGCATATTCATCCTCACTGTCTATCCCAACAGTAAAACTCACACTGCAGAGGTTTTGTTAGAGGCATTCCCTTGCAAGAGACAAGTTCCAGCTTGATGTTATTTCATGTTATAAAACGTTAAACACTTTAAAATATACTGGTTACTTAGGCTTTAAGCAAAGTGCTAACATACAGAGACCGAAGCCTCTCCTTAATTAAGAAGACAGTATATTAGTTCTGCTCCTCTCTGCTTTTGCTGAAACAGGTGACATTACAGCTCATTTCACGTGTCCATGGCCATTATTTGCTACTGCACATTCAACTTCCACCTTATTAGTCAGAGAGGTTTCTTTTCAGGAGAAACTGCCACTTGAGCAAGCCTCATGTGTTTAAACAAGAGGAGCTCTCACCAGCAGCCATCTTCTCTTACCCCCTTCTTACTAATGGAGTAACAGAAGTTCACAATTCTTGTCAGTCTATAATTACAGGCATAAGATGTAAGACTTCCTCCTATGTTTAAACAGTGCCAGCTTATCTCAGAAGGTTAAAAAAATAAAAGTCACATCTTATGCAAAAGACTAATAAAAATGCTTGTGTCAGCATAACAGGCAACGTGGAACTCTGGCAGTTCTGAGAAGCCTCCTGGTGTCATGCATCTGGAACATCCCAGCATACTGTAAAGTGATAGCCCAGCTCCTTACATACTTGATTCTTCTGCAAGCATTCCAGAGACTTATCACTGCTTTCCCTTGTGTCAGTAGCTCCTGTGAACAGGTCCAATCCATCCAAGCAAAGAGGACACAACACTTTCCACCTCTCAACAGTGATATACTTGATGAAAGGGACACAAATTTCAGTCTAAATACGTGGAGAATAGAATGCAACTAAGCAGGCAGGATAGAACCATAGGAAGATCCCTCAGGCACATCCTTGTTCAGTCATTTTGTTTGCTAGAGTTGCATCTGTGACAAAGAGGTACTCAAGGCTGTGGGCTCAGAAAGGGGCTACAGAAGCCTTCCAAATTCCAGGGCCACAAGATGGGGATACTTCTATAAATCCCAAGTCAGCTGAATGAAGCAAACATCTAAAAAAATTCATTTGACTTTACCTGTTGTCAAACTCAATAGCAAGATCACTGCATCTCAGCAGTGTATGCTGACATTTCGCAGAAACCAGAAGAGCATTATCAGCTGCATTTCCAGTTCTCCTTCTCATCAGCATCTGAATAGATATGTAATGAATCCTTTGGGGAGAAAGAAGAAATAAAAAGATAGAACAGATTCCTTTGTGTCCACTCACTACTCCTTACTGCAAGAGTGGGACCAAAGAATCCCAGCCCATCCATTCACCCACAGGGCCAGATAGTGTTATACAGTCCCAAAACTACCACAGATATTTTACCAGCAAGAGCTGCCCCACACCACATGCTGTTTGTAATTTCATTTCTCCTGCCACTACAAGTTTTAATTTGAATGGTCTTACTTAGGAAGAAAAAGAAACACCTCAGTGCCAACATCTCTCATCTTGGTTGCACAAGGCAGGCTTTGCTAGCATGAGATTTTTCTTTACCTGGTTTAGAAGCTGATGACGTCTCAGCTGTCTGTAGAACTGCAGCACAGAAGGATCAGCTCTCACTACTTTTGGGTCAAAATCCAGGACACGGAGACCTGCAAGACTACGGGCTCGGGAGAGGGCTACATAAGCCTGCCCACTTTCAAAGACACGAGACAGGGAGATTTCCACACAATCTAAAGACATGCCCTGTCAAAGACACAGAGACCTTTGTTACAGAACAAGCAAACTAGAGCACTATGCTGTACCAACCTGTCCTGCGAGTCTGTCAAATATACCATCCTAGGTGTAAGGGCCTGATTAAACAAAATAAAAGAAGGCTTCTGTTTTAATATATAACTGATTAAAAGATGGGAATCAGAAAGTAAAGGCAGTTTTCCACTGTCAGTAAATTCCTAGCCGATAATAGGATCCACTAACTCCAGCAAACCTCTTGTTGCGTGGAACTCCATAAATCCCATTTAATCACCACAGCAGGGAAAGTAATCCTGCTGGTTTCACTCCTAGCAGTTAAGTAGAACAGTCACCATTCTCAAGCAGTCCCCAGGCAGACCAGAGAGAGAGTTTGGCTTAGGCCTGGCCAGCTGTCTGCAGGGCTGTCCTGGGCACAGCACAATTTACAACCTGGCCTGGTTTAAGCAGTGGCATGGGAACAATAAACAGTGGCATGGGAACAAATTCACGGGTCTCCAAGTCCAGTATTCATCAAGTGTATGAAGTCTTCTGGAAGGGAAGAACCTTTGAAAAAGTTACACTGTTACATTGAAAAAGCCAAACACGAACCACCAAAGAGTGAGTCCAGCCCTAAAGGCAAAACTGTGGTTCTGGCAGCTCCCTCAGTTACATTGCAAACCCCAGGGTCACTAATGCTGATGACTCTCAAAGAAACACTACTCTCATCAGCCCATAGTGGTAAGTAACACTGTTTTATAGTCCAACACCAACTGTGCAGATGGCAGTGCCCTTATAGAAACTCCAGCAGTGCATCTAGCCCATCTGTGACCCTACAGACAGAAATCACGAGCAGAAGACATGTTGCCTTCTCTGTGGCTAAACACACA
The DNA here is from genome assembly GCA_013396735.1 of Grallaria varia. Classification (NCBI taxonomy): domain Eukaryota; kingdom Metazoa; phylum Chordata; class Aves; order Passeriformes; family Formicariidae; genus Grallaria; species Grallaria varia. The sequence goes on along the minus strand of VWZG01008807.1, from coordinate 76,764 downwards.
TTCTAGAGTTCACCCCAACAAGGGCCTTTCAGTTTTCTCTCCTGTTTTACTAGCAATGCAATCTCATGCAGAAAATAAGGCTTATGATGGTGTAAAAGTCTGTAGACAGCTGTATAAGAACACCTACCTGACTCTTGTGAATGGAAATGGCCCATGCCAATTTTAAAGGCAACTGTTGACGACTCAGATGAACTCCTGATGGTCCTTTGAAAATCCATTTCTCCATTTTTATGACCTGTGTGACCCCACAGAGAAACTTCACCTTAGGTAGCCCTGTAGGAATGGCAGCAGGAGGAAAACAAGGATGTATTCCTGACACTCAACAGCCAGTCAAGCAGCAGCCTAAGAACACTTCCCCTCGCCTCCCCCAAACCACACCTAAACCCATAGGCAGTAAATAGCATGCACTGAAACAATGTTTGGCACCTCCGTAAGGAAGGATTTTTACAGTCAGTTTGTCTGCTGAGATGCAGAGAAGAATATGTGTTGCAGGTAGCAGAACATTATTCTTTGAGAAAAAACAAAAACCTACAAAAACTTGCTTAAACAGAACAAACAGGAAATTCAAGTGAGCATTCACATCTAGAGAATACAGAAAAGCAAACAAGAGGACCATAGATAGCTACAGCTGATGCAGTGCATGACATCACAGCTTGTGAGAGCCCCAAGCCTGCAGAGATCTTCTCCCTGCTTTCCCTCAAATGATTTTTACCGGCAGTAAACAAAGTTAAGAAGTCATCGGCCACCAATGACAAATTGTTTTGTTATTTTTCCTCTTCCTTCAGAAAAAAAGCTTACTTACCCTTCTGTTCACTTTCAAATCCTACAACAACACCTCGTGCTCCATTCACCAGACCTTGGGACACATCCAGATTCTTTGCCAGCATCACCTACAGAGAAAAAGAAAAATCCTGCAGTGCACTGGCTTAACAGCCTGTTCAGCCACTGCAGCTAAATTTCCTGCCAGGAAGCATAAGCACATCAGGCTGATATGGCCACAGCATCTTATCCTGCCTATTGCAGGACAGAGCATGATCTCCAGTTGAAATTATTTCACAGTCTTTCCTTCCTAGGTTCCCAACAACATCTTGTTATGGCACTGAACACTTCGCTTGAGCTGCTTCCATCCACAACTATGAGCTGCCTGTCCTCTGTGCTAGCTGAAAGTTTCTAAACCTGATTGGAACAGTGTGTCAGTCACACCAATCAACACTGTCCCCAAGACATGGACCTGCACTCAAATCAAACTCCTTCTCTGTCTGGATAAGGTTCCAAGGAGAAAAGATAAAAATGTGTCTTCTGTTGGCCTGGCATAGCCATCCTATATTGAATCTGCATTCTATAGTAATCTACTCTATAATTTATATAATATAATACTCTAATTTATATAATATTTCTTTGTTTTTCTTATGCCATTTGATCTGCTGTTCCATCATGTGAGTATGTACACACATTTACCTGCGCTCCAAGCTTTAGCTCAACTCTACCACCCACAGGACACTGAGCATCAATTAACTTGACTAGCATTGGGTCACTGTCCAAAGCCTCAAATGTGTGCACTTCTCCTGTTAATGAACAAAAGACATAATAAATTGCAACTGTTGAACATATTATATACAGCATGGCAGGAGGCTCAGCATTTATTTCTACCAGCAATTCCTCTTTTAATATCCATTCCGCACTGCTGCTAGAACATCTTCACACAAACCTTGTCATATCTAACAGCAGAGAGCTCACTATTGCCTCTCTTCCCAACATAACTCCCAGAGCACGAAAAGGCCAGGAATCAGAGGCCATCAGTAAGTAAAAATGGAGCAGCCAGCATTATGAGCATATATTTCATTTCACTTGCTGCTAACACTAGATCTCCAAAGTAGAGACTAACGAAGAATCCCAGGGCCAGACAAGGAGGCAGAAATTGAAATAGCTCTTAATACAAGTCATGGCTGGATAAAGCACTGCCTTTCTAAGATGCTACAGAAAGAAAAAACAGAGGTGTGGAGTTAATAAATGACCCACTCTACCTCCCAGGAAACAATGAGCTTGCTGCCTATTACACACCGAGAAGTGACATTGTGGATTTTTAAGCAAAAAACTGTAACTTTTTCTCCCCAGACAGCTCAACTCCAACACACACAGCTTGGACTGGTGCTGTGCATAACAGAACACTAGTTCCTCCTGACACTGCAGTATCCCCATTGCATCAGCTAAGAGCTCAGCCCCAAGGCCAGCAGTTTTCTCCATGGAGTTTACCTGGTAGCTGTTGCAAGCGTCTCTCATTAGTTATTTCTACATCATCTTTATGAGTGCAGAGTCGTGTGGCCAGGATCCCATCACACTCAGACCTGTTGGTAGCCGTCTGCATCAGCTGTCTGGTAACCTCCTCTGTGCACCTGGCAGCCGGGAAAAGGGAAGGATTCTTTAAAGTGATCAGGAACAAGTCTTGAGTAGCAGTACCCTCCACACAGCTGGATCAGTCTGGGCAAGCTGCACACCTCCAGAGAGGACAGATAAAGATAACTAAATAAACTCGGAGAGAAGTGCCAGTGTGTGCCTCAGCCGTGCCTTGGCCACTGCCAGCTCAGGATCCATTGAATTAACTCACAGAAATTGCAGAGAAACCTTAGGAAGTGTCCTTCTTTACTAGAACAGGATACATGAAATCTGTCTACCTCAACTAAAGCATTTATAGCTTTTGCCCCCAGCTACACATTCCTGATAGAGCCCAGAAAAGCGACAAACTGCTCTTTCTTCTGCTCCATCAGTGAGGAGCAGGTATTACAAAGAAATGAATTTCTCCTCACCTGCCTAAACGGACTGCACTCAGGAGTGAGACAAAGGTCTTGTCAGTCTGTCTTCGCACTTCAGTCAGCTCCATGTTTAAGTGTATACACTTCCTCCAGCTTTTTGCCTGGAAAAATCATTCTCTGGTTAAGAAAGAGGCAGACTTGAAACATGAGAATGAGTTTAGAGAGTGTTTTGTACCTGGAAGCAGAACTTGGTTTCTTCATTAGCCTTGCAAACTGGAGGTAGCTGCAAGAAGTCCCCACAGATGATTAGTTGAATTCCTCCAAAAGGCTCATCCCGTTTTCTGACTGCCCTGCAAGTGATAGAAAGAGAGAAGTTTTGAATGTCCTCCAAAACGTCGACATCGTCAGGTCTCAGAAGTTACTTCTTAGTCCGTCAGTATATTCAAACATACACCACTTGCAGTTAAAAGAAGTTTATCCTCAGTTGAATCAGAAGAGCTCAAATAATTAAGCAATGCTAAGACACTAAATCTGCTTTGCTTACCCACCCTAGATGTCATTACCAGTCCTTCTTTGGTGGCTGTTATACTACAGCTGCTTCTCTCTGCAAGAGAGAACTTCTGGGCACAGCTGTATTCTGGACTCAGCTCTATAGGGAACACTTAGCTCAGGACATGGAAAGAGCAGCCCAAACAGTCACAGCTGTGAGGAAAGGACATCATCAAAACCTATCTCATGATAAAGATCTGCCCAGATGCTATGATTACATGCTTCCTTACAGTCAAACCCTATGCCAGGAGTTGCCTTGTATCCATTCACAAAAACATAGGAAGGAAGCAGCATGGAAACTTAGGGAAATTAATTTCTGTTAGCTGTTTGACCTGGCATTTGCTCACCGTGCCACTGCCTCCAGCTTGTCAAAGAACTTGCCATCTACCATTGAGATCTCATCAATAATCAGGTGCTGGCAGGCCAGCCAGTGCTGGCGCACCCCAGGCCTCTCTGCCAGCTGAATACACTGTTCCAGTGGTGCCTTCCCAGAGCCGATCCCTGGCAGGGAAGAAGAGAGCACAGTTTTGGGAAGCTCCAGATTCATTGGGAAGAGAGTGAAAGCTCCCAGCCCCTCGCTGTCGGGCACCTGCAAAGGCGTGGAGAGTAGTGCCACCGATGTGGCAAGCGGCCACTCCCGTGCTGGCGGTGGCGTAGGTGATGTTCGGAGGGAGGGAGCCCACGATCCTCTTCAGCAGGAACGACTTCCCAGTCCCTTCGAGGAGAGAAGTAATAGGTGAAGGGCGAGGCCTGAATGCTTTACCCGGCAAGAGCCTCCAGGCCCCCTCACCTGCACAGCCGGTGAAGAAGATGCTCTTCCCGCTCCGCACGGCACCCAGCACTGCCTCCTGCTCCGCCGAGAGCCTCGCCAGGGGCCGCCTCTGGGCGCGGGGCACCTGCGGGACGGGCAGCGGTGGCTGTGAGGGCAGCGCCGGCAGCGGGGCCGGCAGCGGGGCCGCCCCCCCCGCCCCAGGACTCACCTCGGCCGGGCGCTCCCCCGGCCCCTCGGCGGGGCGGCGACCCGGGACGCGCAGCAGGTCTCGCTCCTGCACCGGGCTGATGACGGCGAAGGCCGGCGGCGGCCGCTCCAGCAGGCGCGGAGGGCGCGCCGGGCCCCGCGACCCGCCGACCACCTTGAGCCGCAGGAGGCGGAGGAAGCGGCGCAGCGCGTCCGGGGGGCAGTCGGAGAGCAGCACCTGGGCACCGCCCGGCCCTACCCGCACCGCCGCCCGGCCCTCGCCCGCGAACCGCGTGAAGAGCCGCACGGCGTCACCGGTCAGCGCGAAGCTCAGCACCGCCGCCGCCGCGCCGCTGCCGCCGACCACCCGCAGCACGGGCTGGCGCAGCTCGTTGCGGCCCAGCAGCACGGTCGCGTCCCGCAGCACGCGGCGCCGCGGGGCGCCTCCCCCGGGCAGCGGCTCCTCCACGGCCGCCGTGCAGCGCAGCGCCGACTCCATTGCCCCACCGACCGTTCGAACCAGCCGCGTGCGCCGCCGCCAATCAGCGACGGGGGCTTTAAACCGGCGGCCAATGGAAGGCGGGGAGGGGAGAGCGCGAGGCGGGGCACCGTCCGGGCCAATGGGCGACGCCGCGGGCTCCACGTGAGGCGTTGCCGGGCGGCGGGACGCGCGGGGCGGGGCGGGGTGGCCATGGCCGCTCGCGGCGGCGGGAGGGAGCGGCCGGACGCGGTGCAGCTGAACCGGATCTTCTGCGAGCGGGTGCAGAAGGAGCTGCGGCACCAGAAGCTGAACACACAGTACACCGTGAACCCGCTCCGACCCGGTGAGGAGCCGCCAGAGGCAGAGGCAGGCCCGCAGCGCTCGGCTGCGTCGGGGACAAGCAACTGCTGCCAAGAAATGGCAGCAGTGGCCAGGGAGGAGGTAGAGCTGGAAGGAGCAACCGCTGGGCTTTCCTTTCACCTGAGGAGCCAGTCTGCACACTCAGAGACAGAAAGGAGACATGACCCATTTCCCCCGGATAACCTTTAGTAACCCTGTAGAAAAACCAAGACTACTTAGGATATGGAACCTACAAATCCCGAGCAAACACAGCTAAAATGGGGTAGGGAGCCCCAGCCACTAGACTGTGTTCCTTCAGTCCCTGGGCTGCTTTCTGCCTGCCACTTCAGTCACAGAGCATCACAGTCTGATCACAGGGAGATGTGAGTAGATTCCTTCAGGTCTAGCTTTCACAGTAAAACAAAAACAAACCAAAGGAAAATAATTGCTTGAGACTTGGCACTCTGCAGGCCACCACTTGGGTGGAGTGGGACTTTGGTGAGGTGAACATAGGCAGCATCCAGAAGAAGGGCCTTTAGCATGCTTTACTCCTTTCCCTTCCTAAAAGTTGCCATTAATCAGTATTTCTAACTGTAATGCTAAATTCACATTAAAAGTAATTCACCTGCATCATTTCTTTCCAGTTCACACAATCACTAGGAAGCCGATGTCTTGGCATGACAATATAGATGAGCCAGTGAATGGTAAGAAATCTCTGAAAAGTTTGTGATAATTACCTAAGAGAATTACTAATAAGTAAGATTCAATAATTCTAATCAGTCCAAAATATTATGTATGTGGAAACACCTCTGTGCCCATATAAGAAAATTAAATTAATTCATGATTTTTGTTAAAGCAGGGTTTTTTTCCACTTTATTTCCCTTATCAGCACAAGTTTGCATTCAAGTTTTTAGTTAAAAATATATATACTATAAAATTGTGTACATTCGTACTATAAAGTTTTGCTTGAGAATCTAAATTTCTCAGGGGAAAACAAAAACAACTGGAAACATGATCTCTAGTCAAGGATCGGGGAGGGGAGAAACCCAAACCAAGGAAAGGCTGCAGGTCTTAGGCAACTGAAAAGAGAACTGTCATAGAGCACTAGTTGATACCAGATGTGGTGTACAAAAAGTAAGATGCTGCAATACAGTAGACAGGCATGACAGAATTAACAGGACAGTATCATCAGGCGAATCTTGAAACTGTATCAGGAAATATTTTAAGTAGGAACATTACCCTGCATTCTCTGACAACATCATTCACAGAAGGACAGAGCTTGCTTTTATCCTTTGCTTTCTTGCTGTTCCTTGGACAGCGTTAAGTTGTCCTATTACACATCCACAGGTGACTGATTTTTAAACACAGTTTCTTTCATTTGTATTTGTGTCTCTTAAACAAACAGACAAGTTCCTGAATCTTTTTCACCGTGCAGCACTGGAGCCAACAAAGAAATATTCAGAGCCACAAACTGAAAGTCAAGAAATTGGCTGGAACACAACGCCTTTGGTGAGTAGGGTGCTTAAGGACTCAGCTCTTTGCAGGATTCAGAGATGTTTAGCCCATCACACTGAAAGACTCATGCAAGAAAATAATTTGTGACAAACACGAAAAACCAGAATGACTAGGAATGAGCAGAGCTTTTCATAACTGGTTTTTAAAATTTAGATCTAAGAGGACTCTTCACACTGGTATAGGCTTGTGAACACAGAAACAGGAGACTTCTCCTGAGAAACCTGAATGCTAAAATATACAGTGACAGTGGACCCCAAGCATAGTGCCAAATGCCAAGTGGGTACTCATGGCTGTTTACTAAAGCCTTCAGCCATGAGAAATGGCACAGTGAGCAATTTGAAGTGATGTTAAGTACTGTGAAAAGAAACATTCTGCTCCACAGTACCTTTCAAACAAATTGCACACAGAACCATGAAATTAATAATCATATAAGTATAGCCAAGGCAGATACACTAGTTAGGAAGCGTGAATAAATAGGAGGAAAAGAAGTATGATTAAAAAGCTGAAACATCAATCATATCTGACACATAGCTGTGATGATGACTGTAGGTTAGTGTTTTGAAAAAGGCAAATGAGGACTTGATTAATTTTGGTCTATTACAAAGAAAACTAAGATGAATAAGAAAATAAGACAGTTTTCATCGACTTTTCATATTACACATTAAGTAAACTAGTTACTCCTGGCAAGTGTAGAGACAGACATCCCAGCTGGGCTTTAAGGTGTTAAGATGTGGCTCATAGACTGTCAGGGAAGAGGCAGTTAAATTTGCATGTGGGGAAGCCAGTTCACTTTATAGAGTCGGGGCTCATAATACTGTTTAATTTGTTAATCTTGCATTTTTCACCAGGTTCTACCATAATGAAGCAGTGAACAGTATGGTGGTACCCTGCTCGTTTTTGACTTTGACATTTCTCAGCAGCAAGAACACCAAGCATCACTCTTCCCAGGAGGGACTACTACTACTGAGTTTAGTGAAAGCATGTGACTATTTGTCATTTTTCTTCCCCAGATTCCTGTGGACCGTAGTGATTGCAGACTCTACTTCCCACGCCGGAAAACCGAGTTCACTAAATAAACAGCTGCCCTGGGGTATGGGGAGGAGGAAAGAACCTTCAGTAGTAGAGGGGGAAAGCCACAAACTTGGACAGATTTTTAATGACTTCTACTGTGTTAGGCCCTGCTTGTTAATAGGTGAGTCTGGTAGATTTCTAGTAAGAGACAATTGAAAAGGGAAGAGAGAACCTCAGTCTGTCCAGATTTGCAGCTTGACAACACTGACAGAAATAAACCTATTTATAAGACTGCTGTATTCATCTCACTGCTGTTTCTAAACCTATCTGTATAAATAGTTTAAAAAACCACTTTAACATCTTGACAGGCTTCAGACTTCTTGACATCAGCAACACGACCCAGAACTCAAGGTCACCAACTTCACATCAACAGTAGTAGTGAAAAAAAGGTGTCAGAATGAAGGGGACAAAGGGCAGGCTTCAGCTGCCATTCATAAAACAGCTAAACATGAGTCACATATAGTTCTGTGCAAACCATTTAATGTGTTCACACACCAAAGGTTTAAGTGGAAAACAATCCTTCAACAGAACAGTAAGAAATCAATGATAAGGCACGAGTTTCCACTGACTCTTTTCCATGCCACTTGGAAGCACCCAGCTTGCTCCATGATTAGCTGCTTGATGACAGCAGAAACGCATCTTGCAACACACACAAACACAAGAACCCCAGTGGGAAGCACAGTCCTTTTAGCGTGCTCGGTTCTTCATTTTCTGCCTTGCTCTCTTTCCAGGTCTCTTCTGCAAAAAACAGACAGATTCAGATCTTTATTTTCATGTTCTCAATATCTGATCTATTTCTGTAGCTTGTGGAGGACACCAAGGAGAGAGTATTTGTCAGTACATCGGGAGAGGGAGGTTTTGGCACACGGATAGCAAATAGTATTAACTCCCCTGCTCATTTTGCTGCTGCTACCAAACCACTGTTCTCAGCTCTGTCAGCAACAAATTTATGCTCAGCTCCCAGAGATAGGCATTATCACTTCTAGATGCTGGAGGCACTCATCACGTACTCTGCTCTCCCTCCCAGATGAGGGCTGGCTTCTCAGCCAACCAAGAGCGTTTATATGCAACATTTTACTTACATTGAGGGCTTTTTTCCCTCCTTTTCTCGCTTTTCCTGGGCCTTTGTTGTGAGCCACTTTTGCTTGAAAGCTGGACACGTCATTAAAACTTTCCTTTGTGTTCCACTTTGAGCCCTTCTTCTTCCCACCAAAACCAAACTTCTGATTTTTGTATCGTCTTTTGGCATTTGGTCTGAAAAACAACCAAACAGCATCACTGCCTATATTCCTTTCTTCAGGAAGCTCTCAAGGCACATGTATGTGATGATGGCCTCCCAATTGCCATCATAAACCTTTCCCCTCATAACAAAAATGCAGAAACTAGCATATTTCAGTCTCCGTGCCATTCTGGCCACAGTCTTCCTTCTCTCTAGGGACAGAAAGCCATCTTGGATTTATTTTAATAAACACTCATCAGAACAGCTTTCATGTTCCCAAAATTACCCCCTAAAAAGACAGAAAAGAATTAGACATTCCGTACATAAATATCTTTCATTTCTGGTCTCACCCCTTCTTTGTCCGTTGATTGGCACTGCCTTTTTTATTCCCCTGAGATGATGTCTGCTCATCTTCTAAAAAGTCCAGCTTGTCAGAGAGACCTGCAAGAGCAAAGACATCACAGCTCAGAAAACACAAGTTTTCAGTCTAAACAATAAAGTAACAAGTCGCCCTCACTAAAGTTAACTTTACCTTTCTGGTATTTCTTGACTGCATTCAACATATTTTTTTTCTCCTTTTGTCTCCTCTGCAGAATCTCAGTTTGCACCTGCAATTAGAAGCAGAATGTTAGTATAGTTCCTTGCAACATCCCATACTTTTTTTAAGCTACTTTTTTGAAGGTATCCTTTCTTTTGGCCTGTTTTCCTTCAGAGCAGCTAGACCTTGACGGTCTCACTTTCCAGGCTCCTCACTCAGGCTCTAGATTCTTGTCACAGATAGGTCCCTTTTGTAGCTACTCACCTTCTTGCCGTATTTTCTCATTGCACGGAGCTGTTTCGCTTTCTCAGACCTTTCCATTGCTTCCTGTTTACTCTTAAGCTTCTGTCGAATCTTATTAGGATAGAAAAAACAAAATTTATCAGTAGTGCAAAAGAAAAAAACCCCATGAGAATTTTATGATTTCTGAACAGTCAGTATTTGTGAACTATCTTTGAGTGTAAAAAAGAAAACATCTCTTAATCAGATAATGCTTTATAAGGGACAACATCCTTTCAGCCAAATGCTAGAAGAGTTATTTCAGAAACTCCTGATCTGTAGCCAAAACCTGCTTAAAAAGACAATACTCAAAGAGAGACAAGACAAATGGGCTCTAACAGAACCGAGATTATCTCGTCAATCTACTTGGATATACGAATTAGACTTGATAGTTTCTGCCTTGCCAGTATTGAAAGTAAAGCACGGAAGAAGAGTCAATAATCCTGTGCCATAGAAAACATCTTTTCTGTTCTCTCCTTGTTCACGAACATTTTTAGAAGGATGCCATATTACAAAAGATTACAAGGATTTCAACACAGATCTTCTGGATTCACTCTGTGACTCCACTAGGAGATCAAAAATCTGTTCTTCAAACAAAGTCAGCAAAAGAAATAAACAGTAATGTGCAGAATTGACTTAAGCCTTAGCACAAGCTAATTATTACTTGTCATCTTCTCTAGAAAGGTTCTATCAGACACCAAAATAAGTCATACACAAATCTCCAAATTAGACTCCAGCTCATGTTTTATTAACTTATACAATGTAGTCTTTTTTCCTAAAACAAAAAAATAGAGTTCCATTTTGAGCAAAGACTACAATAGAAGACAAGTCCATGAAAGTCTTATTTCCTACACAAATCTGACTTTCCATCCAGGATAGATTCATTCAGTAATGTACAGTAAAATCACTGAGAACCAGAACACACTGACTATAAACAAAGGGCGATACTTAAACAGGAAAAAAGGATCGCATAAAAGACACGGTCAACCGCAAGTCTTACGACAAAGAGCAAAAACACAGTCAACTTTACATCCACTCTTACTCATATGGAGAAAAAATCTCCATTTTTGATATTAAACACAGTCAGGACAAAGTATAAATCGTGCTTTTCTGCTTTATATTTCAAACTGTTACAGAAATGCCCACATTGCACTGAAACATCTAAACAGAAAGAAATCTCCTGTCACAAACAAAATTTCAAACACAATCCCTGTCACAGGAATCTGAAAAGAGATGAAGGTCAGTATTTGCCCATTTTAAAAGTTAATTCCTAACACAGGCTAAACCCAACACATTACACAAGAAAGACACTCTTTGCACATACCTTCTGCATCTGTTGGTCTGATTTGGCCATCTCTGCAAAGTAATCATCCGGCCTCCTGGTCGGCACCTGGAGCTTACGCAGTCTCGGAAGGGCTTCCAGGACGGCTGCCTGAGCCTGCCGGTAGCTACGAGGGCACAGCACCAGCTCTGTCACTGCATGGCAGGCATCTCACAGCGCTGACAGAAACTGCTCACACAAGTTAGGTGGTACTGGGATCTAACAAGCATTGGTCTAGAATTGTATCAACATCCTGTGCACATTCAGTGTTACTGAAAGCATGTCAGGTGCCAGTACAATATTAAGACTTATATCTTGCACATATGCACTCATCTTATTTCCACTTACAGTTTTATATGTTGGAATATAAAAGGCAAAGCAAAACAAGAGAACTGTAAGACCACCGAGACAAATGCACAAAGCAAAATCAGTATCTTGTATTAAAGCCTTAGCTTTTAAAATAAACCTTTTGGCAAACGATGGAAATCTGCTGGGAGGAGAGAAATTATTTCCTTTCAGTCACAAGGCAAGTTATATATACTAGCGCTGATTTGTAGTAATTTTGGAGAACATTCAGAGCTATCAAATGTAAAATAAGATGGCCCAAGAGTGCCACGGTGACAGCCAGCATGGCAGTCTGCAGCACACCGGTGAAACAACTCCAAGCACACAGCAGCAGGCCGAGACCCTACATGAAATCTTTTTTTGACACTTACAAGCTCATCTCTCTCTGGAAATCATTCTCAGGGTCAACATCATCTGTGTTAGAAGCACTCTGAGAGACAGGGTCCACGACCGGGCCCAAAGTCACGTCCAGCCTTTCCACCCACGCAAGCTGCTGCCTGAATTCGGCCAGGCACTGCTTCAGGCCGTCCTGTGGGAGAGGCACAGCTCAGACACTCCGAACCGCCGGCGCCCTGCCCGGGGCTCCCGCGCTGCCCCGGGAAGGCGCGGCCGCGCCCCGCGGTCCCCGCTCACTGTGTTGTTGCGCCGCTTCGGCCGCTCCTCCAGCACCACGTTGAGCCCCGGCTTCAGCTCGCCCCTCGCGAAGGCCTCCTGGAGCTGCGAAAAGGCACGGTCAGGCCGCGGCTACCGGGGAAGGCGAAGCCGCCGGGCACACTGCCCGGCCCCGCCAGCGTGGCCACGGGCTCACCTCCGAATCCGAGAGAGAGGAGTCCTCCGAGTCCGAGTCCGAGTCCGAGTCCGAGAGGGACCCACGCCGCGCCATCGCCGCCATCCGCGCCGCTTCCGCCCGCGTGCGCCGCCGCTTCCGGGGTGGGCGGGGCCGCGGTCACCACGGCGTCGGTGCCATGGCGACGGCGTCGGTGCCTTGGCGACGGCGCCATGNGGCCGCGGGTGCGCGGCGGGGTCTGCTTCCTGGAGGAGCAAGTGGTGCTGCACGCGGCGGGGGCGGGCTGCCTGCGGGTGCACCTCGAGCACAAGTGGCACAACTTCATCCCAGGTGGCACCGAGCTCTGCCTCTGCCACGATCCCCGCCCCGGCCGCGGCCCCCGCCCGCCCTGACCGCTCTCCTCCCCGCA